>CM060954.1:81958087-82088934 GCA_030765055.1 Mantis religiosa
GCTAGTCAGTCGGGGTCAGTCAGTCAGTTGGTTAGTGAGTGTGAGTGAGGAGACAGTCGCAGTTCTTGGTGTAAGAGTTAGTCAGTGACGTGTTAATGAGCGAGTAGATTGTGCAACGGAAGACTGTACGTAACTGGTATGTGCATCGGAGTTTATGTAATCGCGAGTACAAGTGAAGTTGTAACGGACGAACTGGTGAATTGTAATTGTGTGCAGCAAGTAATTCTGTGTAATTGGCAAGTGTTAAACTGTAAGTCGGTGGAAATAAAGAACATTTTTGAGTGGTGAAATTGGACTTTTCATTTCACGAACCCACAAAGTCGCACTATTATTATTATTATTATTATTATTATTATTATTATTATTATTATTATTATTATTATTATTATTATTATTATTATTATTATTATTGTTATTGTTATTGTTATTGTTATTGTTATTGTTATTGTTATTGTTATTGTTATTGTTATTGTTATTGTTATTGCTATTGCTATTGCTATTGCTATTGCTATTGCTATTGCTATTGCTATTGCTATTGCTATTGCTATTGCTATTGCTATTGCTATTGCTATTGCTATTGCTATTGCTATTGCTATTGCTATTGCTATTGCTATTGCTATTGCTATTGCTATTGCTATTGCTATTGCTATTGCTATTGCTATTGCTATTGCTATTGCTATTGCTATTGCTATTGCTATTGCTATTGCTATTGCTATTGCTATTGCTATTGCTATTGCTATTGCTATTGCTATTGCTATTGCTATTGCTATTGCTATTGCTATTGCTATTGCTATTGCTATTGCTATTGCTATTGCTATTGCTATTGCTATTGCTATTGCTATTGCTATTGCTATTGCTATTGCTATTGCTATTGCTATTGCTATTGCTATTGCTATTGCTATTGCTATTGCTATTGCTATTGCTATTGCTATTGCTATTGCTATTGCTATTGCTATTGCTATTGCTATTGCTATTGCTATTGCTATTGCTATTGCTATTGCTATTGCTATTGCTATTGCTATTGCTATTGCTATTGCTATTGCTATTGCTATTGCTATTGCTATTGCTATTGCTATTGCTATTGCTATTGCTATTATTATTATTATTATTATTATTATTATTATTATTATTATTATTATTATTATTATTATTATTATTATTATTATTATTATTATTATTATTATTATTATTATTATTATTATTATTATTATTATTATTATTATTATTATTATTATTATTATTATTATTATTATTATTATTATTATTATTATTATTATTATTATTATTATTATTATTATTATTATTATTATTATTATTATTATTATTATTATTATTATTATTATTATTATTATTATTATTATTATTATTATTATTATTATTATTATTATTATTATTATTATTATTATTATTATTATTATTATTATTATTATTATTATTATTATTATTATTATTATTATTATTATTATTATTATTATTATTATTATTATTATTATTATTAAATTTCGCAGTGGAATTGAGTAAACTGAGTTCTTTAAATTTCCTGCACCTTTCACACACAACACCACTACCCATACATGGTTCACTATAGACATGGCTAAGTTTTTTTATGAATTTCAGCTTCATTATTCCCTTCTGACTGCAGAAACTGAATGACACTTCGCAACTTATACTTGGTGGGAGAAACAATGATATTGGCTATGTTTAAATGCCAGTAGCTCTGTTACAACTAAGACATTGAACTTAATCCCAGTGGACATAATGGTAGGATTGCTGATCTATTGCACAGTGTGGAAATCCATCTCCTTATGCTTGTTTGGTCTCGCAGCAGAGCAATTGGAGGTTGAAAAACAGTAGCTCTTGCATAATTTCAAATATGAGAGAACTAAATTTACATAAAAACACAGTCAAAAATGTTAGCAATTTATAAGTTAAGTATATCAAGATACTCTGAAGAAAAAGAAAAAAATTAAAAATAGCAAATGAAGCATAACAGTATCTGCTTACCTCATACAGTAGCTGAAATGACTCTGAACAGGATGTATCAACAAGAACACCAAGATGGTGATACTCTGTTTTAAGCATCTTTGAGAAAGACAGCTCTTTGTTAGATTTATAAATGGCTACTCTAAAATCAAAATTTGACAGCATCTTGATCAACTGTAGCTCATCTACAAAAAAAAAAAAAAAAAAAAAAAAAAAAAGATAGATAATTATACATACTATCACAGAGTAAACGACTATAATACTTTTTTCCACCATTTTTATGTCCTTTGTTTAACATGTATGTCATTTGCTTTAAATCTTGACAACCATTACAGATTATTACAACTATACTTATAATTCTTTCTCCTATCTAAAGGAAACTGCTTTGCTTTCTCGGTCTAGAAAAAAAAAGGAAATGAACTATGAATTACAGTAAAATAATCATGTTAAGACATAAATGACCGACGGACCGACGGACCGACCAACCGACCGACTGACCCACCGAAAACCGACCGACCGACCGACCACCAACTGTTCTGTACATTGAACTGTGTTGATAATCTGAAGAGCATATTAAGTCTGGCAGTGACTATCTTTACAGAGGAGGCAGAGCTACCAGACTGGTGTTGCATAAGTTGCTAAAGGTTGTATAATTGATGTACAGACCCCTCTGACTATTCTTGGTACAAGGCCCCATTTCAATCCAGTGACTCCAAGCTTTTTTAGTCTATTTTTCATATGCTTCTTCTGGCTCAGCCCAGCACCCAGGATAATTGAGCATTTTTTTCAAAACTTGATAGGTGCAAAGTTTCACAAAATTGAGTTATATATAGTATCTGCATGATTTTCACCTTCTGCATCATTCTGTGAAATTAGATTTTACAACATTCGATTTATATCCTGTGTAGAAGGTAGGGAATATTAGCAGTTTTTTCAAAACCTCGATAGATGCACTTGCTCAGTTAACGCAACAGTTGATACATGCAATTTTATGATTTTATGCATGCTGTTGCAATTCTTGGAATTCTCAATCATTTCTGCAAGCTTTGTACACTGCTGCAGCATTGACAATAACTGCGAGCTCAGGTTGTGCACTTGTATTTCACATTCATTTCTGAAAGCTTTGTTATATTTACTTGGCATTCTTATTCGTAGTTGAGACACTGCACTGTACCATGCACAATGGACAGGAGTTCAGATTGTGAAACCGTACCAGTCATAGAATGCACGGGAGGCAGAAATTGCAAAAACAAGGAAAGGAAATCAAAATGCAAGTCAAGAAAGGCTCATACTCAGAAATTTCATGTTCACATGATCTGGAGTGCACTCCATGAAATCCTAAAAGTAAAAGGCATAAGCTCTGTGATGTAGCTGATCTGACTTATAATGATTAGTGGATTTCACCATGATCTTTCCGTGCTCAATAAAATAGATCAAGATAAATTCCTTATGAAATATATGCGTATTACATCTCCTAATTGCAGAGTGTTGAAGAAAGAAGCTCCATATACAAAGCAGGTTGTTAGCATTAAATACAGTGCCAGAATAATGATGGCCGAGTATTGTCAGTATGCACTGCAAGCTTCCAAGGAATCACATAAGTTTCACTTATCTGGGAATGCACCTAAGGAAACCAGAGGAAGTGACAGAACAGGAGGGAATGCACCTAAGGAAACCAGAGGAAGTGACAGAACAGGAATATTAAAGAAGGGCATTTCTGCTGCTATAAAGCAAGATATTAAGATATAGATATAGAGATATAAGTACAGATGTAGAGAAAGCCACTATGGAAGAACAAAATCATGGAGAGAATATTTACCTCCACAATTTCATATTAGAAAAATATGGAACAACTTTTGCAAAGAAAGAATATTAAGAAATATACAAGTCGTCTGCTTATTTTCAAAATATAAATACATATTTTATAACTTCTTCAATTTTTCATTCCATACACCACACACTGACACATACTCCAACTGCAAAATGGGACTGATGAAGATTAAGAGAGAGGCAGACATGGAAATGAAAAACAAACTAAGAACCATGAGCAGACTGCACAAGTTGTGTTCAAAAAGGTTTTATCAGCTATTGAAAGAGGAAAATGCTGAGGCAATCACCATTTGCTTTGATATGCTGCAGAATCAAACACTGCCTAAACTTTCTGTTAGTGATTCTATGCAAGGCAGGTATGGCTGTATAATTTATGCATAACTATTCCACGTAGAACAAAGATAACATTTCCTTGTATAATGGTTGGAAACTGAATCTGCTAAAGGCTGCAACCAGGTTGCCTCAGCTTTGTACCACTTTTTGATGGAACTAGAAGACAGGATGTCCAGCAACACTCCTTCTACCATTTGCTTATTTTCAGACTCTTGCTCTAGTCAGAACAAGACTAGTGTGATGATGTTCAAGCTTATTGCTTTCCTAGAGAAGTGTAAAAAAATTTCTCACATTTCACATATCTACCCAATAGGTGGCCATAGTTATAAGCTTCCTGATAGAGTTTTCGGCAGAATCAAAAAAAGAGTTAAGAGAAAAAGAGAATATCTTCATTCCTGATGAGTACCACCAGATGTTACAAAATCATGGCTCTGTGAAAGTGTTGTTCAAAGACTGGAAAATTAAGGACTTGAAAGAAAGTGCAAAACAAGCACTGAAGTCAACGCTTCCTTTCAAAATGAATACCCAACAAATCATAAGATATTCCATGCAATCAAAGGAAGACCATAAGGTATGTGTAGAAGTTCAAAATACATATTCTGCTTTGTCTATGGAGGTGGATGCGATGAAACCATGCAGCAAGTCCTGCAGTGAATTCCTGCTTCAATCTCAAAATGTTCCCAAAATTAATAGAGTGAGCAAAGAAAAGAAAAAGGATGTTCAAAATCCAGCTAAATCTTTTGAAATTCCAGAAACTGCAAAAAAAGTTTATGAAAATGTACTAGAAAATACCAATAAAGGTTAAAGCTTACTTATTCATATTGTTTGAAATTTCTTTGTATGTATTCAGAATGTTTGTTATACAAATAAAGGAAAATATTAAGATAAGATTTTTATTGTCGTTAAGCTAAGTATAGCAATAGACAATGTCAAAAAGTATTCACAATAATATACAATGATAAGGAATAAAATAATAAACATGGTATTTACAATGAGATACAGCATTCACAAATTTAACTAATTATGGCAATAAAAGATACATATATAGCATCTATATATATATATGAAAAGCCTCCTATTACTCTTACTTAAAACTAATATTACAGCTAAGCATAGATGCATATTGGTCATTCAGTAAAAGAGTTTAAAACCACTTGCATATGTGTATCAGTACAATTCATGAATCATTGTAATTGAATTATGGCAAACATTTCCTACAGCTTTTAAGATATATTTTCAAAGTATTCATCTACAGAATAATAGGGACTGGCTAGCAATTTGTCTCTGAGTCTGTGTTTAAAAGCTGTGTATGGTAAATGAATTAAGTCAGCTGGTAATGTGTTGAGCAGTCTGATGTCCAACACTTGAAAACTTACTAAAATTAGGCAAGTGAGTCAACCTTGTATATACTTTTCTCCACTTACAGGTTTTTTGATGAAGACTAGTTTCTGGGAACTTCTCCCCTATCGTCAGTTCTGTGGTTGACTGATGATGCATCCGGTGTCTGCATCTGGCTTGCATCTTGCTGCCATCTAATGTCCTGGTAAGTTTGATGACGCCATCTACTGCGGGAATTTCAAAATTCATCAAGAGATCCTGTTTCTTCGTAATAAATATGTGTTCCCAAATCTGTAGTTCCAGAGGTTTCTTTGCCTGTTTGATCAGTTCTATTTCTTGTTTTATGTTGTGATTCTCAGACCAAAAGTGATGTGCTACGGCCGACTTGTCCATTTGTTTGAATTTAATATTTCTGAAGTGTTCTTTCATTCTTGTTCCTAGATTCCTTTTGGTCTTCAAAACTGTTGTGCGATTTCGACAATCTGTGATATGGTGTATCGATTCGGTTGTTATTCCTTGTATTATAATTGTGAATATCTTGCCTAAATTGGTAGTCAGCTAAATTATTCTTTAGATGTAATATGACAGTATAAATGTACAAGTTTACAGTGGTCATTATTCTTAATTTAATAAAGAGAGGCTTACAGTGTGGTAACTTGTCTGAATGTGTTATTATACGCACAATCTTTTTCTGCAATAAGAGGACTTTGTTGATATGGCTACTGTCACCCCACAGTAAGATACCATATGCAATAATACTGTGAAAGAAAGCGAAATATACTGTTCTGATATATGTGTCGGGTACACAATTTTTTAAGTTTCTTATAAGAGATATTACTCTTGAAAGCTTGGCAGTAATGTAGTTAATATGAGGCTCCCATGACAGTTTACTGTCCACTACACCCAGAAATTTACTTCATTTGCAACATTTGATTCTGGGATTTCTCTTAAACTAAACCAAAGATGTTGTGGTTTTTTTTTTTTTTTCATTCAACAAGAAACTATTAGCTCTAAACCAGAGATCTGCATGCAGCAGGGTATCTTCTACTATAGTTTTGACGTCTTGATAGTCAGAGCTGGTACTGAGAAAAGTGGTGTCGTCTGCATATAGTATTGTGTGTGTATTTACAAAGGAAAGCAAATCATTAATCATCAATGCAAATAATAAAGGCCCGAGAATGGAACCCTGGGGAACCCCGCATTTTAGTTCAGTCATTTTAGATCGCTCACTTCCAATACAGACAATTTGTTGTCGATTCGTTAAGTACGATTGAAAAAGCTTGAGTGCATATTATATTATTATTGTGATAGTAGCAGTACTTAGTGTCTAAGTTTATATCTAATCAAATAATCCTCATAAACATTAACAGTTGGTTGTATAAAACCTACATTAAGTATTCTGAAAAGGTGAAAATAAATAAAAAATAATAAATACATAAATAAAAAGTAACAAAAACAATAAATGACAAAAATAACAAAACTTCATGTGTTAATTTCTTGCTCATGCAGAAAAGTTAATCAGCATCTATCGCTTTTTGAAAAAAATCTGCATTTTCAAACCTCAAATTTGCACTAGTTAAATTATATTTGTTTCTTTTCACATTCAAAGAGACAGTTTTTCGTAGGAGAATACTTGCTGTGCTAACCAATTAGTATTGTGAATAAACAGAAAAAAAAAAGTTTTTTAGTTAATTGATGGAAATTAATCATTTCTCCACACAAGCCATATATAGGCTAAGGTATTTGAAGGATAGAGTCAGAAATCCCTGCCATGGCATTGAATTTGACAGAAGAAAATGTTTTTCTCAGAAACGCATTTTGTGCATCTATCGAGTTTTGAAAAAGTGATCCTCAATTCCTAGACATATAAACGATCCCGATAGTTTCAGTTTCGTCCCTAAAAGCAGGGGCTCTACTAAACCAGGTAGCTTTTTTCCTTGTAAAGATCATTAATTAATTAGAAAGTTAGAATCGGAACTGAATAATTCAATATCATAGTTGGTCTTGGAAGAGATGTTCTGGAAATCAAAGTCTCTGTAATCACCTGAACAGAACATTCTGTAAGATGATTATTCTAGATCTGCTGAAAATAAACGGTCTGGAAACATTAGCGTGGTAAATCAAAGACACATACTTCTGGTTTGTGATGTCAGCCAACAGCTGCACTTAGATTTTCTATTATTCTCCTCTCCCTGGCAAATAATAAAGGTGTTGGATAGGAGTGACTCATACTTAATCCCTTTGCGGTAGGTATTCAATGCCACTGTGGCATTATGAACAACATCTTGGTCTGCTGACACAAACAAAAAGCACACCCTGAAAATCCACACAAGTTCTCAGAGTATCTACAGGAGAGCATTTGCACTTTTATATGGCTCAGTATAAAATATTGTCCATTTAACTTTTTTACAAATTACAATCTCAGAGAGTACATTCAAGCCTTTTTGTGACATCCTGCATGCCATGGCTTGTTCAATTATCCAGGTACCTGAGAAGTCAAGCTTGCATCACTTGATTGCATCCTAACAACAGAGAGGGTCCCAGAGATGCTAGCCTGGTCTTACCTTTCAAGACCAGGAATCCAGCAAGCCCAGCAGTGCTAGATGCTTCTGTATATTATTACAGAAAAGCCTCAAACTTTCTTCAGAGGTTTTCTTGATCTCTTCTACACACAACCTCTGGGACTCTGTACAAAACCCTCATTATCTGAAACTTATTTCATAATGACTTCAAATATGAATTCCCCTATGTTTTGATCCAGTCTGTTTCTTCTGATTTAGAGACCAGCTCCTTCATAGCCAGAGATTAAGATGTTCATGAAAATTCAATAACTCCAAGTCTTCTGCATTACTCATCCTGATCTAATTTATTTTCCTGGTCCTGCCCTTTGGTCCTTCCAAAATTATTAATTACTAACTGGTACTCTTGGGAGTCCTGTATAGGCAGTCTCCTCTTGTTCCCTCAAGATCAAAATTAATATAGCTATAACCAGATAAGAAAGACTCCATGCATATCCTACGAACTTTGACATTCTAGGATCTCAAGATCAAATCTAAGACCTCCTCCATTTGAGAATATCCCCTTAATGTCTAAAGAATGTCTAAAAGCAAATGGTGTTTAAAGACTCAAGCAATGGCTGCCCCCCACATTGATATCCATGCTTCTTGAAATGCAATTTCCTAGCTCTCCTCCTCTTACGTTTGGCACACACTGATTCTTGACTTTAGTTTTAGAGACCAACCTCCAACCTTTGTGACCACTCCCCCAAACTATCTAAGGCATATTCTCACTGTCCTTTGAAGGTGGAGACTGATTTCCTTCCCCTTGAAAAGATTCTCATCCCATTTTCAATGGAGCACACTGGGTAGGCAAGTACTCTTCAGAGTACGTGCTCATTTGCATCATTGGAGTCCTCATTGAAGCTTTCCAAGTTATTAGGTATACATCCGTCAGGAATACGTAGGGATTACTTTGGTCTGCCCACTAAGGTCTCCGTAGCACCTGTGTAAGACTATGTATTATGACAAGCTGCTGTCAGGCATTCAAGAGGCTCTGTTAATGACACATCTCCCATGTACCATGGACTTCAACATTTTCACTTAATACATTAAGTTTGGGCAATAGGTTTGCTGTCTCCTTTGTAATGTTCAGAAATGTGTACTTGCCCAACATCACTGAGCAAATATATCGAAATTTAACTGTATTGGAAAACCACAGTGAAGCGAAATAATTATTAAATTATAGATGAGTCGTATTTATTACACATCACATTACATAAGTGAAGTTGATGTGTAATAAATATGACTCATCTATAATTTAATAATCACTGAGCAAGTTCCAGCAATTCACCACTCACCAAAACATCAGATGCCCACTCATGGTCCAATGTTAGAGACTTGGGGCTATTGAACCACTCCAGCGAATGGACCAAAGAGCCTAATATCAATTATCATTTTCATGTCAGTCTAAAGAACAAGACTTTAGGAATATCACAAGGTTCAGTCATGGGACCCATACTAATTCTGTTATTTATTAATTATTGAAAAATACTAAATTATAAAAATAACCCCTAAATTCTAATAAAACACTTGCATTAACTGCAGTAGTTGTTTTCTTAAAGACATAGCTTATGTTTCAATTTAGAATAATTCCATAAAACAAGTGAGTAAAGCAAAGTTCTTAGGAGGAACAGTACAAGTAGATGCAAAAATTACTTAGAGGAATTACATTCAATATTATTCCTGAAAGTAAATTAGTATTTGCCTTTAGATATATACTGCAGCATATGACAGCAATAAAATAATTTTACCTATATAAAAGAAGCTGCTTATAATGACCATGATTAAAATCAATATCTTGATTATACATTTATAAAGTGCAACTAGCTCTTTTTAACTGATCCTCAAGCCCTTCCAATTTCCAGCTATTACACTTTCATAGCAAAGCCTTATATTGTCATAAACTGAACCTTTTTATCATCATCATTATTATTAACATTATTATTTACTTTTTAATTGTACAACATAATGAAAATAATTTCCTGTATATTAGAGATCATGCAAAAATATCAAGAATACAATAATTACAATAGTAGGAGTAACAATTATAATAACATGCAAGTTAATATCAGTTATATCTACACACAATGTAAATAGTAAACAATAAATTATATATGGTGCATTACCACAAAAGAAAATAGCAGTGGATCATTAAGTTTCAGGGTATAGAAACAACAAGGTTGGTAAAATCTAATGATAGCTTAGCTATGGCTTGAAAACTCCTCAGAATTATAAAAGCAGTGTATTAATAAATAATTTTTTAATCCTTTTTTAAGCTGTTTTATGTTTCGAATTGTCCTTCATAATGATAGTGAGTTAAAATATTTACAACCTGCATGAATGATATTTTTATTTCCAAGCATACCCCTATATGCATTTAAAAAAGAAGTTACTTTATCTTCATGTAAAATGTCTCTATACATCCATTTTAATCATGGGGATTTACTGTACTTTATGAAATATATAACAACATAATTTTCATAAATACAAAATAATGAAAATATTTTAAATTGCTTAAAGTGCAGTCTACAAAATTCAAAGCTATTAATTCTTGCTTCACCAATTAAGATGAGGAAGATAAAAGAATAAGCATTTTTAACAATAGTCTGTATTAGAGAGAATAGAGAGTCATGTGACTGAAACACATAAGATTTTTTTGCATTAGTGTCAATGCTTGGTGATGCAAAAATAGAACATCAATCTAGATTAGAAGCATACTACTACAAAACTAGTTACTTATCTAATTTTAAAATATACAAATAGTATAAGAGCATTTATTAATAACAACTCAAATAGCTAATGCTACACTTACAAATACCTTAAAAATTGCCTATCATGCATGTATACCTGATTATTATGTGTTTTAAATGAGAGGAGCTCTGGATTGCCACAAATCAGATGTGTTAGCACGCTCAGCATTGCCACCTCATTACCCCCAAATTTTTCTCATATTTCCCGCTCTCTCGTACACTCTTAGAACATACGGGTATACTTGGCACTAAATGTAAGGGAACACAAGCTTAATTTTCCAAAATTTTATAATAATGAAGTTGTTGAAGTCATAATTGCAACATGGATATCTGCATATGATACACGTGTTTTAAATGTTATAATTGTAATTATACTTTATGAATTATCTATTTTTCTTATCCAATGGAACTGCCAGTGGCACATCCATATAGCTGTGAATGTCACATCCAGAGAGAATTCATCATTGTCATTGCCTTCATCATCTGAGTACTGCAAATTTATGATGATAGGCTCCAAAATCTCATCATGTACTATTTCTTTCCAAAAGTCGTCTTCTTGTAGTCTATCTGCACGTCTCACTCAGTTTCCCCAGTCTTGTGTTACCTTATAAATTTCTTCGTCATTCAATGTCAGTCAGTTTAAAGTATTATTTCTGTTTGAAACATAATTTGAGCCCACATTAACTCAATTGGATTGTACTGGCAGTGGTAAGGGGGAAGATGGATTACCTTGTGTCTCATTTCAGTTGCAAGTTGATCCAGCTAATATACTTTTCCTTGGTTTTTAAACAGCAGAATAACTGATTAATACTGCATTTAACTCTCTAGAACAAGTAGAGATTATGAACCATTCCTAAAGAAACATATAATGTGACAACTCATGTTCTGCCGATGCAGCATTCTACAGGCCAGCAGGAAGTGTACTGTCTGCTCTCTCTCATATTTAACAACACCTTGGCTTATTCAAAGTAATTCTTTTATCGTGTCATGTCAAACGTTTACATTTCAGTTCTGAGTAATTAAAATATACATACCTGCATACATGCCCACACAATAATGATGTTCATTACAGTGCTTATGTCATGGTGAATTGTTATAATATATTTGTACTTCATTTATTTGTATTAGAAAAATGTTTTGAGCTAAAAATATGGGGTTTTTATGGCTATATTAAACACATTACTCTCTATGTTCCTCACAGATCACTTTTTGCAAAATCTGAATTTTTGTCTCAGCACAAACAATATTTATTAGAGATGGATTCAGTTGGTACTTGTCGTATATCACTTAAGGGGAATGCAATATGACTCCAATTGGTTGCTTATCTACTAGTATTCAAGGACAAACATCATCCCATTTGAAACACATAATAGTTCCAACAATTATGATATATTTGTGAGAAACATCACTTATACTTCACCTCTTCCATCACATAAGTGAATGACTGCTCCTGGGAAATAATTAAGGAATGATTTCATTATGTTCAACACAAAGGTATCCAGTGAATAACAACTGTTAAAAAACAAAAGGTTTAAAATCAAGCCTGCAAAGTGAAGTTTCATTTTTAACTAATGCTTTAATGCGCAGTACATTAAAATCTGGTGCTGATCCTTATGAATCCTTCAAGCTTTAGCCAGTGAAGTGTAGCTGTTGATCACCATTAAACTATGTTTTAAACAACAAACCATTTCATACATATCTTGTCTATTGTTTCAGATTTGTAGTTCAGTAAATGAAACAATGATGTGTCTCCATTTTGAAACTGCTTGAAGAAGAAATCACACATTTGTGAGAGCAAATAGATCCCATAATATGTGACTATAATTTATACTTCCTCACTGTTCAAGAATGCATGCACAATGGTTTAGGTATTGTATAGCTAATAATGAAAAAGCCCTGTTAAGACAAGGTTTTTACATTATTGTTTACATGAAACAACAAGTTTTGAGTTATTAAATAATTCAAACTTATGGATTACCAAATAGCAGTCCATCAATTCCTTCTGCAGTCAAGCAAACAAAGAATATCAGTGACAGAAATTTGAATAGTATCATATATTACAAGCAATGAGGAAATATTATCTACTGCTGTATATTACCTTAGTCAGTCAACAAATTTTCTTTTAAAATATACAGCATTCAAACATGCAGGGAGTTAAGCAAACACCTCTTCATTTTTTTTATGTATCTGCTGTCCTTATGAAAAGATAAATACATTATGAAGTTCATGAGAAAATGGAACACTTGTATTTACTCCATTCATGGATTGTCCTTATATACTTGTCATGAAAGCATTAGAGTTGTATTTTTAGGTAGAACCCTGCTTAACTAAATTATAGACAATTCAGATAATACTTTTTTCAGAAAATTAATTTGATGGTAGAAATTTTTAAGAAGTGTAAGGAAGAAAATAATTCTATAATTCTACTTTTGATGCATGTAACAGTTATTGAAAAAAAAAAAACTACTACTGCATACAGTATAAAAATATGTAATGGTATATTTAAAAGGCTGTTTCATATTATTAGTAATTTTTTCTGAACTTCTTTGTTCTTGCAAAAAGTTTTGCATTATAGATAATACCAAAATTCAATATTTTCTTAAGATTTCAACACAAATTCATAGTCATTTGTATCTGTAAATTTTGAGTCCATTGTTCACCATCCCTAATAGCTTTAAGTTTCTGTTTAATGCTTATTGCAAAGGTTTTCTTTTTGCTGACATTTTAAATCCAAATAAACCACACTGACCAATACCAAAGTAAAGTAACAGTGAATGTGTGTGCAAGCAGTTAGTACAGGTATTAAATAATGTATTAATTACTGGTACAATATCTTACAATACAATATCTCTTGGATGTGGGGTTGGGGATTAGGATTAATTTATACAATTCCAAGAACCTGCATTAGAATTTAGGGTTGGGGCTAAAGCAAAATTTGATTTCTTGCATTTTCTCATTTATTTATTCACCTCCTCCTTTTAGCTTTTTCAATTAACCCTCTGTTAGTTGCATGGGGTCTGGGAGTCCCCTAGTTTTATTTAAATGTTGTATTTTAGGAACGAATGCACCTTCGTAGTTGTCTGACTAGGACATCTAATATTATACCTTACTCAAATGTTTGCTGCAACTTTTTCTGTTTATTACTGTAGCTACAAGAATGAAGAATCAGCAGTTAGGTGTTGTACAGGTCTAGTGAATCTCTTGAGCCTACTCCCATTAGATTCTGATGACATGGTTTTCTTCGATAATAAGTTGGAGAATATAGCTTCACCAGTGGAAGGGGCTATTAGTACTTTGTTGTGAGTGCCCTTAGCTATTTATTGCTATTGGACAAATTGGCTGGTGTTAGAGAAATGTTTACAATGCTTGTAAATAAATTTCAGAAGCATTATTCTCTTTGGACAAAACATCACTGTTGACGAGCAATTATATGCATTTTGTGGTTGCTGTGGTTTTAGACAATATATACCATCTAAGCCAAACAAGAATAGCATAAAAATATTATGATTGAGTGATGAAAAATGGTTTACACTATTAATATGGAAATTTATTACGGACAGTAGCCGGATGGACCACATTTGCAAAATAGTTCTGCAGGGCTGTAGTGCTAAGACTAACTGAACCAATCTATAGCAGTGTCAGAAATGTTACAGCAGATAATTGGTTTATTAGTGTATCCCTGGTGAATGAGCTGGACAAAAGACAACTTTCTTTTGTCGGTGCAATACACAAGAATAAGAAGAATTTGCCCTGTAATTTTGCTTCTCCAAAAGGCTGCAGCCAATACAAAAACGTATTTGGCCTCACAAAAAACGAAACACTTGTTTCATATGTACCAAAAAGGGTAAAACAGTAGTTTTGATCTCAAGCCTACATGTTTCGACAGAACAACTGTCAGAAGGTGCCAGAAAAAGCTTGAAATAATCCTGCATTACAACGATGCTAAATCTGCAGTTGACATAATAGGTAAATTGTGTGCTACATACAGTGTAGCCAGAACAACATGAAGGTGGCCAATGGTAATTTTTAACCATATGCTGAATATTGCAGGTATTAATTCTAGGGTTATCGTTCTTGGAAACAAAAACAAATATTCCACAAGACAGCAATAGATGTTCTTAGCTTTACTGTCACAACAGCTACAGAGAAGAGCAACAACATCAAAGCTACCCAATGATTTGAAAGAGCTTCTAAAGAAATATAAAGCTGAACAACCAACAGCAGATGAGTTGCTGAATCCACCAGAATCATCAAAAAAGAAACAATATGAACCCTACAGTAAAGACAAAATGAGCAGCAAAACTAAATATGCAAATGGGAAATGAAATGCTCCTCTCTGTTTGATAAAATATGCCAAAATTATTTGTGATAACTACTTAGTCAGGGAAAACAGAAGAAATAGCTGAAGACTCTGAGCAACTGAACATTTCTAATGATAAGATGTATTTTAAAAGAATAGGTTATTCTCTTTTCGAATACTTATAATGTACACTCTATTCGCATTGTATTTTAGCTCATGTATTTAATATGACTATACTAATAAAAGTCATGTATATTTAACCTAAATAAAGCCAAAAGTTTAGGGGGAGGTGTAGAAAATGAAAACAGAAAGAAATACATGCATATAAACGCATAAATACAGCGCAGGCCTCCCAGGCTCCACGAGATTAGCTGTGTTCTGCAAAGACATACGCTTAACGAGGATTAACCTGGATTATCATTATGCAATTATTTTCATTATGGATGTTATTATTTATTATTTGGTTCAACAGGGTTTTAAGTTTTATAATTTCTTCTTTATTAACCAATTTATTAATCACTATTTATTGTGTGTGTGTATATATATCAGGGATGAGTCCTTGATACTTGCAATACCTCATACTCACAATATTTGCAGTGTGTTGACATCGAACAATACTTCAGAAAATTTGCCAGTACTTATTCATAGGGAGTGGGCTTTTAGTACAAAATGTGTCAAGTTAACAGTGCACCGACCAGACAGCGGAAGCGCAGTGACATTGATAACACCATGGACTGCAGTACACAGCACACCCTGTTTCAAACGTAGGAGCAACAGGATTCAGGAGTAGCAAAGACTAATGTTTAGCCATTGATATCATGTAGGTAACAAAAGGTATTTCGATTCAGTTTTAAATGTTACAGACATCGTGAGTACAGTTATTGCAGTGTATGATGTATTTTCTAAGTGCATGGAAGGTAAATCGCATTTTTTTTGTTCCATTTGTAACCCACCTTTAACTGCAATGGTCATATCAGCGGCCATTCTCCTTTTTGGAACATTTCGAAGGTGTTAACTAGTATTCGTTAGGTTTTAATCATTAGATCACACACACATTTGCAATCTCATTCATACTTCCAGACTCTGGGGAAGATGAGGAATTATCTTGGTTGGAGAAAATTCCCCACCCTCACTGCCAGGAATCGAGCCCAGGACCCCTAGCATGGCAGGCAGGTGCTCTACCGACTGAGCTATGGGGCCAGCAAAATCGCATTCTGTTTGCATGTAGACATGCTTTATATTTTGAAAAACTATGCTCCACCTCACATGAGGTAACAGGAGCGTACAAAAACATTCAGTATGAGAGTTGCTTGATATTTCCTGATGAAGTAATGCATCCCTCCTTTTACACACATCTGCATATCCAGTATTCTTCTCTAGCACACTTTATACTTTATTTGACACCTTTTCTCCAACAGTTCCCTCTGGTACTTGATTCAGTGTGTCTGCAACTTGTTCTATTGTTTTAATAGCTTAAGGAAGTTGTAGTGAGATGACTGTAAATATGTAATTGCGGCTTCTATATTATTAAAATGTTTCTGGATATACAAAAGATGTTCATATAAGGTTGGTGCAATAGTTTGTTTCACTGCACATTGGCTACATTTTTCTGCACGTCCAATATGTTTATGAATGGATGATGATTTTGATATCTGAATATTTGTGGCTTTCGGCATATTGTATTGGCTCTCTTGCTCTTGCCTATCGATATGCAGCAAACAGAATAAATACGACAGTCGTCCAAACTGACTGTTGTGTAGCAGTGGACGTGTCTGTCCCTCAGACCTCACGCTACCTGACCTCTGTACTCTGTGCTGTTAATAACATTCCTCTGTTTGCTTACTAAACCACCTCTCCCTGCTTAATTGATACTTCAGTGGTGATTGTGCAATTTTTATTTTATTTTAAAATCACAAAATATCATTGCTTCAAGTAGAACATTGCAAATTCCATATAATTGCCAGCAATGTACTATCTGCACAGTAACATTATGCAAGAAAATAATTGTGTCAAATACAGTGCCAGTTAGTAATTCCCAAGTGGAAATCATGGCATATCTCAATGACGATTTGTCATCTCCTCTTTCTAGTGCACTGGTTTACTAAAAATTTACCCAACATTCTATTTTGTATTGAAACTAGAAGTAGAAATGACGGTATCGACTATCGAAATATCGGGTATCATGGAAAATATCGGATAGCATTATCAAGTTTCGAGAAAAACTGGTGTTGACCCATCCCAAATATATATAACAGCAACAGTATTATTATAAATAATCTCAGCAGAAGATACATTTGCTTACTTTCAGTATTATACCCTTTTCTGTATTTCAAAAATTAATTTAGCATCAAAAATATTTTCTCAAAATACCATTACATATATAAACAGTGATACAAATTATAGAAAACCTCAATTACTTTTTAAATGAAGCACAATTTCCTTGATTAAACTGTTTGAGTGAATATATGTCAACCATTTATGCTCTTCATCCCATAAGCTGAAGAATTTTATACAATTTCATATGTATTAATATGGATCTGAATAAATCCTTTCATGGAAGTGTTGAAAACAGTGTTGTTGTATAAATTAAATTTATTGGGAGTCGATTAATGACACTAAACAATACTTACAACAAAGTATTATATTTAATGGATCTGAATTTTAGTTAATAGACGGAAATTAATCATTTCTTCACACTAGCCGTATATAGACTAAGGTTTTTGATAGATAGAGTTAACATGAACCATGGATCTCCTGGTTTCCGTCATTAATGTCATGACGGAAAATTGGCCATGGCAGCTCAATGGGTAAGAGCGACTAGACGGAAACCAGGAGATCCATGGTTCAAATCCCGGCCATGGCATTGAATTTTTCATGTTGACTCTATCTATGAACCTGAGTATTTATCTAATGTGGAAGTGTTGATATTTGTTTTTTTATATGGCTTTCCAGTAGAATAGGTCCCAGTTATCCATTTAACTTGAATTTCAAACTACATATTATAAATACCTATTAACCATATACTATGAATTTTTAAAACCATTTAAAATTTCAATTAAAGTTAGATAAAAGTTTTTATTAGAAAATGTCAAAATATATTAACTCATTTATTAAAAACACTTATTCTGTAAATTTTAAACAACTTTTGAAACGATTATGATAAGAAATGTAATATTATAAAATGAGTTTTCATATTTCAATCAGTATTTTTTCTCATATTTGCTAAAAATAATATTTATAAATGTGCATTTTACAAAATTCCATTCACTCAATTGTATGTTTCTGCCCTCTGCCATTCCCGAAAAGGTAAATGAATTCTAATAAAACTTGGTAGATTTTAAAGTACACACAGGATTTAGCAATGATTTAAATTAATATAACTGACATTAAAAAGTATACATTTAATTAAATATTCAAACTTTACTCTATTGAAAATCTAGTATGCAATATAAATTCCTGTTGGAATTTTCTATTATGTACTACTAGACATGTCTTTTATAATCCAACCTTCTGATTTTGAGTTTATCAAGCATCACTTGGCAACACAGCAAACTCTGGATTTCAGTTTTCTCAGTAAAACAAAACAAAGTGGTACGGGATGATCAGTTTAAAGTATTTGAACCATTTAAAATATAAAAGAACCCTGAATATTTAGAATCACTACTGCTTATTTTTTGTCTACACTGTTCATTTCCAGTAATTTCTCATTGTAAAGAGATACTGTCCTACATTCTTGCAGTTTTGTGCAAAGACTCATTTAAAGAATTCTTTTGTTGATTAAAAGCCATTCATCTAGTCCTGTTTGTTTTCTTTAACCTTGGGGTTAAGGGTATTAAAAGAATACAACTTCTACATCTTCCTCCTCCCATCTCAGTATAGTCAAGGGGCTCGTCAGATTTTGGTATTCAACAGCTATGGATTCAGTGAAAATTTATGCATGTTTTCAAATTCATGTTCTGATTTAATCTTTGTTTGTAAGCATTTTATCTTGTGAAGTGTTTGGTATTATACATAGTTATTCCATAAGGATTTCATCATTCTAAGTGTTATATTATGTTCAGAACTTTACTGTGTTTTATATCTTATAACATTGGTCTTACCACTGCAGATAGATAGTGAGTAAACACAGCAACAGCTTACTGAGATGGCCATATGACAGCAGGAATGGCCAAGATAATTTCTCACCAACCATAAGCAGGGGTCAGTGGGCATCTAAAGATAAGATGATATTTTAAGGGGGTAAAATGGTAACAGGAACTTAAAATACATATAATAAAGGTAATTTTATTATTTACTTTAGGATTAGATTTACTATGGAGGGGATTCGGCACTGCGATGCATCTTGATCTATTGTACCTATGCCCTCAAGTAGGGCATCCTCAGAAAGATGAGGCAAGAGGAGACAGAGGGCAGTCATCCCAAGGAGCCACAACAGTGCAGAGGGCAGTATATTAATTTAGATGGATAACTCCCCCAGTAGGTCAAGACAATGGACATTCCTCCCTACTGTGTTTCGGAAGCAGCAAGAGCAGAGTTCAAAGACCTGCAACCGTCATACGAGAGGAGGAGAAGATTATCCTGCCATACACCGCCGAGACACCCACCAATACTTCTACCCTGAAAGAGACCACCAGATGAAACATGATGTGAAATGATGATGGAGATGAAATGGAGGGACAGGAAATTCGAGGGATGTAGTTAACCTACCCATCATTTGCCTGGTAACCCAGGAAAACCCCTGAAAAAACCCATAGGTCAGGTAGGTTGGCCATGGGAATTGAACCCGAGTCATCCTGTTCAGTATCCTTCACATAATATATTTTCTTAAATGTTTTATATTTTGAAAACAGGTTTCTAATGTTACACAGATACAAATATTTGCCACTAAGGCTTCACTTATCTTAAGAGATTGGTGTTAATACTTCTTTTCAAATGGAGATCGATTTCACAAACAAATCGCTTGCGTCCTCAGTCCAAATAAACTCTGTTGTCAAGGATACTGGTTACAATGTTTTTCTTATGTTTTTTTAGTATTACTAACATCTGAAAACGAAACAAACCTAAAAACAGAATCAACTGCTGGTATTTCAAAATTCATTATGTGATGTTTATTTTTTAAAATAAATATCTTTTACCACACTATTAAATCTATCGGACCATTTAATTGTTTTAATAATTTCACTTCAGAATTTATTTCATGGTTAAATGACCAAAAATGATCTGATACGGCCGATTTATCAGTTTGTTTATACTTAATATTATAAACAATTAAGAAAAATCAGCAGTTGCCAAGCATTTTTTGGAAAAAAACCACAGCATAAATCCAGAACCAAAATTACCAAAACATACATCATGAAAACAAGAACTATCCACATGGGAACAAATCTTCATTTCAAAAAATAGGAACAAAGTATTCAATTTCGACATCCCCCAGAAAGATTTGTTCAGCAAGTTCCTTGAACTGCCACCAGAGGAGACCTATGACAAAATATCATCAATTACACCAATGAGAACTAGTCGATGGCCGGTTGAGGATGGAGGCAAAGTCTCTGAAATATGTTCCGGAAAAATTTAAAAGTAAGTGTTGTTTAGTGTCATTAATCGACTCCCTTTAAATTTAAATCATTAACAGTTTTTTGATATTTAAATTTTTCAATCCTCTTTTGTATAAAATCTTTATTAAAACCATTAATTAAAGCAGTATTAATAATGTGTTTATATTCTTTATTAAATTCTTCTTTATTCAGGGGTATATTTATTAATCTATAAAAAATAAAAGTTTTAACCCTTTTTCACATAAATTTGCTGTTTTTAATAGTTTGATTTATAGATTAATAAATATACCCCTAAATAAAGAAGAATTTAATAAAGAATATAAACATATTATTAATACTGCTTTAATTAATGGTTTTGATAAAGATTTTATACAAAATAAGATTGAAAAATTTAAATATCAAAAAACTGTTGATGATATTTCTACCCTTAAAAAAATAAAAGACAATTATAATTTTAAAAAATTGACCTACCATCCTTGGGTTAATAAACATTTTCAAATTTTTTTTAAAGAAGTTGGTATAACTTTAGTTTCTCAAAAATAAATATAGTATTAAAAATTTACTACATTTTCTAAAAAAGATAAAATTCCTAATAATAAAACATCTGGTATTTATCAATTTAATTGTTTAGGTTGTGATCAGGTTTATATTGGAAAGACGAAACGTACTTTAGAAACCAGAACGAAAGAACATTTTCGTAACATTAAATATAAACAAACTGATAAATCAGCCATAGCAGATCATTTTTGGTCATTTAACCATGAATTATATCCTGAAGTGAAATTATAGTTAGTTAGTTACTAACACTCCCCACATGGCAACCTTGGCCTTCGGGGTAACCTCACCCCACCAAGTGATGACCGGACCCATTTCTCAGGTGGAGGCACCCAGAGGGCGGTGTCCATTACCTCCGATGATAGGGTGATAGTGAAGATGGCGGTGAGGTGAGAGGACCTACAGTTTTTACCGTGGACTCCGAACCACGTTGGGCATAGGGGATACTTCACGTGTGCTAGACAGAGGTGAAGGCGTGGATAGGGCCGACTTAAAATCGCCAACCCCAGGGCCGGGAATCGAACTCGGGACCCTTAGAACGGGAGCCGCGAACGAAACCACCGCGCTACCCCGGCGCCCTGAAGTGAAATTATTAAAACAATTAAATGGTTTGATAGATTTGATAGTGTGGGAAAAGTTATTTATTTTAAAAAATAAACATCACGTAATGAATTTTGAAATACCAGCAGTTGATTCTGTTTTAAGGTTTGTTTCGTTTTCAGATGTTGGTAATACTAAAAAAACATAAGAAAATCATGGTAACCGGTATCCTTGACAACAGAGTTTATTTGGACTGAGGACGCAAGCGATTTGTTTGTGAAATCGATCTCCATTTGAAAAGAAGTATTAACACCAATCTCTTAAGATAGTGAAGCCTTAGTGGCAAATATTTGTATCTGTGTAATATTTGTTGCTTCACTGTAGCTAGTTTCATTTTCTACGTAAGCTTCTAATGATTTAAATTAAAATACCTTACATTAAAGATACTTACAGGACAACTAAATTTACATCTTGAATTTCCATTTATAAGGACAATCAGTGATAACTGATTGTTCTAACACACAGACCATGTGTAGGCAACTTGAAAGTGAGAATCAGAACTGAAAAGTTCAAATCCCAACTATGGCACTGAATTTTTCAATTCTGATTCTACCTTACTCTTAAAATTTCTCAGTATAGCTTTTGAATCCTCTTCATTCAGAAGGAAAGTTAAATAATAAAAATGACTATTATTAATTACTCAAATTGTTTAATACATAGTTATTCCTTTATTTTTAGTTTTTCTTGCAATTTCATGGAAGAAGTATGGAATTTTAAAGTTAGCATATAACATACAATTCCATAAAATTTAACCATTGCTACTTCTTTCATATCTATAATGAAAAAAGTTGTGGAGCTATTTTCAGAATGGTTTAAAATTAAGCAAATGGGAAAGAAAACTTTCATAACAATAATTTGTATACCCATTAATAAAGCAGAACTGGGTAGAGAAAGTCATGCAAATGTAACACATCAAAGTTATTTTATTTGTCTTTTATTATAAAATTTACAATGTAGCTTAAAATCTTCACTTGATAATCTATTAACGCAATATGCATTGTCATTTAAACTGTAAGTTTTTAACAGGATGCAGCAATTTTATTTGCTGTTCATCGGTGGAATTAAATGAGTAAGAAGAGGGGCTTCAATGTAGAGAGAAGCTCATAATAGCTGTACTCAAGTTTGACAGAACATTTAAAATTTCATGAAGTACACACATGATAGAAAACTGTCATTTTGAAGAAAAAGAATTTCTCTTGCAAAGAAAGCTAAGTCACCCTGAGCTTTTTTGTTTCTGTTTTATGTCCTCCAACTTTAAGTCATACTGGAGGATGAATAAGTGGGTGAATTGATGCTTAAATGAGTCAGGGACCTATAGAGTATTGAGTTACCCAACATTAACCTTCAGGATAAGGGAAAACTCAGAAAAAACCATATACAGATGACTTACGCTGACCGAGATTTGAACTGGGACCTCTTGAATGTGACGCAGACATGCTTCCACCTCCAACCTCACCTTGGTGAAATTTTTCAATCTGCCATAATTACAACATAGGATCTTTGAATATATTTATAATAAGCAGTAAATTCCTGTTGCGATCTGGAGTTATTAAAATTGATCTTTAGGTTGGTACACTTTGTGTAACATGATTGATTGGTATAAGGGCGCTCAACTTCAGTGGTTATCAGCGTTTGTGTAACATGCAATATATACTAGCTGTTAGTACTATTTTTAGGAAATGAAAAACGTACTTTTGCAAATGAAGGCATTTATTTTCAATAACAATCAATTGTTGTTTGTTTTTAAATACTCGTAAGTTACTTTTTCTTCTAACACCACATTGTCCCAGTTTATACAAAAGCTATATTCTGATATACAGTCAAAAGGTTTAGTAGGATGACATAACATGCAGATACATTGTATAATCCACCCTTCCTTTTCCTTAGCTGATTCAGTAATTTTGAAAGAATCACAAAGAACATAAAGCTAGTGCAGCAGATTGGATTGTTATTGGGTCAACAAGTAGATTTTATAAAGCATTCCCATATATTTTAAGTGGATGGGAAGGATGAAAGAATGACTAAACAGGCATATTCAATAATTAT
The DNA here is from genome assembly GCA_030765055.1 of Mantis religiosa. Taxonomy (NCBI): domain Eukaryota; kingdom Metazoa; phylum Arthropoda; class Insecta; order Mantodea; family Mantidae; genus Mantis; species Mantis religiosa. The sequence goes on from CM060954.1 coordinate 81,981,936, forward strand.
TGACCTCAAAAAAATTTTGTTTGCATTTATACGTTGAACTAGATCTTACAAAGTAGTCAGAGATATTTAGGAAAATATACTTTGATTTAAATGTGTAGTAAAAGTAAAGTCTGGAATTCTATAATTCAGTTAGACAATTAATGTTAAAAAATATGTTTTAAACAATCTTTTAGAGAAACTGTAAATAATAAATATTATCCTAGGCAACTAAGGTCAAGTTAGATAAGGTAAATATTAAGATGTGAACATCAGCAGCTTGGCCACATGGCTTTTTGTACCTGTGCCCCAGGAGAAAGGGTGAGGTAAGGATACAGAGGGCAGTTGATCCAGGAGCGCCAACAGAGCAGTGTCCCTAACAGTTACAGATTGAAGCTCCTCAGCTGCATCTAGTACAACCAGCATTCTCCCCAGTTGGAGGTGGGCTCATCCCCCTGGGAGATTTGAAATCTGCACTGCCATGGGATAGAGGTTTACAGATATATCAATATAGGTCAACTCTGAAAGAAGACTAACAGTGAAGTGAAATGAGAAGTGAGGTAAAATGGAAGGAGAGGAAATTCAGGGGATAAATAAGTCTTTCCAGAAGTTACCTTGTGACGTGGGAAACAAAAAAGAAAAGAAAGGCAACCCATAGATCAAAAAGGTTGGTCAGGGAAATCAAAGCCATGACCTGAATATAGGCCTGAGCCAACCCGCTCTGTGATTACTATGTATAAATAAGCAAATAAGTAATTTTATTTCCATTACTAAAATACACACACCCATGTGTGCACATGCTTGCAAGCAAACATATACACTACACTCATAGTATAGAATAAAATAACAACAATAATAACAGCAGCAGCAGCAGCAACAACAACAACAACAACAACAACAACAACAACAACAACAACAACAACAACAACAACAACAACAATAACAATAATAATAATAATAATAATAATAATAATAATAATAATAATAATAATAATAATAATAATAATAATAATAATAATAATAATAATAATAATAATAATAATAGATGATGATGATGATGATGATGATGATGATGATGATGATGATGATGATGATGATGATGATGATGATGATGATGATGATGATGATGATGATGATGATGATGATGATGATGATGATGATGATGATGATGATGATGATGATGATGATGATGATGATGATGATGATGATGATGATGATGATGATGATGATGATGATGATGATGATGGTGGTAATTTTATCACATATATGATCTTAGACATGTCAGAGTATACAATTACATATTACCAAATTGCTTTAGTTTTCTGAGGATTCCTTCAAATCATATAAACATTTATTTATCAGATACATCCTCATCTTCCTTCCAAACTGCTGTTTAGAAACATCAGCTGCAGATTTCATTTCTTGTGGTGATTTGTTGTAAAGCATGATTCTGGAAATATATGCATCTAGTAGAGATACACTTTTATTTACACTATACCTAAAATAGTCCGAGTTTCCTCTTGTATAATATTTATGAATGTGATTATTTTTAATCAGCTTATTCTTATCTATTACATACATTATTGCTCTGAGAGCACAGAGATGGTAAGTAATTTATTATAAATAAAGGTTTCTTTACATGATTCCCTTGCTTTTAGGTTAAACATAATAATGGTACATTTCTTTTGGTATATAAACAATTTATCCATATACATATTTGTAGTGGCACTCCATATTTCAAACCAATAGAGTATGTGTGGATAGAAATCTCCAAAGTATACTAGTTTCAATATAGCATCATTATAATTGCTGAATTATCTATTAAGGTATACTTTTTACTGATTTTCCCTCATGTATATTCATATGCTTAGACCATGTTGTTCTTATCAACAATAAGAACTAAAAATTTGTGTGCTTTTATTTCAAAAATACTATTACTATATACTTTTAGTGATTTATTAGTAATGTATTACCACCATTTTTATTGGATTGCATCTTTTTTCTTATGCTGCAGTGTAAATTTATTAATTTAAAGTAATTTAACAGCCAAGAGATGATTTTTTTTTTTGTTCCATTTATATCCCACCTTTAACTGTAGTGGTCATATTGGGGCCATTCTTCCTTGAAACATATCGCCTATTAGCGATGGTGTTAACTCGAATATGTTGGGTTGCTGGTACTCTGATTTTTAATCATTAGATCTCACACACACATTTGCATTTCATATTTCCAGACTCTGGCGAAAATAGGGAATTATCTTGGTTGGAGAAAAATCTCCACCCCCAGCCGGGAATCGAACCTGAGACCCCTCACATGGCAGGCAGGTGCTCTACTGACAGAACTATGGGACCAGCCAGGTGATAATATTTAATATTTTATTTAATCCTTATAAGATTTTATTCCGATATATGACTGTGCTATCGTCAGCATAAGTTACCACTTAAGTATTCAGGAGATTTTTAATATCATTGACATAAATAATAAATAGTAATGGCCCCAATAGGATCCTTGCAATACACCAGCATTTTTAGAAAACTTGATAATACTGTTCACTGAGCCAAAAATAAGTCATTAGATGCAATACTCCTAGAGAATATTATTGACTAGGTAGAATTAGATTGAAGAATTAAATGTAATAGCCGGATTTGAACAACAGATCTTCATAAATATGTAAAATATGAAGCTATTAACAGTGAAGCAAACAAATATATACAAATATAAAATTTGTAGCTTAAAACTTCACTTATCTTATAAGAAATTATGATATTTTTCTTACAAATTGTCCGGGATTGCGATTTCATGTAAAACTTTTACACATCCTCAGCCAGAAACAAAGCTGTCGCCATCGTTACGAACGCTAGATGTTAATATGTTCTTGTAGTACTACCAAAATCTGAAAATAAAACAAAATCGGCCATAGCAGATCATTTTTGGTCATTTAACCATGAAATAAATCCAGAAGTTAAATTATTAAAACAATTAAGTGGTCCGAGAGATTTAATGGTTTGGCAAAAGATATTTATTTTAAAAAATAAACAACATGAATTTTGAAATACCAGCAGTCGATTCTGTTTTTAAATTTGTTTTATTTTCAGATTTTGGTAGTACTAACAAGAACATATTAACATCTAGCGTTTGTAACAATGGTGACAGCTTTGTTTCCGGCTGAGGATGTGTAAAAGTTTTACATGAAATCGCGATCTCGGACAATTTATAAGAAAAATATCATCATTTCTTATAAGTGAAGTTTTAAGTTACAAATTGTTATAACAGATCTTCAGCTTACTATGTCACTCTTTAAGCAACTGGACTGCTAGGTAGCATGCTGGTATAACATTAAATTCCCCAATCATTCACTTTTTTCCAATAAACCAAAAGGACTTTTTAAATTCATTTTGAGATAGCTTACTGTCTCCATTAACTTTAGTCAAAAAACTCGGTATGACCCCATCCAGTTTCCCATAAACAGCTCCTTTGTAACAGAAACTCAGATTACAAAATTTTTAGGAATATGGATTGATTCCAGTCTAAATTGGGAGCATCATATAAAGCAATTAGGTGAAAAGCTAAGTCGACTGTGCTACGCGTTCCGAATTCTAACAAAGGTACTAAACATTGAGGTATTAAAAACAATATATTTTGGATATATACAACCTATAATTACATATGGAATTATTCTGTGGGGGTCCACATCCAAGTCCTCGTGTATATATAAGATGCAAAAAAGAATATTAAAAATAATTAAAAAGGTTCCCTTAAGAACAGAAAGCAAGCCAATATTTCAAGAATTTAACATCTTACCTGTTCATTGTATTTATATTTATGAAGTAGTTTATTTTATACATAGGAATAGATCACTATTTACAAGTAATTCAGATTGTCACACATACAATACAAGGAACAGTAAAAATATACATCTAAATCATCATCGTCTCAGTCTGAGTCTAGATTTCATCTCTCACAAAGGAATCATTCTATATAATAAACTCCCAGCTAAGATAAAAAATCTAAATAATAAAAATTTCAGAAAAGCTGTAAAAAATATCCTAATAAAAATAATGCCACAGACAATAGATGAGTTTTTGAGAAGTAGAATTGAATAATAAAGTAAATATTGTTTTTTTTTGGTAAAAGTTATGTCTATTACAGTCTAGTTTTTGGAAGTGTAATACATTAAAAATTGTGTGACCTAAGTTGCATTATTCTTAATTACTATTGTATTATTATTCTGTCAATTACTATTGTATTATTTAACTACTATTGTATTGTTTAATTACTAGTGCATTATTAATTACTATTGTATTCATAATGTTATTGCTCAAAAGAATTGTATTATTCCTACGGGCACAAATTTGACGAAGCCATGAATATTGTATGTTCTTACGGTGAATAAAACTTACTTACTTACTTACTTACTTACTTGGTGCTTAAAACATATCTTGCGAGATTATAAGTCATCATTGTGTTATATCCTCAAAATTAATTTTAAAATGCCTTGTGGTTTATTGGAAAATATGTCAATCAGTTTCAGAAATTAATATAGTACTGGCATATTCTTATGGTAACTCCGTTATTCAGAACAAATGTATCATAATCAAATATTGGCTATTATTGAATTTCTGACCATGATTTTTCCTTTGCAACTTAAACCTGCATACAGAGAATTTACAGATCTATTTCATTCTTTAAAATGTTCATCTTTATTTGTAATTTACTTTTCAGAGATGTTGTAGGTAGCTGAAAAAATAAAATAAAGCCTATAAACTGTATCTGAAAGAACCCTGGAAACTGTCTGTTATAATTTGTTTTCTACTCATCTCTCTCCTTGGCTTAACCATTATACTATTTGAATTTATTTCAATTTCAATTTCAATTTCAATTTATTTGCTTATAGACTCATACAAGTTTCAAGCATCGTCAAGAATCATAAAATATTTACATTTCATCAATACTATATAGGCACTTCTGTATTAGGTACATTTTTAGTCTTTTTTGAAATTTATTGCCTCTTAGAGCTTTAATATCACTTGGTAACCTGTTATAAAGTATTCTGCCCATAGTAAGGGGATCCTTTTCTGTGGCTCGTTTACTAATATTATCTCTATAGTAATTATTTAGCAATCTAGTATTATACATATGACTGTCTTTAATATATACAGAGTGTGATTTACTTACTACAAACATGATTACTTTATATACAAATAACGATATAACAGTTAATATATTGGCTTCTATAAAGGTTTGTCTACAGGATTCTCTGTTGTTTAGATTATAAATACATCTTATACACTTTTTTTGTATTATTAATAACCTGTTAATGTTTACCTTACATGTGCTACCCCAGATTTCAATCCCATATTGTAAATGTGTGTAAATTAATCCATAATAAACTGACTTTAAATGCTCTATATAGTGGGGGTAATTAAATCAATTATGTTTTTGATCTTTGCTAAGTGAACAAGCAAGTGCAGCTATACAGTATTGCAACATCATTAAATATAACGAGTAGTTAATGTGAACTGGTTCATTAAAATAGGTGCACTCTAAAAACAATGGATTTTAGTTTTCAAAGAAAAGAATTCATATAGGCTTAATCTAAGGAAACAGCTTTACTGGGATATTGCATGTCATATAAATTATACGACATGTAATTCCTTGATAATGAACATGTTATATGAACATGTATATAAACTCTGGCTGGCATAATATTTAACCTTTGATTATAAATGTTTATATTTTAGCACAAGAAAAGATGCATTAGCAGTGATGCAACCTACATCAAGTGTTTATTTCTCAGTATAATATTAAACATAGAACTACAAAATGAAATGATTTTTCTTTAGTTATACCAAACTACTTTGATATGTTGAGGTGGATAACTTTCCTTATGTTTTGTAAGTGATTTAGAAAAATGCTTATTGTGGCCCTTCCTAGTTTTCTGAATATTATAATACAACAGTTCAAAACAGAGCAGGCACAATGAAGCTATTAAACCATATGCTAGCACTAACAAAGCTGGGTAGAAATCTTGAATACGGACACTCACAAAACTTTGATAATTGTTGTTGCATTTGGGTTTTTGATCATACCATCGTTTATACTCACGATCAATAAAACCAATTTCTCTGAGCCAACGAGCCCTGTTTAAAATGAAAGAAAACAATTAATTTCACAGAAGTGTTCTTAGCTGTTAATATTAACAAACATTTATAACAGTATTAACTGAAAAAATTAGGTATACTGCTAAGGATATGTCAGGCTTAGCTTCTAAATATATATTTATTAATACGAGGATTGTTCAATAAAGAACGATCATAATTTTTTATGGAAATAATTTTTCGCACTAAAATTCAATCTTATTATATTCTGTTGGTTTAATGTGAAGCAAACATGCCATAGTAGTTTCATTGTTGGTACTCCTGGTTCCTGCCTGTGAGAACCAGGCAAGTTCAGACATGTTCAATATCCCCAGTAACTGCACAATACTACAGGGATGTCCTGAAAACATTGCAAGTCCATATCAGGTGCAAAAGACCACATTTCCATGAAGCAGGCTGGATGCTGCACCACAATAATGCGGGCTGCATATTGCCAATGTTGTTGCTGAATATCTTGCAAAAATCAGCATGAAGCGCATCCTTCACCCTCACTATAGTCCGAATTTAGCCCCATGTGACTCTTTTCTATTCCCTAACTTGGAAAAACACATTTGTGGGAGGCATTATCCATCATCAGAAGCAGTGGTGAAGGCTGTGGAGGCGATTTTGAAAGATCACTCAAAAAATGGCTTCCAGCATGTCTTTGAAGACTGGCACAAATGCTGGGACAAGTGCATCGCATTCAGGGGAGACTAATTTGAGAAGGACCATCAAAATTATAAGTATGTGTAAAGGTACGTTCTCAAAAAAAAAAATTGTGGTCATTCTTTATTGAACAGCCCTCGTATTTTGTGTAAAGTGAATGTATGTTCTTTAAATTTTTCTAATTATGCAGTTTATTAAATTTTATAAATGACATAGACTTCAACTCATCTCTTAGCAAAGCCCATTAAATGCCAAACTATATACATTATAGCCTTAGACAAAAAAATAAGCAGCTACCAGAAATAAAGTTAGATTCAGAAAACATCAGAAACATTTGATAACATTGCATTTACAATATATACTTTAATACCACTCTGGGTTCATTTCAAAGCTATAGGCAGATGCTTTGCGGCTTGGCCATATGCATGGTAACCAAGCAGTAAAACGCATGTGTCTCATATGTGGAACAACATGAGCTCAAATACTTGAAGTGCATGTTTCTTTTTATTATTCTTACTTTAACAGCAATGCCTTATGTTTTTCTTTCAGAAGATATATAATGATATTTTAAACACATTCATTTATAAAAATGCAAATAACAAATTCTTGTTGTTTCAAAATAAATGCAATGTTATTAGAAAATTGCCTTAATTTTGTTTATGTAAACAATCATTCATCTATCATGAATGGTGCTGGCATATAATGCAAAGTATCCTCTCGTGAAAATTTCACTAGGCATGTGGTCTTACCCATACCCCACAGAATGAGGGCAGTAATTGAAGCAGAGGATTTACACACCCGATACTAAATAAATTTCCATTTTTATTTGATTTTACAAACAGGAATAAAATATTTATTTATTTCATTTAGCTTAAAAACAGAGTAGAGTGTTCAGTTTTTATGTCTGAGCATAAATTCCATAAAATAAAGTAAACCTTAGTAATTGGAAGTTATGTGTGTACAATATGTTATATGTGAATGGAAGTTATATTACAATGTGTATAACACACAATTCATATTTCTACAATAAAAAAATCAAAATGATGTTTGGGATTCGAACCTTTGTAGGTCTAGCACCTACATACTTGTCTGGAACTGCTTGGCTAGTAGTGCCATTTAGTAACTGAGATTCAATTATGAGAGGATTAAGTAAAATAAAGCTAGAGATGTGTTCCATGACACTATTGTAAACTGGCCGTGGAAACGATGTGGACTTAGAAAAATATATGCTTCCAGAGCCTGCTCATTTTTTTATCAAAAGATGTCATGTTGCGGTTCTTCACAAAATGGCAGAGATTGTTAGGCATATAGTGTTTTTCATTTGTATAACACACATTTTCACAATGTGCCTAGGTTTTTCATAAAATGTCAGTTTCAGAAAAAGTCCACCTATACACCATCTGATAGGGCTTTTAAAAGCTGGCAGATAGTGAAAGAATCATTATGAAGCTCAAAGGGCCAGGAAAATACATTAGCCAACACCTGCAAAGCTCCATAGCAAATATAGCATTAAGACTGTCTTGCTATGGAGAAATAAAGATGCTGCTTGTTTAAATAACTAAAACACTTAAACACCATCTTGCAATAAAGAATAGTGTGGATAACAAACTACTTATCTTTGAACAACAATTAGCCCTTTCATCAACCTTGGATGTCTATTTATGGTATGGCAAGAACATACCCTGCCAAAAACAAGAGAAAATTTGGAAGAGAAAGGCAGTACTAAAGGCTCTAATTAAAATGCCACAAACTGCATTTGTTGTTGCGGTGCAATGGTAGTAGTTCAGCTACCATGCTATAGAATGCAGTTTCAGTTCTCCTGAAGGCTACTGGAATTTTTTAGTTTCCCCCCCCCCCCTTTCTTTTATTCATAGATATGCAATTATTAATATAAGAATTATAATTTATGTAATAGCTATTTTAGGGCCATACATAACATTAATAGGTAAATAGTTTCTGTGGCATAATATGCAATGACAACTAAATGTCTTAAACATTGTACATATTTTCTTTCTTAAAGTTATTTTTGTGAACCACAAACATTAGTTTCAATGATATAAATATATTATACAATAATACAAATGTTGTACAATAAAATATCAATTCAAATCAACAAAATTACAGAAAGTGCTGATTTTACAGTAAAAGCACAAATTGGGACTGACTTACTAATTCATATCTAAATTATCTTCTGTGTATATTAGATGATGAGATAGAATTTTTAACAGTTTTATTAAAAGGCATGGGAATAATTTGTTACAATTTTAAGATTATAGCACTTTGTCAATGTTCACATAGAGAACATGTAACAGTATAGCATTCACATATTAGTATAAAGTTAAGAGTTTATTTTAATATGCAGAAAGAAAAGTATATTGGTTCAGGATTAGAGAGCTCTAACGCATTAATCCATTAACTTTTTTATGTTTGAAGCTTCATGAATATAAATACTGATTTTGTATATTCAACAATTATGTGACAAAATGACAAATCAAAGTTGTGCTAAACTCACTTTCATCAACAAAACTGTTAGCACAGTGCTTTCTTACACTTATTTTCACCTTTACAAAGGCATGAAGCGAACACTTGTTTCTGTAGTGCTAATGTTTCCTTTTTCATCCTGATCACTCAGCCATCTGAGTGCACCATGCAACTTCCCTTGGGACAGCCTATGGATATGATAGTCTACATTGTTGACCCTTTCTCCATGCAGTATGGTCCCTACCATGGTTATTGTATTTAGAGGATACAACCACACGAGGTCACCAGGTTAGAAACTATGCCTGTTGGCTGGATCTTCATCCAGTTGCTTGCCACCTGGATTTGCTAATAGGCCATCTCATGCATATCATGAAGATCACCCACAAGATAATCCACAAAGTTGATTGCTAGCTATTCTGTACCAAAGGGAATCCCAAATATCAGGTGTATGGTAGATGCAACTCCTTGCAGAAATCCAAACTAGCTGATGTCATCCTGGTAGTATCAAGGGTAAATAAGCAGAAATGGTTAAATGACAACGGGAAATGCAGTACCCTGACATCCCAAACCTTCTGATGGTTGGCCATTACCTTCTTCAAGTGCTTCTCGATAGTCTTAATGTACTGCTCAACAATGCTGTACAACTGCATGTGGAGAGGCAATTATGCCTCTTGTGCACTCACACCCAGCTCAGGGGAGTTTTTTAATTATAAAGCTTCTATTCTAAATTCATTTTATTACCACAATGTAGAAGGCAAAGCAGTAAAGTATCTATCATCTCACCTAAACTAAGGAGAATATCACATTGTAATAAAATTTTTCAGTATCAAGGTATTCAGAGTAATTAATATAATTTTGTGATTCATTGTATCATAGTCTTTACACATTGGAATTCAGAGTAATATTTCAACTACCAAAAATGACAATACTATATTAACTGAACTTAAATTTTATAGTTTCTGCATGGCTAACTTACTTTCTTGCTATAAATTCCTTTAATGGAGAATGGTTTTGAACAGGAAAACCAAGAAGATTTGTTACAAATACAGTTATTTCTGCATATATGCATTTTTCATGCTCTTCAAATGTATCACTTATAACTTTATATACATCTGCATCTCCTTGAAATGCATGAAATCCTTTTCTGACATTAGCAATTCCAATTTCCTGAGATGTGAATGCTTTGTCATAAGGCTGGGTATAAAGCTTTTCATGGTAGAGCCGTTTTACTGCTGGATCATTTGTATCCTGCAATTAAAATATTTAAATTACTTATTTGTTCATTACATAAATTACTTATAATTCATTACAAAACTATGTATTTATTTCAGAAACAATTTTAAGGTATATAAAAGCTACTGGCCATTTTATAATCTTGATAATAATTTTTTTCTGATTATAATTCAGCTATAATTTGCATTAATACATTTTGAGTGAGTATTAGTTCGACTCAAAATGTATTAATTTTGTGCTTCATTGTATCACAGTCCTTAAACAACAGAATATAATTTGCATGTTGTAATTTTTTTCTTTGTGTACTCTGTAATTTATTATATGTGTTATTTCCTGTTATATTTTCAGTAGATAAAATAAAAAGAAAAATAATAAAAGAGTTTAATTATGCAACTGATAGCTACCAAAGAATGTTTCCTTAGTCAGGACTAATATGATTGTTTTAGTAGATATAAAAACATTTTGAATTAAAATAAGAATAAATAAAGTTACTCCATAAACTTTTTAAATATTATTTACTTATTTATTTGTAATAATTTCCTCCCAACCATAAAAAAAGAAAGAAAAAGAAAAAAGAAACACAAGAAAAAGAACTTACATTTACATAGTTGACGCTGTAACTAATGTTCTTCATACTCATTTGGAAAGAGCTATCCAAAAGTTCTGTAAGAGTATTGATAACTGAACTGGATGTCTGCAGCAATGATACTATTATAGCAGAGTAAGATGCAACGAGAAATAGTGATAATAACAACAGCAAAAGATAAATTATTCGTGCTGATATAGTTTCAGGTTGCCTTGTAGACCCTAAAAAAAGAGAATAATAATAATAACAATTTATGATTTATGATTTATGATTGATATATCATTAAGGGAAATAAGTTATGAAACCATGTGTGTTTAGGCATGCAGATATATTATCCTCAGTCTTCACTCATTAAATTTATACTCTAATTTACGTTTCCTAGCAAATTGTACAACATATGGAAATTTACATTTTGAGCTACTGGTACATATAGTGGGGATACAGGAAATAACATTTTAAACAGGAACTCATTCATGAAACATTCAGTTTAAGAGTCTATTATAATGAGCATAAAAGCTTAAAAATCTGCAGCACTAATACTCCTAGTCCACATTCTTAACTTCAAGGAAAAGTCTGAAATAAAAGCTTAATAACTAAAAGACTAAAATGGATTTACAAGGAAATGAAATGTATACTGTTAAACGCCCGCTTTTACTACATGCAATACCGCAGGTGGTGACACTGATGATACATGAGATGAAGATGGACCACCGGTGGAATGAGATGGCAGGGGAAACCAGAGGTCCCAGAGAAAACCCGCCCCAATGCCATGTAGTCCACCACAAATCTCACTTTGCGGTCATCTGGGAGCGAACTCAGTCTGCCTTGGTGACAGCCAAATGATCTAACCACTTAGTCATAGCACAGCCTAGGAGTTAGAAGGTCAGTATATTAGAATAACAGCATATAAGAAACATAAAAGAACATAGTTGCATAACAGGGTTGACCTTTCACTGAGAATGCCATAGAGTAGAAAACAATTACTGGTGTTGCTAGCATATGGAAAAGATATGTAAAAATAGGACAAAAGTATAAAATAGGACAAAGGTGAAAGGTTGTTTCTAAGTAGCATACCTAAATGGTCACAATTCAGTGCGTAAGGGTACAAAAAGCACAAATAAATAATACCACCATATGTCTATGCAATATTTCTTTCTTTTAACTCTAATTTATTCAAATGACATCCTCCATAGCAGTAGGCAGTCTGTCTCTTGAACGAGAGACCTACTTTGATCCCTGGTACTGGTATGGGGTTTTCCCTTCTGGGATGTCTGGTCAGCTGTGTTCTCGACCATTGCCAATTCCTCACCATAGAGCTTCACTTACTGACTGGTGCCCTGCTTCACTGTACGGTTCCATGGTCTACCAACTCCTCACCACAGAGCTTGAAACGTATCACACTTCTCTGCACTGCTCTATTGACTCACAAAACTCAACTGCTGACTGATTCACTACATCGACTCCTTACTTCGGAGCTGCACTTGTCAACTCAACTCAATCAATTAAGGCTCAAAATGCACTAAAAACTCCGAACATTACTACTCACTAGGTTTTGCATCAGCTCTTGTATAGTCTTGTCTCCTGTCTGTAAGCAGGAACTTGAGTGACCCAAATTTGTTCCATGATAGTCCTATTCTGCATTTGATTTCACTATCTGTGTCCTTGTTTAGGGAGATGCTTTATCCTAGGTACATATACTGCTGTACATACTCTAGTGGTGATTGATGGATTTGGGTAGGATCTTCTGTGCCTTTGCATAATTTATTTTAAACAAACTGTACATTTATAAATCCTTTGTCAAAATAAAATTCATACACCATGAGATCATTTTTATATCTAGATAAAAAACTTTCAGTAAAATTATAAGTTATAATAGATAGCGTCAACATGAAAAATTAAATGCCATGGCCGGGATTTGAACCACGGATCTCCTGGATTCCATCCATTGAGCTACCATGGCCAACTTGCCAGCATGACATTAAATTCTCCATTTGACTCGTAGTGTGAAGAAATTATTAATTTCCATCAATTAACTAAAATTATAAGTTATATATGGCAGCTTAGCTTATCACCCAGAAAAGTAACTGAGGTGCAGGGTTAAACTATTTCATTCCTTGCTAGTTAATTACAGTACTTTAAAATATTTATCCATTTCCTTATCAGAATCCTGTAAAACTTAAAACTAAGTAAGATATAAAAATCTAAATAGAGCTAAATATACTGTTCAAGAAGAACACAAAGAAAGAAAAAAATGCACATCATTTTAAAAACTTAAATAGGAGAAATGAAAAATAAATTATTTTTATTTAAATAATTATACAAGCATACAAATCCTCTGTATCTGAGGTAAAATTCTAAAAGAAAAATTTGTCTTTATTATCCTGAAAATCAGTACTGAAATCTCTCTTGTCTGAATAAAAATTTGTTGTATAGGCTTCAACATTTCACTGAATGAATTATCCAGAGGCTGTGATGGATATGTTTTATTACACCATTATAGTTACACAAAGAAAGTGACGTGAACATTAGAGGACATAGAGAAGTGATAGTGAACAGTGGAATTAGTTCATATTCTTGAAGTGAAGGAGTGAAGCAAGTGAACTCTTGGTGAATTCCAGAAAATTAAATGATAATGAAAACCGAGTAAAATGACACTTTGAAGAAACTAAACAGTCACAATATCATAATCAAGGAATAACCAAAATGTAGCATTAACAAGAAATGTAGCAGCAAAGGAAGTATGTGAAATAATAACTCAGCAGAGCAAACAAACGTTTGAAAACTCTGACCACTTAAGGATTTTAATGTACTTCTTCTCTTCAATGTAAACTATATTTTCTAAAATAAATTTTTTCTGTTGCTGTACAGTCCGACCTATTTTTAAGTAAGGCTGAGTTAAAAACTAACTACAGATAATTTATTCTCGAAATGATTTTCAAGAAATGAAAAAGGTTTTATAAAGATTTCAATTGAAAATAAACCTGCAAGAAACCTTTGTTGATGTTAAGAAATTGTTAAAATTAGCAGCTACTATCTCAATGACAATGTGTGAAGCAGAGAGCTTTATCAAAATGTTTCATAGAAGTATCATGCATGAAGACTTGTTGTCTCCTCTTGCTATGTTATCTGTTGAAAATGAAATGATACACTGAGTTCCAAATTTCAAAGAAAGAGTCATAGGTAGATTTGTCATGAAAAACGAAAGGCACATGGACTCTATAAATATACCTCTACAGGAGATTCAACCCCATGAATGTTATCAGGCTCATTTTAAAGTAATTTTAGAGCTACAGAAATATTTTAAATAATTTAGAAAGTCAAATTACTTGGAAAGGTAAATAGCATAATGAGGTAAAAGTAATGAGTCTCTGTCTCTGAGGTGTACAAAATGCCAGAAGGACAATCAGTTGGAATGAGCATATCTTTTGTGACAAACAATAAGAATACACATAGAAAATCTTAAAGCCGAACTTACCTTGTTGACAAACAATACCTATTGCATTGATGACTGCCTCTCCCCAACTTAGTGAAGTTGTCTCTGTTACTTTCTGTTCCCAGTGAGATGCATATAATAAAGCAGTTGTTAAGACAGCAATTACTGCCACAATAGTTGCCCAAACAGTGTTACTAAAGGGCAGTAGATATAATACTGATATCTCTGATAAGGAAGGCTTCAAGAACATCATTACTCCTCTGTAAAAATAAATTGATCTATATAATGCTTTGTTATAAGGAGGAAATAATAAATAAAATAAAGCAATATTGCACTTACACAAATCGGAAAGCTTCTGCTGCATAGTCAACATAATCAAGTCGAGCTGGCTTTATGATAAGTGCTGTTCCTCCTATGTCAATAGAATCATTCTGCAGAAGTCCTACTATGCCACTATATACTGTTGAATTATCTATTGGAAAACCCCAAGCATCTGTGAAAAACAGCTGCATTCTGAAATAATGAATCCATTAATCTATTTAATTTAATCCACCAGAGAGATAACAGCAGACAGCAACAGATGAGAGTTGGACCTTCGAGCTTGAGAATAGAAACAACAGCTTCCGAAACTAGTCCCTCAAAAAATAAAAATATAAGTGATGGAATGTTAAAAAAACAACTGAAAATAAAGTAAATTATTGATGAGTCATATTTTTTACACATCAGCTTCACTTATGTACCTATATTGAGGACATGTTTCATGAACTATTTGTTCACATCATCAACTCTATTGCGACTGAAGCTTGATCCAAGCTTGACTGGATCACACTTTAGTTGCAATAGAGCTGATAATGTAAACAATAGTTTGCGAAACATGTCCTCAATATATGTACATAAGTGAACCTGATGTGTAAATAATACGACTCATCTATAATTTAATATATGTTTCGCTTCACTGTGGTGTTCCAATACAGTAAAATTTTGATAAACTAAAAATAATATCCTTTCATGGAAGTGTTGAAAACAGTGTTGTTGTATAAATTAAATTAATTGGGAGTCGATTAATAACACAAAACAAGTGAGTGTTGTTTTGTGTTATTAATCGACTCCCAATTAATTTAATTTAAAAATAATATTTTCAATTAATTTGGACGTCACCGTTACTAAATTCCTCCAAACAAGCATACAGATGCTACCTTCTGCTACCCTAGTAGAGAAATACAATGTTACACAGTGAAAAAAACTGGTATCAAAATCTACCCCAACACCTTAATAAATGGGTAATCAGTTGTCAAAGTATAAAATTGAAAGAAGCGTAAAGACAGTGAAGCACAACTTAGCAAAAAAGTGAATTGAGAAGATACTGACACACTGCTTCACTCATACTGTTTTTTCACAGGACATGTTTCAAGAGCGTTTGCTCTCATCATCAGCTGGAACTCGACTAGTGTAAATTGTAGTGGAAGAGGAGTTCCAGCTGATGATGAGAGCAAAAGCTCTTGAAACATGTCCTGTGAAAAAACAGTGTGAGTGAAGCAGTGTGTCAATATTTTCTCGATTCACTTTTGTGCTAATCAGTTGTTACCTTAATAATTGTGTTCTAAAAGCCCATGCTTATTAATTAATGTGTTTACACTTCAGTATTTGTGAAAGTTGAAATAATATTAATAATACCATTTGTACCAACACAGGTATTTATTTTACGTATAGAAAACTTTAATACTTGGCTAATCAATATTTGTACAGAGGTATTTTTAGAGTTTGCGTATGACATAATGTTATGCAGTAGTTTATGGATGAGTCCACCTGTCTATTTGTAAGACAAAAGGGATGTCAGGTTAGTCATCTGCCACATAACCCACTGGCTTTATCAGCAATCTTCTGATGGAAGCAGAGATCTTAACCCACTGTCAATTTGCATGATGTCACTCGCACACATCCGAGCAAGACCAAGCACCAGCTCTAAAATACCTCCATAAACATCTGCTGTAACACATCCCACATATTAAGATAGCTGTAAATTGTTTGTTGTAAAATATCTTACCTAAAGTTAAGCATTTCTGCCAGATAACCAGTAAGCACAAAGCTTAATTTGCTCATTGTGTTCAAATGTCTATAGCGCAGATCCACAAAATGTTCCCATGGATCATCAACAACCTAAAACATGGTAGTATTAGTTATTTGAAAGCTACCAGATAAATATTACCATTAAGAAATAAACTTTACTAAAGGTAAAAACAATGTACATATGTAGAAGTTTTTTTCTAGTGATTTAGTACAGTGCAAAAGTGAACAAAATATGAAAAATGTTGATTAAATTTTATTGCATGTATAGGTAGATTATATCTATATAATGCATACATTTTAAGATATCATGCATTATATTTCATTAAACCAATACTAAAATTCTGAATTGAAAACTAATATTGATACTATCTTTATTTACTACTACCTCATTCTTTTTTATCATATCTAGACCCAAATAAGTAAATAGGCATGTGTAATATGATTTTCTAGAAAGTACTTACAACAACACCTGCTCTTAGAGTTATTCCTTCAAGATTATCTATGCGTTGTAAGAATGGAAAAGGTGTTTCTGCATTCCATTCATAAGGTGGAGTGATTGTTAAAGGCTTGGTCTTAATCCGATATGTGTTCTGAATAATTATTTTATTGCCTTGATAAACAATAAACACTTGGCTATCTAGCACTATGTTTAACAATGACAAAGACTTCTTAATCTCAGCTTCCTTAATAGTTGTATATTCTGAGTCTAATAATAACCAGTAATGGAGCTGACGGAAAAGGTCTTTCTGAGAAGCCTATAAGAAAAAAGTTCAAAATGAGCAAACATGAACATGACGGATAATACAGCATTACCACAGTCTTTCCATCTCTCTTGCTCTCTCTTCCTCCCTCATAATGTTTGTAATTATAATTTAATATAAATGAGCATTTTATTTGCTGAAATAGATTATAAATTTGTGCCAAAAGACCCAAGATGTCTTGTTACAGTCTAAGAAGCAAACAGTTAATCCTGTGATGAAAAAACATATAGATACAGTGAAAACTTGATGTATCACATTCACTCAAACTTTTTCACTTTTCACAACTCACATAAACCACCAATATATTTTATACATATAGCTTTATGTACACTGCATGAAGTAACAATGAATACTTCCAAAATGGTAATGCTACAGAAGTTATTTAACATAAATAAATAAATAAACTTTGCACTATTTTTGTGATAGGAATTGGCCTGTCTGTTAAGATTTACCAGTTACGCAAAATCCAAACAAA
Organism: Mantis religiosa; assembly: GCA_030765055.1. Lineage (NCBI taxonomy): Eukaryota > Metazoa > Arthropoda > Insecta > Mantodea > Mantidae > Mantis > Mantis religiosa. The sequence continues at coordinate 81,999,751 of CM060954.1, forward strand.
GTGAAAAGCATCTAACAATCTATTCACAAAAATTTCAAGGCATATATTTTATTTTGCTTGTCAGTGTCTCAAACACCAGATATTTTAATTAAAAAAATACTTTTAGTTGGTTTATTGACACTTTGTCACTTATATCTTTATATTATCGAAGGACTAGCTCCAGAAACCATCTCTTCCATATGACCTAAGCCTCTCCTCCATTAGCATATGTTGTCATCTACTCTCTTCTCTCTGGCGGTGGAACTATGAACTTCTTTGTCAGATTATCTACTGGTGGGATTTCAAAGTTCATTACTTGGTCCTTATTTTTCCATATGAACATGTTCTCCCATGATGTCAGTTTAGTTTGGTTTATCACTCCTTTTAATAATTTTGGATTTGGATCAATGCCATGATTTTCGTTCCAAAAATGAAATGCTACAGCTGGCACAAATTAGCACGTTTCTATCGAGATTTGAATGCTTCTCAGACTTTGCTACTGCTGACTTATCTTCTTGTTTCATTTTGATGTTTCTAAAGTGCTCTTTGACTCTGGTTTTTAGATTTCTTTTAGAATAGAATAGAATAGAATAATTTATTCGTCATAAACATTTACACTGGTTGGGCAAGAGCCCAGTAAACAGATGACTCGTCAAGATTAACATTAGAAATACAAGAGAATATATCAAAAACAATTAAAGATAATATGTACAGTGATGCTTAAACAATTATGTGCAAATGCAATCTTGTAGTTGCTACATTGGTCCTAGAGACTGTCTGCCATATATTCTCTTACTGAATAATATGCTTTTTCAGCAAGAGTCTTTTTAATGTGTTTAGAAACTGGGTTTTATTTTTAATTTCTCTAAATTTTGGCGGTAATTTATTATATATTTTTATGCCTGCATAGAAAGGACTTTTTTCAAATAATGTAAGTCTATGGGCCGGCACTTTCAGATATTTTTGTGTTCTGGTCCCATGAGTGTGTTCATTCTGTTTTATATAATAATTGTCAAAATTTTCATACATGTATTTGGTTAATTCATAAATATACTGAGAAGGCAGAGTAAGTATATTTAATTTACGAAATAAGTTACTACAGGAACTTCTGGAGCTAACCTGCATCATAATACGGATAATCTTTTTTTGTAATTTAAATATTTTATCAAAACCCGTGGCTGCTCCCCAGAGTATGATACCATATGCCATTATGGAGTGGAAATAGCTATAGTAAACAGCTTTTCTTGTTTGTATGTTAGTAATTTTTGTTATGCAGTGCATGTTGAAGCAAGCACTATTTAATCTTTTACTAAGATATTGAAAATGTTCTTCCCATCTTAGTTGTTCATTTATGTGTACACCTAAGATTTTGCATGTAGATGCAGAACTTACTGGGATGTTACTTGTATAATTTGTAGTATTTGTTTTTCTTGAATGTGTTTTAAATTGCATAAGTGCAGTTTTCTTCATATTCAGTTTTAAACCATTTTTATCGAACCAATTTTTTAGTGTGCTTAGTGTTTCTTTTGTATTCTGAATTAAATCAAATTGATTACCACCATGTAGAAGGATGGAAGTGTCATCCGCATACATTATTGCTTTAGCTTTAATATTGTTTGGGAGATCATTTGTATATATTATATATAAAAGGGGTCCTAAGACGCTTGACCTATGTAGCATTTATCGAAATTCTTACAACTCATTTGGTATATTCCGGATATGTTAATTGATGGGATTTCATCTTTTGTTTTTGAATTTAGCTACATAGATAAAAAAATACTACATAGGTAATGTAGCATGAAAATGATGTTTCATTTTCTTGAAACATCAGAATGAAACAAGAAGATAAGTCAGCAGTTGCATTTCATTTTTGGAACAAAACTCATGACATTGATTCAAATCCAAAATTACTAAAAGGAGTGATAAATCAAAATAAACTGACAACATGGGAGAACATATTCATATGGAAAAATAAGGAGGGAGTAATGAACTTTGAAATTCCATCAGTAGATAATTTTACAAAGAAGTTCATAATTGTACTGCCAGAGAGAAGAGAGCAGATGACAACAGTCTGAGGATTTAAGCAATGGCTTCCGAAACTAGTCCCTCAATAATTTAAAAATGTAAGTGACAAAGTATCAATGAACCGACTAGAAAGATTTTTTTCGATTAATTTTGATGTCACTGTTAATAAATTCCTCCAATCACACATACCTGATGTTTTAATCAAAATCATAAGTATTTTTAAAAAAATGAAAATACTGAAAAGGATAATTTGGGTGAAAGAGGAATTCAAGAAAATCCTCATGTTACATCCTTAGAAGATACTGGACATAAATACTATCCAAAGATAAAATACAGAATATATGGTGCCATCTCTACTAATTATTTCTGAACCATAAACTTAGTTGCAAACTGGAGACTGTGTTTAGTTTTTACATGGTTTTTCTTACAAACCTCTGGAAGTTTGTGTTTTATGATACAAGTAATGTATAATTCGTTTTCATGGAGATAATTAAATATGAGTAAAAGGCCCAGACTGCATGTTAACTGGTGATAAGTATTTTTGCTCATAATTAACTTTGACTAGAATCTGCTGAAGAAACACTTTTATTATTAAATTTTAGATGAGTATAATTTTTCACTTCACTGTGGTGCTCCAATACAGTTAAATCTCGAAACACTTTTATGTTAAAACTGAACTCTGTGTAAGACAAAAAGGTACTGTTAACTGTGACTATAAAACATAAGTGGATAAACTTGGAGGTCATGAGGACTGGGTAAAATGGAAATGGCATGTGTCAGTATTATTGCAGGCACTTGAAGATGTTGAAAGTAGGTGCAAGTGTCCTGAACTTGCAGCAAATTCAACTGCAGCAAAACAGCAGCATATCAGAAGTTGTGTAAATATGACACAAGAGCAGCAAGTTTGTTGGAAAAGATGCTGGGAAAAGCTACTGCTAAGTTAATGTTGACATCAGTCATGCAAGTGAAATTTGGAACAAGTTATGCACACTGATTAAACACATTAATTGTATCGAGATTTAACTGTATTGGAACACCACAGTGAAGCGAAATAATTATTAATTTTTAGATGAGTCGTATTTATTACACATCTGCTTCACTTTCGTACCTATTTTGAGGACATGTTTCGCAAATCATCATTTGCATCTTCGGCTCTTATGCGACTAAAGCTTGATCCAGTGGTGTGGGTAATTCTGGGGTTGCTGCTGCCATCTGTTGATTTAGTGATGAACTTAAATGTGGGATTCTCTTCTGGTGGGATTTCAAAGTTCATTAGTTGGTTTTTATGTTTTTCTATGTATATTCTCTCCTACATGACGAGTTCACTATGTTTTTGTACGTATTTTAGTAATTCTGTGCTATCTTCAATTTCATGATTTTCAGACCAGAAATGAGCTGCTATTGCAGACTTATCAATATTTTTGCATCTTAAGTGCCTGAAGTGTTCTTTCTTTCTAGTGCCTATGTTTCTTTTTGTCCTCCCTATGTAAATTTTTTCACAGTCTTTACACTTACTTACAGTAGTAGTGCGGCTGGACGGAAACCAGAAGATCCGTGGTTCAAATCCCGGCTATGGCATTGAATTTTACAGTCTGACTCTACGTTTCCACAATTTAGCCTACACACGGCCAGTGTGAAAGAACAATTAATTTACAAAAATAATGTTCTGTCAAAACAAATTCTGTATGGCCATATGTTATCCACACTGGGAAAGGGGTAGGTACAACCATTTTAAAGTCTTGTGGGACATAAAGGTGAACTTGTCCATTGAAAAATTGTGAACAACTGAATTATGTGACCGAGTTAATTTGGAATCAGCTGTGTTAATTACATGTGGTGAATCCTGTGAAGAAAAATCAGAAAAACAAAAGTCAAAATATAAAAGTTGAAAAAGGATGTTGAATGTGCAAAACAGAAATTTCTGTGTCATAAATATCAGCAGCCTAGGTTACTGGGCAGAAGAGTTGTGGAAGAAAGAAACCAAGTTGGATGATTGGACAAACTAGTATCTCGCCAGAGCAGATGAAGAAAAAGAACCAAGTTCAATTGCTGAAGTACTGAAGTCTGAAAATAAATATCTGTGGCTCAAGGCAATTAACAAAAATCTTAAGGAAATTAAATTTAAAGGGAGTCGATTAAGGAAAACTCTACTTGGGAACTGCTGAACATCAAGACGGCATAAAATTTTTGAAAAATCTAAGGTTTCCTAAGGAAACTGCAGAAAAAGGGAAAATCTGATTCAAAACTTGACTAGTAGCTAAAGTACATATAAAAAAGAATGGAATTAATTATGAAGAAACATTGTATCCTATTACATGGTACCATTCGGACCTTGTTAGTGACAGCTGCTGCAGAAAATATGGAGCTTGATCAATTTGATTTCAAAGCAGCTTTTCTGAATGGTATACTGAAATAGCCAGAAGGATTATGAAAGTGACACCACATCCCCTAAAGAGGAGTATTTATGGTTTGAATCAAGCATCATGCTGCTGAAATAGCATCTTAAGGAATTTATGAAGAAAGCAAAATTTAAAATCAGTGTCTTTGCTATCACAGAAAAATGAAAAATACATATATATTACAATCTACAAAAATGATGGTCTAGAAGTGGGAAGCAAAGCAGAAATTGAAGAGTTCCTAAGAATAACTCAACCACTAAATCAACAAATAAGAGTGTACAGCCCCTAGAAATATTTTATCAGAATGTACAGAGTCTGGGAAATAAGGTACTAGCATGTGAAGCATTAGTTGATACATACTTTAAAAAGGTACAAGTGATTTGTTTTTGTGAACATTGGTTGCATGAGCAAGAATTAGAGACTATTCGAATTGAAGGGTTTAGCCTAGTAGCCTGTTTCTGCCGTAAAAAGTATCAACATGGAGGAACTTGTGTCTTTGTGAGCAAACATACCAAGTCGAAACAAATCCATCAATTTAATCACTTAAATAAGGAGTTAGATTTTGAAGCAAGTATAGTTGAATTACCTACATATCAGTGTGTGTTAGTTTGCATATATCGATCTACTATAGGGGATATCAATTATTTTGTGCAAAGTTTAGAGGAAGTAGTACAAGCCATTGGGTCGAGCAAGAAAATCGTCATAATAGGGGACTTAAATTTTGATTTTGGTAAAAAATTAGATAGTCGATTAACAGATTTACTGACGCTATGTTCCCTTCATCCTACCGTGAGTAAACCAACTAGAGTAACAATACATTCAGCCACAATTTTAGACCAGATTTTAATACCCAATGATTTTACTAATACTGTCATACAAGTTATTGATACAGGTTTTTCTGATCACTATGCATTATCAGCTACCTTAAATGATTATACTACCATAAACAGAAACACTAAACAGCCTTTGTTAAAACAATATAGTAGAAATATAAATAAGCATAGCTTAGCAGATCTAAAGGCCAGACTTGAAACAGAAGATTGGAACCCTATATATGCAACAAATGATATCAATGTTATGTATGAATCATTCATAAATAGATTGAAATACCACATGGATATAGTAATGCCAATGAAACTGCGAAAGCTAGGGGAACATAAAAAGAACTGGGTAACAAAGGGTATTTTGAAATCTGGGACAAGGTTAAGATTTTTGAATTCTTTAAGGAAAAGGGGTACTGATCCGGACTTAGAACAATACTTTAAGAAATATAAAGAGATATATAATAAAGTTTTAATACAAGCAAAAAAGCAGTATAATAGTGAATTTATCAATAATGCTGAGAATAAACAAAAAGCCATGTGGAGTATAACTAAAAAGCATTTAAAGCAAAGTAATGGGATTAAGAACATATCTATTAGATTACCAAATGGTTCACTGCCTGAAGATCCTCAAGTAATAGCCAACGTATTTCAAACTTACTATAGCGAGATGGTGGAGAGATTAGTTGGGAATCAGCCTTGTAATTTAAATATTGAGCACATAAACTCAGTTGGAATGTGTATGTTTCTAACACCGGTGACAGAGGCAGAAATTAATACAACACTGAAATCTCTAAAAAATAAACCAAGTGAAGGACATGATCAGGTACCTATAACAGTGTTCAAATACTGCAGTAGTGTTTTGGATAAAGTACTAAGTTATTTAATTAATAAATCTTTTGAAGCCGGACAATTTCCAGATATACTTAAAATTGCCAAAGTAAACCCAGTTTTCAAAAAAGGTGATAGAGAAAAAGTCGAAAACTACAGGCCTATATCGATTTTACCAGCCTTATCCAAAATTTTAGAAAAAGCTATGCTAGTAAGATTTAGTTCGTTTTTGGAGAAGCATAATGTAGTTAACCCTGCACAAAATGGGTTCTGTAAAGGAAAATCCACAACATCAGCAATTTTTGAATTTACAGATCATATATTGGAGGCTATTGACAATGATAATAACTGTACAGGCTTACTAATAGATCTAACCAAGGCATTCGACATGATTCATCATGAAATTCTGTTACAAAAGCTGTACTATTATGGGATAAGGGGAATAGTATGGGATTGGTTCCAATCATATTTAAAAAATCGGAAACAGATGGTGGAAATCACAAATGTTGATGAGCGGAATGTCGTACGTAATCACTATTCAAAAATGGAAAAAATTAAATATGGAGTTCCCCAGGGATCCATACTAGGACCCGTCCTCTTTTTAATATTCATAAACGACTTCCCAAATTATTTAAATCCAACTCGAGTAACTATGTTTGCTGACGACACAAATGTTATAATAAAGGGAAATGAAAATGCAAAACACATAACCAGTAAAATTGAAACTTGGTTTGCTGAAAACAAATTGATTATTAATACAAACAAATCTTCAGCAATATCATTTCGTCACAAACAAAATAAAAATGTTGACAAACCTGACATCAAGTTGTATGGTGCATGTGTTTCTTATAAGACAGAAGAAAATTTTCTGGGAGTATGGATAGATCAGCATTTAGACTGGGAAGCACACATAAAATATCTAGTAATAAAGTTAAATAAATTCTACTTCTCATTAAGAGTAATAAAAAATGAGTTGTATGCAAGTGACATGAGAACCTTATATTTTGCATATGCAGAAAGTCTAATGAGGTATGGCATTATGTTTTGGGGGGATAGTAAAGACAGTCACTTGGTTTTTAAAGTACAAAAAAGGATTGTTAGATGCCTAATGTCAGGAAAAAAATATGACTCCTGCAGGAACTTCTTTAAGGAATTGAAAATCTTGACTCTGCCCAGTCTGTATATATACTGTTTGCTATGTTATACAAAACAAAACCTTGAAAATTTCACCACAAATAATCAAATACATCATCATAACACCAGAGGTAAAACAGACTTAAGAACAATAACACATAGAACTACACTTTATTCCAAAGGAGTTAGATATTCAGCAGTCACTCTGTATAATAAACTACCGGCCAATCTGAAAAACATAAAATCCATGAGGTGTTTCAAACTATCATTGAAAGAAATTTTATTAAGTGATTCATATTATGATATAGGTGAATTTCTAGATACACTGTAGCTGGCCATATAATTGTATATATTTGTGATGCATTTTAAATGCTGTGTAGTTGTAGACCCATGCAACTATATATATTTATGAGTTCATGCTTAGATCTTATTAATTACACTTGATGCAACTTATTTTTTTATTTTTATACTTATATTATTTGTATTGTTCTAAATATTTGTATTGACGTATCCCATGTCATTGTATTGACTTAACGGATGAATAAAACTACATTTTGACATTTTTTTTTGACAATGCTACAGCAGGAATCTATACAACAAAAGGATCTCTCATCAATTTGTTGAATATGAAGATACAGAAAAATGAAGATGGATTAATATCAGTAGAGCAAAAGGGGTAAAGCAAAACTTTAGTCATAGAGAAGGATCAAAAGGTTCCTTTGTGTGCAACTGGAAGTCCAATAACTGTCAAAATAAAACATACGTGGCATAATAAAAAAATAACATGATTCTTTTAATATCAGAGACTTCATACATTCAGTTTTAAAACCTTTTATGACCTCATTAATACACATGCTTCTGATGCATGTTTACATTTCAGCTGTTTTGAAAATTATTATGAGTCGTATTTATTATACATCTGCTTCACTTACGTAATAATTATTTCGCTTCACTGTGATGTTCCAATACAGTTAAATCTCGATATGTTTTGAAAATGTTTAATTTATTGTTGACAGTTGAAATGGTTTTACATATATTAAATTATAGATGAGTTGTACTTTTTACACATCAGCTTCACTTATGTACCTATATTGAGAACATGTTTTGCGAACTATTGTTTGCATCATCAGCTCTATTACAACTAAAGCTGTGGGTAGTTCTGGAGTTTTTGCTTCCATCTGTTGATTTTGTGATGAATTTAAATGTGGGGTTGTCTTCTGGTAGGATTTCAAAGTTCATTAGTTGGTTTTTATGCTTTTCTGTGTATATTTTCTCCCATATGATGAATTCCCTATGTCGGTCCCTACTTGGTGAAGCCTGGAACTCAAGTACTTACAATAGTAAGTCGCCACAAACGGTGTATCTCGAAAACAAGAGCCCCTAGTAGTTTACCAGGAAAATATATGAGTCAACTGGAGAATTTAGTGCCATGACGGCAAGTTGGCCATGATAGTTCAATGGGTAAGAGCGACTGGACAGAAACCAGGAGATCCATGGTATTGAATTTTTCAGGTTGACTCTTATCTATCCAAAACCTTAGCCTATATACGGCTAGTATGAAGAAATGATTCATTTCCATCAATTAACTTAAATAATATTAGTAAGTTAAGAATATTATGCAAGAAAAATCCAGAAGAGATTTTGAATGGACAAGTCAAATGGAATTTCTGCTCCAATAAGATGCAAATAAAGTACCATAATAGAGAATAACACATCAAGATTCCATATCATAAGGTAGTGAGTTGTCTTCCATGTTTGATTACACCTCGTGTGCTGACATTGCTTTTGTGATGAACACAGTACCTTAAGCCATGAAATATCCTACAACTCAAGACTGGAATTGAGTTAAATACGTCTTTAACACCTGAAGAGTACAGTAGACTACAAATTCTTTACAAGAAAAAGGAAATTTTTAAAGTTACAGTGATGCACACTGTACCAACAACACGGGACCATCATCATTGCATCTTTTACTATGGAGCTACATGATTAAGCAGTGGAAAGTATAATCACTCTATCAGCTTCCATTTTCAAATCAAATATTAATATAGTACTCATAGATTAAAAACAAATTAATTAATCTCCTTAATTATACGAATAGCTGAATTTGATAGAGACTTTTTAATTTATCAAATTTTGGTATATGGTAACTGAATTTACACACTCATACTAAGACATTTTGCTATTCCAAACATTACCTTTTTTAATATTTCATCAGCTCCGTGACATTGCATATTTAACAGTACTGCAATAGGCTTATATTCAGTATACAAGGAGTAGAAGGATATATTGACTTCATTAAGATGAAATATTTTGATGAATATTTGTTTTTCTGTCATATATTTCATTAATGATAGTTCATCTGCAAAAGAAAATAGTTGTTAAGAGAAAATGTGACAAATAAATTACAGAATATATAATATAGTATAAAGTGAACTAGTTCCCTGAGTCACTATGTGAATTTAAACAAAAGGGTTCTTTGTAGTGCATCACACTGTCACATACACAATCGTGGGTCTGCCATGGAGGAGTTGACAGGAGTAGGGGAACTGCTGCACCATTGTTGTTCATTGGCTGGAGGGGCAGAAGAGTTGCAGCCTTCCGAGGGAGACACTAGTTGATGTCACAAAAAGCCTTGAAACTGTAACTACCCTGTTATTACTGCACAAAAGAATTTTGGCAACTGCTTCATTTCGTAATTTGAGAACATTTAACTACTGGAACAACCTCCCGCTCCCAGCAGGACTATATAAGAGCCAGTGTGAAACCTAGTGAGCAGTAATGTTTAGAGTTTTTAGTGTGTTTTGAGGGTCAATTGAGTTGAGTCGATGAGTGCAACTCTGTGGTGAGGAGTCGGTGTAGTGAATCAGTTCATGAATCATCAGTCAATTGAGTTGTGCGAGTCAACAAAGAAGTGTAATACTTTCAAGATTTGTGGTGAGGAGTTGGTAGGCCATGGAACCGTGCAGTGAAGCAGTTCACAGATCAGTAAGTGAGGATCCATGGTGAGGAATTGGCAGATAGTGGAACAGGCAGTGAAGCAAGTCACAAGCCAATATTGGGAGTTGGCTGCAGCTCTGTAAGAGGTGAACCTGTGTGGATGTCAGAGGAATTACCAGCGCACAAGTTTGTGCATGCAACAAAGGCATAAAGAAATATTAAAGAGACATTACATAGAAAATGAAGCTAGCTACAGTGAAGCAATAAATATTACACAAATAAAAATATTTGCCACTTAGGCTTCACTTATCTTAACAAATTGTTGTTGATACTTCTTTTCAAATGGAAATTGATTTCACAAACAAATTGTTTGCATCCTCAGTCCACAGATAAACTCCATTCACAAAACCAATATAGTTCAAAGTTTGCAATAAAAGTTCTAGGTCCCCTTGCTCTATCAACAATTACCATTATTACACTCTCAACAGAGATAGCAAAATCTGCCCTCTGGTTGCCTCCAGTTAATAAATGGGGCTCATCATAATAAGATAAACCATAATTTCCTCACAGCCCAAAAGCACAATTGCATTTTAAAAATAATAGTTCTATTATAAAATATTTTTAACTCTTATGTTATCATTAACATATTGTGATTACTTTATTCCAATATTAAAAAATAAGCGTAATTAAATTAAAATGTACTTATTATTAGAATAAATTCTCTGCATATTTTTTTAGTTTAATGTACTTTAACTGCATAAATTATACCATAAGATAAATGACTGAAATGAGTAAAATAATGCTAAAATGTACTCCAAAAAGCTTTAAGTTACAATACTTATCTTTACAGGATAATGGAAAACACTGGAAGAAATTTTATCCAGGAAACTCATCCTAACTTAGATTAAAACTCAGCATCTCTTTAGTGAGAGGAAGACAGCTATCCCCACACCACAGAGGTGGACACTATCATTTTTAGGTAATCAGTTATAAATAATATAGTAAAAATTATAAAATTCCAGAGATTTTTAAATGACTGTAGAACATACTTGTTAAAACATAATAATGGGCAGCAAAAACTTTAAAGATTATTTTAAATAATAAGATAAAACTATTAAGCCATATATGTTTTCTTATAACGTTTGCAAACTAATGTTCAGGTAACAAAGGCATTTGTTATGAAGTTTCAGTACATTTATTAATTAGATAAATGATTATTTTAACTCTAAAGATATTATTGACAGAATTGAAATCACCTGTTCTTTGCCAACATCCAAAAGCCACCAAACTTGCTGTTTTATAACGGGATAGAAATTTACTCAATATAAGCCTACTGCTATTTGTAGTCATGCAAAATGAGGTATGACTTTGTAGCACAGTTAAAACTATATAAAAATATAATGTTGCATTCCAATACCATCTTGCAGTGAGACCTGAAAAAGTACATATATGTCATTATACATCTTCAACTGACGTCTAAGCATATTAAAACAAACCTTTTCTCCATCACTTTCTTTTCTGTAACTTTTAGTAGGTTAAAAAGACACATAATATCACACAGTAATGTACATATTTTTGCTCTAAAATTATAACTTACTAAGGGTTGATTTGAAATTCATTTCTTGAAATTCTTAATGAAAAAGTATTCTATTTGTAATTAAGACTCATTTGGTTCTAGTCTTTTATGTGTTTCTTTCTGGTTCTGTTTCCATTTTAATTATCCCATGAATCTTACAGGAATCATTTTTGAGGAAATGAAGCTATCAAAGTAAAAGGGAAGAAATGAAAAGAAATGCAACGAGTCACTAAAATGTCACATATATACCTATAAAACTACCAATTTGCATGGGGTAACAAATACACAGGAATACTCCTGTGCTTTAATAATATAGACTTTTGCAATAAGTATATTAGACTTATATTCTGTTGGAATAACTTCCATGAAAAACTAGTGCATTTGTCTGGGAAGGCTATAAGAGAAAAGGCTGTTGTATTCATAGAATATTAATGCCAAACAACTTGTGATTGATTACTTATTACTTACTACATGAGCAATGGGACTTATGATGAAGCATTTCTATCATTGACATTTAGTTTAGTGATATTTTTTCCTGCTTTTTAATATGATTTAATGTTTCTTTTTATTACATATGACAGAACAGATGATGGGTACACTGATGATACATGATATGGAATTATAACTGGAGAAAAAGATTGGCCAAAAACAAAGTACTTATGATGTCGCAACCACCATACTCCCCAGACCTGACACCCTGTGAGGATTTTTTTTCCCCCAAAACTAAACAGGCATATGAAAGGATGACATTACACCAGGATTGAGGAGATAAAGACGGCATCGAAGGAGGAGCTAAATAAGATCACAAAAAAAAACAACAATTTTTTAAAGTGCTTCAAGGATTGGAAAAAAAGTTGGCACAAGTGTATAATATCTGGTGAGGATTACTTTGAAGTGGACAAAAGAGATATTCATGAATAAATAAATACTTTTTCAAAAAACACAAAATTTGCTTTACTTTTTGAACAGATCTTATATGCAAATAATTAAAATGATGTAATTCAATAAAAATGGTGGTAATATATCACTAAAAGGAGATAGTAATAGTGTTTTTGAAGTAAAAAACACACAAATTTTTAGATCTTAATTTTGATAGCAAGTTAACATGAACTGAGCATATCAAACATATATATGGAAAATAAAGTATATCTACTTAGAGACTTCAGGAATTATAGGGATGGTATAAATATTAAAAGCAGAAGCATTATTAACAGTGAAGTATTCTTCATATTTAAGTTTGAATTTATGAGTCACTATGTTTACACTCAGTCTTCACTTACTTGTTGTTGTATAATTGAAACGTTTTCAAGATCATTCGATCTCATCCTCAGCTGAGGATGATAGTAACTCATAAATTCAAACTTAAATATAGGGATGGTAATATACAGAACTAATATACTATGGATGTTTCTAACTGCACATACTCTATAGGATTGAAATTTGGGATGCTGTTGCAAAAAGACATGTGGATAAATTGCTTATATATCAAAAGAAATATATAAAAATATTTAAGATGAGTCGTACTTATTACACATCAGCTAGCTGATGTGTAATAAATATGACTCATCTATAATTTAATAATTTTTTCGCTTCACTGTGGTGTTCCAATACAGTTAAATTTCGATATAAAAATATGTTTAACCTAAAAGCAAGGAAATCATATAAAGAAACCTTTATTCATAATAAATTACTTACCATCCACTTTTTCTATGACTCAGAGCTATAAGTATGTAATAGATATGTTCAAACTAATTAAAAACAATCACATTCATAAAAACTATAAAAGGGGGCAACATAAACTATTTTAAAGCAGAGAGTGAATAAAAGTGTATCTCAAAAAGATGTATATATTTATGAAATCACATTTTATAACAAACTATTGCTAAAAATTAATCTATAGCTGATGTTTCTAAATAACAGTTTGAAAGGAAATTGATGATGTATCTAATAAATAAATGTTTACTATATATTTTAGTTAACTGATGGAAATTAATCATTTCCTCACACTAGCCATCATCAAAATCATCATCATCATCATCATCATCATCATCATCATCATCATCATCATCATCATCATCATCATCAGATGATAATGATGATGATGATGATGATGATGATGATGATGATGATGATGATGATGATGATGATGATGATGATGATGATGATGATGATGATGATGATGATGATGATGATGATGATGATGCAGATGACACAAACATACTCATCACTGGTAATGATAAAGGTCATTTACTTCTAAAATGTAAATGAAGTTAATGAAACTATAATGCCATGGCTTGATCAAAACAAACTAATTTTAAAGAAAGATAAAACAGTATCAATAGGTTTTCGGTATAAAGTAAATAGAAATATTACCTTCCCTAATCTTAATTTGGATGGCATCAACATTTGCTCACCTCAGGGTCTCACCTCCCAATGTGAAGACAGAGGGACCCAATTACCTTCAGGAGTGCATCACCTCACGCAATAGCCCGTCCCGGGACTGACCTTTATCAGCGGATACGAACCAGTCCTACATGATAAGGGGCTGGGACTTAGGTGTTACTCAGTCACCCCTGCACACCTTCACGCTAGGTATCCATCATACTTGTGTTCAGGGAGGTTAAAGTTTATGGATCAAACACGAATGTGGACCAAAGTTTTTGGGCCGGAATTGCCAATCCCGTGCATACCGTAGTAGGCCCCTGGGGGGAACTTTATGTAAAAGATATACCATAAGAACCAGAAACTTACTACATAAAAATAATACATTTACATTAATATAATTTTTTGACTATGTCGTTGTTTCAGTTTTTAAATATTCAATACTTTTTGAGGCGCTTAGGGATGATTTATTAGTTTCTGGTAATATTTATCAAAAGTAGATAGAAAACCAGCTTTTGTAGAAAAGTTAGTAAAGTATGTGTATGTATGTATACCAACACTCTCCATATGGCAACTATGGCCTTCGTGGTAACCTCGCCCCACCATGCGATGACCGGACCCATTTCTCAGGTGGGGGCACCTAGAGGGCGGTATCCATTACCTCCTATGATAGGGTGATAGCGAAGATGACGGTGAGGCGAAAGGACCTACAGTTTATACCATGGACTCCAAACCACGTTGGGCATAGGGGACACTTCACATGAGCTAGACAGAGGTGAAGGTGTGGATAGGGCCAACTTAAAATCAATACCCCAGAGCCGGTAATCAAACTCGGACCTTCGGCACGAGAGTCGCAAACGAAACCACTGTGGTACCCTGGCACCCCTAGTAAAGTATTTATGTTATGTAAAACTCAAATTCTTTCTATCTCTACTGTTTGCATATAGCAAGTAAACGAAGTATTGTATTGCACCCAAAACTTGAATTCCAGGATTTCATCAAAAATAAATATTCTGAAGCCTTTTCATATAAATGTGAGTAGCTGGCATGCTTAATTTGTAAGATTACTCACTGAGACTGGTCGATGTTCACCATTTCCCCCAAAAGCACTTTTTGGTCTTTGCTCCAGACCATCTTCAGTGGATTCTGCTCCAGCTACTGCCTGAGGACGTTCGTCTGACTCTCCAAGAAAGTTAAGGCTCCTGCCATTGAAGATCTCTTGATTTTTAAAGCCAACTTTTGGAACTGGATCTTTTGGGATGAGATAGTTTCGATTTTACAGACATTTCAATAAGTTGTTCAACATGTTTTTGCTAAAATGAAAAAAGTGCAATAACGTTCTGTGATTCCATTTTTACTTTTAGGTAGGAAGACTTGCAATGAGATAAAAGTGAATTTGGAAGCTGTTTGTGGACATCTTTTGCCTTCTATGATAAGAGTTCTTCTTCCTCTTCCTCCTCTTCCTCTTCTCCTCCTCCTCTTCCTCTTCTCCTCCTCCTCCTCTTCCTCTTCTCCTCCTCCTCTTCCTCTTCTTCCTCCTCCTCTTCTGCCTCCTCTTCCTCTTCTTCCACTTCTTCTTCCTCTTCTTCCACTTCCTCCTCTTCCTCCTCCTCCTCCTCCTCCTCCTCCTCCTCCTCTTCCACTTCTTCCTCCTCTTATTCCAATTCCTCCTCTTATTCCAATTCGTCCTCTTATTCCAATTCCTCCTCTTCCTCTTCCACTTCTTCCTCTTCTTCCATTTCTTCCTCTTCTTCCTCTTCTTCCTCCTCTTCCTCCACTTCCTCCTCCTCCTCTTCCTCTTCCACTTCTTCCTCTTCTTTCACATCTTCCTCTTCTTCCACTTCTTCCTCCTCCTCTTCCTCTTCATCTTTCTCCACGTCCTCCTCTTTCTCTTCCTCTTCTTCTTCTTATTTTATTCATGGAGTCTCTTTTGAAAGTTCCTCTTAGGGTAGAAGCATGTTTTTATTCTACAAGAGTTTTTAGTTAGTTCTCTCTTCTGCAGTATGTTATGTTACACATTTTTGTTTTTTAAATTATTATGTTATCTATTTCTTGCAATCACATATTCTTTTGTATATTTTGTATCTGTTACTATGTTAATGTTATTCTTTATATTGTGCTTGACGTGTCCATTATCTTGTACAAAATATCAAGGATGAATAAAGATAAATATGAATATCTTTTGCTACCATGTAATTTCCTTCATCCCCACCTAGCTATACCTGTTCCCTTCAAAAAGTTGCTCCTTATTGGGTCTTCTCGGATATTTCTTCTCTCTTCACCAGGCCCAGTGTAGCAATTAATGACATTAGTATAATGAGTTTAAACGTAGTCAAACATCTGTTTTTGACCAGGAGCGCTCAGGACCCCCTGCAAATGTTACTGAGTAAGACATTGGACGGGTCCACGATATGATTTTCGCTGACCGTCGACCGAAAGTTCGAGAAGTGGCCGAGGACATAGGTGTATCGACAGGAACGGCAATTCATATTTTTCACGATAAGTTGGAGATGAGAAAGCTGTTGGTCCAATGGGTGCCCTGTTTACCCACAGTGGACAACAAGCAGTTGCGGCTTTAAATTTCGAAGTGTGTTTGGAGATCTTTAAGCAAAATCCGAAGGACTTTTTGCGTCGAGTTATCACTGTCGATGAGATCTGGATTCATTATTATACAGGCAACAACCAAAGCAATGGGCTGTTTCCGGAGAGTCTGCTCCAAAGAAGGCAAAGACGCTCAAGTCGCCCGGAAAGGTGATGGCGACGATTTTTTTTTTTTTTTTTTTTTTTTTGGATGCGAAAGCTGTCTTACTCATTGACTTCTTGGAAAAAGGAAAAACGATTACTGGAGCATACTACAGTGAATATTTGGCTCAATTCGACAAGAAATTGAAGGAGATGCGGCCCCATATAACAGAAGAAAGTTCTGTTTCACCACGATAGTGCTCCGGCTCATTCATCTGGAGCTGCCGCCGCCAAACTGCATGAATTGCGTTATAAATTGCTACCACACCCCCATATTCTCCTGTTTCCAAACATGAAGAAATGGCTCTCAGGAACAAAATTTAGATCAAATGAGTAGGTCATCATGGAGACAGAGGGTATTTTGCAGAGCTTGACACTTCTTATTTTTTGGATGGGTTAAAAATGACAGAAGCGTTGGGAGAAGTGTAAGGTATATCCCCAAACGGAGACTTTGTTGAGAAATGATCTGGCGTCTTCATCCCTAACATGGGTACTCGTAATTTTGTATAGCTTGTAACTGTAAGATATGACCGTCTCCTTAGCGCGGCGGTAGCGTTACTGCTTACCAAGTGGGAGATCCAGGTTCGATTCCCGGCACTGACGTGGGGATCTCCTCCTACTGGAAGTGCCGTTGCGGAGTGTACTCCAACTCTTTAAGTTCATAATGGGCCGATTAAGGAGCTACTTAACTGAGAAATAGCGGTCCCTGGTTGAGAGGACGTATATACAGATCAGGGAGGCTGACCACGTCCCATCTTCCAATACTGCAGCCCACTAATGACGCCCGTTAGTGCACAGAAGTGGGGGATGCATCTGCCAGGCGGTAAGCCTTGGGCTGATGCGCGAAGGGGTTAGTTTTTATCAGTTAAAACACAGGCAAAAACTTGCTACACAGTAATTTATTTCACGCTAAAATACATAGTATAGTTAAAATTGTTGTGACATTTACTATTTCGAGATGTAGAAAATATTTAATATTTTAAGCAATTTGCGGGTAGTAAGTTTTCTCTGTCGTAACGATGCAGAATATTATTTCAAGGGCGTCGCATAGCAGTTTAGTTTCAAATATTTTACTATCCTGTTGTATCTCCTTGAATCTGTAACGAAACATGCAATAGCATTTATGAAAATGTCTATTTAAATTAAAAGAAATAGCAAAGAAAAAGCGTTTTTAAGAATGACTTCTAACAGAAAAACTGTGAACGTCACATAATCAAATTTTATTTCTTTCGATTTTTCTTTTGAGAAAGAACAGGACATTCGTATGTAAACGTTATACTGCTGTCCACGCAATATGCTGTGCTATAATCGTTAAAACAATGATGTGCATTTTTCGAAACTGATCAAACAGAATACTCAGTCGTTGTCTCATTAATAAAACACAATAACGCGGCATCATTACGTTTCCTGCTTTAAACATACATATGTCAAGCAGATGAGGTTAAAAAGTTTGCCTTGTCTTTTTAATATTGCAAATGGTAAACCCTCCCAGTTTGAAGTGTAATCGATAGTACAACTTCTTTCCTTTTAAATTTTTCGGTATTCTTGTTTACTGATATAAGAAGAAACAATTATGATTTCCTGAAGGACCATGCTTTTCGATTGGTATTAGGCAAGACAAAACGAATATTTAGGACCTAAGTAAATCATTTCTTAACGCATATTCTTCCTGGTATTAATGTATAACCTAACGATTTCATTTGCAGTATTAAGTCCAACTGATATCTTTACTAGTATCCATTTAAATTACAATATAGGTGCATACTTCTCGCAAAATTTAGAAAAGGTACAAATGAAACGCCGCTTGGAAGTGAACAAATGAATAAGGCCCGCCTCGGTAGTGTAGATGGTAGCTTGTCTGCCTCATGTTCAAGAGGTCCCGAGTTCAAATCTCGGTCAGGTTTTTTCCGGGAGTTTCCCTTATCCTAAAAGACGAATGTTGGGTAACTCTAAGCTCCATGGACCCTGGGCCAATTTGAGCATCATCTCACCCATTCCATTCATCGTCCGATATGACTTAAAAGTTAAAGGACGTAAATTGAAAGAAAAAAAGTGAATAAGACCTAAGGGACTGGATTGGATTGTTCGGAGGGGATTCAGCACCTCGACCATACAGGGTATTTTGTACCTATGCTCCCAAGTGGGGAACCGCCAAGAAGGAAGATGAGGTGAGAGGACAAAGAGGCCGGCCGACCCAAAGGGGACAATAAGTAGAGAGGGCAGGGTCCATATACTTTATTAGATAGAAACTCCCCTGCGACTCAGGACAATCGTAATCTCACCCACCGTGGCCCGGACATAGTCACGAGGCTGGTTCGGAGACCGGAGCCTCCCCGACAGAGCAAGCAAGATTTCAGGCAGACTTGCATAACCAGCCAGCCGCGTTACTGACTCGGCCCACTAGGCAGGCTCGGAGACTGAAGTCCACCCGCCGGAGGAGAAAGTTTCACTCCAAGCATATCATCCTGCCATGCACCGCCGAGACTCCCACCGACACTTTCCGCCTAAAAGAAATCACCAGATGAGAGATGTGAAATGATAATGGAGATGAAATGGAGGGACAGGAGATTCGTGGGATATACTTAACCTGCCCAGCTTTGCCCTGGCGACCCGGGAAAACCCCAGAAAAAATCCATGGGTCAGGTAGGTTGGGCACGGGAATCGAAGCCGGACCTTCCGAATGCGGGCCACAGACGAAACCGCCTGAGCCATCTTGCTCGGTGAAAAAGATGGAAATAGAGAACAAAAAGAAAAGAACGAGAGAAAATGAGAAAGAGACAAAGACATTGAGAAATAGAGAAAAAAGAGAGAGAAAGACAGAAAGAAGGAAGGAAAGAAAGAGAGAAAGAAGGAAGGAAGGAAGGAAGGAAGGAAGGAAGGAAGGAAGGAAGGAAGGAAGAAAAGAAAGAAGCTTTGACGTTATAAGTCTTGGGTAAAGGGACCAACTTTATCAAATATGTCTTTGATTTTTATCTTTATCGCAGTTCTGTAGCTAGAAATAAACACTAGAACTTTTTTAAAAATCTTTTATGCACATTAAATCAATAAAAAGATGGTTTCACAATTTTTATAGTGTAACTTCGTAAAGGTCGCTCATTAGTTCTTGACGTATGAAAATTTTAGATGAAAGACTGGGTGCGAGTCACTACTCACCTTTTGCGAGAACGCTGGCATCGAGATGTACAGTCTGCAGTAAGATGTGCGTTTACATACATGCTTCTGGGCTGTTGGGCTTCTTCCTTCATATACTCATGAATATTAGAAATATTCTCGCGACTTTGACTATGTAGAGTTCTTCCTTTTATTTTTGACACTGCAGGAGGCACTGTCACGTTAGTAACTAACACGTAACTAACTCCTTAAAACATTTGCATGCATGCATCCGATACCGCACAAAACTTTTGCAGTCGATTGTATACACAAACGCAACAGAGAAAAGAAGAGCTATTTGTTATTGTAACAAACTATTTGCTGACCTGTTTGCTCACTGGATTTCCGCTGAAGGTCATTCGTCAAGAACTAGCGCGCAACCTATAACTGTTTAGTTTTATCTATTATAGACACTCTAATTAGTCTTTAGTATAGATCCTACAGATTCCGGTTAGTCTTTTGCAGGATCTACCGGGTCTAACCATGTGCGGACGTGTACATAAAAGAATATAACCATAGTAAAACGAAACTCTACGTAACAGAACAGTTGTAAATAAACGTACACACCACACCGGTTTACTGGAAACTGAATAAATTGACAACACACAGTGATGTTTATAAGAAGAAAGCAAAGAAGGGGAAGGGAAAGAGACAAAGGTTTTGCGGAAACATATGGCTTCAACGCTGCTTTGACTGCAGGACCCACTCCGTACAACAAAGACATGTTAATCGTTTAGCTCTTTCAAAAAACCCTGAGTCTGAAAGTCGTAAGTTAATACAATAGAGTTTCATTTAAGGGAGTATTGAGAGTGTAGCGGCGCTTCAAACGGTGCTACCGAGGCTATTGTCCTTGAATGTTACTAGGCCAGCAACCAACCGGAGTCCTGCGGTGTTGTCTTATTGCATTCCCCGTAAGTGGGGTGTCACGAAGGCCAAGTGAATCCATCTCTAATACTCGTATTTCCGCTAAGATAAAAATTCTAATTTTGCAAAGAGTAATCCACGAGGAAGTTAAGAAGTAATGGTGACACGACGTAAGTGATATTTGACGTGATGTTGCACCTTAAAGATCAAGTGTGAACAGAAGAAGTTCGGCCGAAAATACAGTAATTTCTTTGTATTTTTGGGTGCATATGAATTCATATAATTTCTTCCGAAAAACAATTCATTTTCCTGAAAATTAAATGAAAATACAAACCGATATGGATCGTATGTTGCACGGTAAAAATTAACTCCAACTTCCGTTGATTTTCCTAAAATCTTATTAGTCAATTGTCTCAATGCTCATCTCATGTCGACAACATCACTACATTATGAATTAAGTATGATGTTCGACCTTCTTGTCAGCTCACGGAAAAGGCTTAATATTCTTAATATTCTCACATCGGCGTTCGCGTGGCTTGCCGAGAGATAGAGTTGGGAACTTAGCTGCCATTGGAAAGAGGAAGGGGTACGAGAATCGTACCGTTGCTTATTGGCTGGCGGAATGGGATTCAAGGCCAGTCACGAGCTGACGTCATGAGGCGGGACGGAATTGTGTTGCTACTACGCGAAAGACCTTTCTAGACCATGTAGAAGAATGCACTTCCAGAAAGATCTACCGCACCCAGCAGGTATATAAAAACGGATGCGAGGTAGAGAATCAGTCCATAAACTCATTCACCTGGGGCTTCCTACAAAGATGCTCAACATCATACACAGTTTCCTCAGACACCGCACTTTTCAAGTCACAGTCGTGGGAAAAGCATCTCAGCAAGACCTGTGAGAGGCGGAGTCCCCACAGGCTCAATGTTATCACCCCCACTATTTAAGTAGAGTGTTTACGGCAGCTTTTGCAACACAGTTGCATGTCGAAATGGTACAGTATGGAGGACGTAAATTACAAAACAAAAAATATTTGTGTATCTTTTATGGTTTACCAATCATGCAACGTCCATCCATAATGAAGAGGACTTCAGAGCTATTACTAGAAAATTCAAGTTGCATACGAGGACTGTTCAATAAAGGATGATCACAATTTTTTTTGACAACGAACCTTTACTCATCCTCATAATTTTGATGGTCATTCTCAAAATAGTCCCCGCTGAATCGATGCACTTGTCTCAGCTTTTCCGCTAATCTTCAAAGACATGCTGGAAACCATTTTTTGAGAGATCCTTCAAAATCACCTCCGCAGCCTTCACCACTGCTTCTCATGATGGATAATGCCTCCCACGAAGGCGTTTCTTCAAGTTAGAGAATAGAAAAAAGTTACATGGGGCTAAATCCAGACTATAGGGAGGGTGAGGAATGCACTTCACGTTGATTTTTGCAAGATATTCAGCAACAACATTGGCAATAAGCGGCCGTGCATTATCGTGGTGCAGCAACCAGCCTGTTTTGCACCTGATATGGACTTGCAATGTTTTCAGGACATCCCTGTAGTATTGTCCAGTTACTAATGTGTGTGCAGGTACAACAGCTGATAAACCATTCCATGAATATCAAAGAATGAGATGACCATAAATTTCTCAGCAGAAGCAGCCACTTTGGCTTTTTTGGGGGTCGGTGATGAAGGAGATTTCCACACTGAGCTTTGCTGTTTGCTATGAGGATCCTTCCTCTGTCATCAACTTTAACTGTTTGTAGACCTGCAAGCAAATGTCCTTTTGTTCGGGAATCAACAGTCTTGGAACCCATTGCGCACAAACACGTCTCATGTGTAATGTTTCCGTCACCAACGTGTGGGTGGCACTCAATGAAAGTTCAATATTTCAGAAAGTGATCTTAAGGTAATTCGTCAATCCTTTCTTACAATGGCAACAGCAGTGTTGATGTTTTCTTCCGTAAGAGTAGTAACTGGAGCACCGGGTCCACCTTCCTTTGAAATTATTTGTCTTCCCTCTTACATTTTAAACCACCTTCGAGCAGTGCTGTAGGTTAGAACGGACTCTCCATAGGCCTCCTGTAACATTGTATAGGCCTCAACTGAACATTTGTTGAGACGAAAGCAGAATTTCAAAGCTGCATATTGTTCCTCGCGTGTTACCTCCATTGCAGTGGTAGGCGATACTGAACATGTCTGAACTTGCCTGGTTCTCATAGGCAAGAACCAGGCAGGAGTACCAACAATGAAACTACTACAGCGTGCTTGTTTCACATTAAGCTAACAGAATATAATAAGATTGAATTTTAATGCGAAAAATGACTAAAAATTTATGATCATTCTTTATTGAACAGCCGTCATATTTCATTTGTCATTAAAATATTTTAAAGACATGGTAGTTTAATCCATCAAAAAGGTAGCTTGGCTGAAGAAATATATATGAAAATATTCCATATGACATCCTCAAACATTGCTGAACATCAATATCAAATTTGGTGTTTAGCCAAATTTTTTGTGCTGTTCTTTCTCTGTCACATGCACACATTCATTCTCTCTTTTGTACAAGTTATAAAATTAAATGACTATGTTAATAAAGTTGTAATAACAATAGCATTCCTATTAGTAATTAAATATCTATAACTACAGTATAATTCTCATTTCTAAAATAGTTATTACAATTCTTGTGTGAAAGCAAAGTAATCCACAAGCTACATGCAAGACTATGTTGTACTCTTCTCAATATACTGAAAGGAATGTTTTTTTTTTTTTAATTAGTGCGTATACATTACTGTGGAGGTCTATTACTTACTAGCCAACTGCATATCTTAATTTTGGAGACTTGCTTACTGAAGTATATAAGAGAGCAATGTTATCACTCTTATGAAGAAATAGGAAAAAAGGAAACAAAGTTATCCTATTTCAATATATGCTTGGTTGGAGGATCATTGTTTACCCAGGTAACTGACATGAGTGACAGCACATCTTTGGGAGACTCATAAGCAACTCTCTTTGAAACAAAGGAGATCTGATTTAGCTCTTATCAATCCTTATGGACTGAGAACAATAGAATACATGTATATTAGATCACTAGTCTGTCAAGCCTTAAAACTCTCTTAAAAATAGAAGACGAGCCAAGACATGTATTTTCAGCACTACATTCTCTTATATTTAAAGTGCTTTATATGCGTGCTTATTATGAAATTACTTTAAGGATAAAAGTACTTATACATGCATGCAACACAGTAATAGAGCTATAAACACTTTAAATTAACCTATAATTTAATTAGATTATATACAAAAATTTGTAAAATATGCATCTAAATGGGGGAAAAGAAAATGTGTCCTCTACAGTAGAAACATCACATAGTAGGCTTGATGTATTTATTATTTTAAATTCATTTTGAGAGATTCTTACAAACTGCCAAAGAACTCAATCATTTCTTGCCATAAAAAAGGCACATGCTCATAATTTATTGAAACGAAAATACTTCTATAGTATTATACTTCTTAAGTATAATAATAGATGTATGTATGTATGTATGTATGTATGTATGTATGTATGTATGTATGTATGTATGTATGTATGTATGTATGTATGTATGTATGTATGTATGTATGTATGTATGTATGTATGTATGTATGTATGTATGTATGTATGTATGTATGTATGTATGTATGTATGTATGTATGTATGTATGTATGTATGTATGTATGTATGTATGTATGTATGTATGTATGTATGTATGTATGTATGTATGTATGTATGTATGTATGTATGTATGTATGTATGTATGTATGTATGTATGTATGTATGTATGTATGTATGTATGTATGTATGTATGTATGTATGTATGTATGTATGTATGTATGTATGTATGTATGTATGTATGTATGTATGTATGTATGTATGTATGTATGTATGTATGTATGTATGTATGTATGTATGTATGTATGTATGTATGTATGTATGTATGTATGTATGTATGTATGTATGTATGTATGTATGTATGTATGTATGTATGTATGTATGTATGTATGTATGTATGTATGTATGTATGTATGTATGTATGTATGTATGTATGTATGTATGTATGTATGTATGTATGTATGTATGTATGTATGTATGTATGTATGTATGTATGTATGTATGTATGTATGTATGTATGTATGTATGTATGTATGTATGTATGTATGTATGTATGTATGTATGTATGTATGTATGTATGTATGTATGTATGTATGTATGTATGTATGTATGTATGTATGTATGTATGTATGTATGTATGTATGTATGTATGTATGTATGTATGTATGTATGTATGTATGTATGTATGTATGTATGTATGTATTTTTTTTTTTTTTTTTTTTATTTTATTGAACTTTAACAGCATGCCCCGTTACGGAGTAACATTACATGCATTTAATTACATAGATACATTATAAATAGTAATCACATTTTGATATTATTTTACAATAGTTTTTTAAATATTAGAATTTAAATGTTCAATTCACGTATTGTTTTAAAATAAAAATTGTTTACAAGTCAATTGAATTAACATATATACAAAAAGCTTTCAAATGTTTATTTATAAGGTTTTGGTTTGACACTGGCCAATTTCCTCCATTCTTGTGTACTTCTTCAATCAACTTGTCCCTCTGATGTTTTGTGTCTCTACATTCATAGATGAGGTGGTTTGCGGTCTGCTGTGGGCTATTGCAGGTGCATTGGGGATCATCTATGATATGAAATCTATACAAGTAAGCTTTAGTTTTTCCATGTCCTGATACCATTGCAGTGAATGTCGCTGTTAATGGTAGTTTTGTCTTAAGACGATCCTTTATCAAAGGGAAGAATGATTTGGTAAGGGCTCCTTTACTTGTACTGCTCCATCTCTGTTGCCACTGTAGATGTCCTGCCCTCTCTATTTCAGTTTTCAAAGAAGATTTTGGTACCTTGTTGTAAATAGTCTTTATTTCGATGTCTTCAGCAGCTGATTTTGCTAATATGTCTGCTAGCACGTTACCAGTAACTCCTGCATGTGCTTTCACCCAACTAAAGTGTATTGTCCACTGATTTCTTTCTAAAGTTCCTAGTCTATTAAGTGTCTCCTCAGGAATATAATTGTGTTTATTGTTGTTTTGTAAGGTGGATAGTGCCACCTGACTATCTGTAAATATGGCTACAGTCTTCTCTTTGTTCAGCGTATTTGCCATGTTTTGTAGCTCTTCAAGTGCTTTCAAAATAGCCAGTTGTTCGGCCTGATTGTTTGAACACCTTCCATCCAGCCTGAATTGCAGTTGTCGAATTACAGTATTGTGCTTGTACAGAACTACAGCAGCCCCGACTTTTTCATCTGATTTACTCCCATCCGTAAAAATTTGAAAGACGTATGCCCCATCATCCTCAACTGCTTTTATATGAGGTCGTTCTGCTGGATGGTTCCAGACGCTTGGTGGTAGGGGTGTATATCATTATACAGTTTTATTTTGCCTTGTATTGTTATACCAATTGGCTGGATGCCGGCAATAACACAAGATGCATCATAAGAAATTGTCCTATATGCCTTCGTCATTTTTATATTGAACAATCTCTGAATCCTCTCGAATTTTTTAATGTTCTTCTGCTTTTCTAGGGCAAATCCCCACACAGGAGCACCATAAGTTAAAATAGGTTCTATTGCGCCTTTATAAATAGTTTCTAGCGCCTTATTTCCCAGTCCCCAAGTGAGTTTTGCGCACTTGGAAAGATTATGCAGAAGTCGTAGTGCTTTGTCATGTACTTGATCTATGTGGTGATCAAAGCTAAACTTCCTATCAATGTAAATACCAAGATATTTAATAACATCCACTTGTTCCAGAGTTTTATTGTTCAGATATATGCTGATTGCTTCATTATGATTAGTTTTCTTCTTTGATATTACCAAAACTTTTGATTTTGAGTCGTTAAACTGGATTTTATTTTCTTTAGCCCATAACTCAATTTTCTTTATGTCCTGATTTGAAAAATTTTCAGCATCTAATATACTTTTTCCTTTTGTCATGACAAGTAAATCATCAGCAAATGCTATTACCTCTGTCCGCGTTGTAAATTCCAATTTTAGCAAAGAGTTATATAGTATATTCCAAAGTCCAGGCCCACAACAAGATCCTTGCGGACAGCCTCGCTGGACCTGTACTTCAGTCCTGAATTCATTCGTAGAGAGAGTTGCTTTCCTATTTTTAAAATAATCCTTTGTAAGTTGGTACAAATTTCTTGGGCACTTCATCTCTCTTAAGTTATTTAAGACACTAGGCCACCAACATGCATCAAAAGCTCCTTTCACGTCCAAACTCACCAAAACAACATAACCAAAAGATTTTAGCTCATCTTCAATGAATACCTTCAGCGCCATTGCTGCATCTGTCGTGCTTTTCTGAGCTTTAAATCCAAATTGTCTTGTACTGTAAAGGTTTCTCGTGTTAATATGATATTCAATCCTATTTATCATTAACTTTTCTAAAACTTTACCGCATATGTTCAACAAGCTGATTGGTCGATATTTTGTTATCGTTACACTATCTTCTTTGCCTGGCTTTACTATAGGAACTATAGATGAACGCTTCCATCTTTCTGGAAAAATTCCTTCCATAAGACATTGATTATATATTGCTGTAAAGAAATGTGGGAACATTTTAAAAGCATTTAACAGAATATCACTAGATATTCCATCTTCTCCCGGTGACTTTTTTGGATTGAAATTTTTTAATACAACCCAAATTTCATTAGGTGTAAATTCCTTGTCATCTGGGGTACTAATTACTTCCTCTGCAAGCCTCCTTAGGTCTTTTTGTCGTTCAGTATCATCTTGTACCCTATCCTCCGGAATGAAGTTCTCCAGCATATACTTTAATGTGCTTGGTATATCTTCAGTGTAGGTTCCATCTTCTCTTTGCAATGTAGTAAGTGAATTCTGATATCTTATTTTATTGGCTGCGATCTTATAGACTACAGTCCAAGGATTAGTCCCATCAGTTACATTACAAAATTCCCTCCAGGATTCATTTATTTTCCTTTGGTATTGCCGATTACCTTCCAAGTACTGATTCCTTCTTTCTTCTCTTAACTGCTCATTATTAATAGTTCGTTGATATCGTCGTCTTAATGCATTTACCTTTTTCCTCAATATGGTTAGTTCAATGGTCCACCAGGGAACTGATTTGCCTTTAATTGCCTGCTTCTTACCCCTGCTTACTCTAAACGCTTCCCTGCATGCAGCTTCCATACTATTGTAGAACATTTCAATTGTATATTCAACATTATTTTCTTTTACTTTATGGGCGAGCTGTTCATCCACACTCTGTCCATTGCCCAGACAATTAAAATTTTTGGTCAGCTTTCGTGGCAACGTTTCCTCAAATGTCTTATAATTTTCTGGTCTAGTTATATATTTAATTCCCTTTAATGTACGAGTTTGGGTTTTGATTGCATTTCCTATTGTGAACGATATTATCTTATGATCAGAGCAGCTTTCTTGCTCTCCAACGGTCCATTCCCTTACATCTCTAAGGAGTTTGTCATTAACGATAGTCAAATCGACCCAACTCCTTCCAGTTTGGGATTCAAAAGTTGGCAAGCCGTTGTTTTCATTCATGATATGTAAATTTGTTGCTGTAATGAATTCTTCAAATATTCTACCATGCTGATTAGTTATTATATCATGCCAAAGTTTGTTTCTGGCGTTACTATCTGCTAGTATTATCAGACCCTTTCCTTTAATATGCTGGAGAATATTTTCAATCTTGTTAATGTCATCTTCTATATTCAAGTGCCCATCAAAGTACATACAAGCTGCAAAAAATGTTTTCTTATTATATACAACCTGTATAACGACACAATCACTGTCGGAAAGCTGACCAATGGTAGTTACGTCAATATTTTTGTTGTTTATAAATATTGCTGCTCGTTTACCCGTAGTACCAACTGTATATATTCTAAAATGTAATGGTACACCTGCTGGTTTATTGTTAATCAAGTAGGGCTCCTGAATAAATACTATATCTATAGCTTTTTCATTCACAAGCTGTACCAAATTAGCAGTCGCAATCCTTGAATGTCTCAAGTTAACCTGAAAACATGTTAATCTGTATCTATCCATTTTAATAGTCGGTATTGTCTTTTAGCCGCCTAAGTGTTGCTTGATAACAGGAGCAATTCGTATCCAGTGCAGAATGATTTTCTGACACTTTGTTGTCTCTGTTATATTTATTATATGTTACACAATTAATGCATTTATATGCAGCTCTGTTAGCAGTACATTCCTTTAGAGCATGCTTCTCTGCGCAATTTGGACATGTTTGCTGTCCTTTACAGTCCTGCGCACGATGATTATATTTACAGCAATTGAAGCAACGCCCAGCCTTGACATAATCATCCCAGTTACACATATTCCATCCTATTTTTAATCTTTTGCCAAGTATTTCCCTCCGTACAGTTGAAGTGACTTCAACAACCAAATTCAAATTCTTTTTCCTATCATGAAAGGAAAATTTAGGCTGAATCTCTGTGCTGAAATTCTCCAGCTCTGTATTTTGTGCTGTTAAAACCTCCACAGCATTCTCCGTTGTTATCTCATCTGGTATATTGAAAATAATTATTCTTGGATTTCTTTTCTTCGAGACGGTAGCCTCAAGCTCCTCTCCACACTTATTATTAATATTGTTGCAAATAGTATCTACTTCAGCTTTATTGTTCGATTGTATTAGAACTTGTCCGTTCCTCAATGCCTTTACAGACTGAACACCAACCTTCATCTCTACAGGATTAACCTTAGTTTTCACCAGTGTCTTTATATATTCCACACTTTGATTATTCTTGCTCCGAACAAGCAGTTTAAAGCACATAGAGTCCCCTGTACGTGCAGCGCCAGTCAACACCGAAGCATAACTCCTTTCTACCCCAAATTGCTCCACAACCCGTTCGGAAGATATCACCCCAGGTGTCACTTGTGATGCTATTCTCGCTCTCTTGCCAACACTCAACTGTTCCTGATAGTTCTGCACTGCCATTTGTAAACTTTCGGTTTCATTTTCCTTCTGATTCACGATGTCTTTCATTTTTGTAAAATATTTACGTAAACTACTTACCGACTTCACAATATCCTGCTTCAAATCTTGACGCAAGTTTTTACTAGCCTCCGTAACATTTAAGAGCATTCTAAAGGCTCTCTCAATACCCTCACTAACTTCATCCACCATTTTGAAATCTCTTGTTTATTATTCCTTGTTAACTCAAACGAAACATTCCAATTAAGATATAACTTTGTATTTCTCGATTTAGTCGTGCGGTTCACGGCCTCCTGAATACTAGTTTCTATGCTTCTCAATCCATGAACAATGTCTGGGTCCGTCAATTCCCTTAAAACTCTGTAACTCAGCAATGCCCGGTTCAACTAACACGCCCACAAAGAAACAGCCTCACAAAAAACATTATGAAATGCCGAACACAAACAAGTACTTGAAAGTCACGCCACTAACACCGAATAATCAAGAGCACACTCACTCGCATTCTTCCTCCACGAATATCACGGCCTCCTCCATCTATGTATGTATGTATGTATGTATGTATGTATGTATGTATGTATGTATGTATGTATGTATGTATGGTATGGTATGGTATGTTATGTTATGTTATGTTATGTTATGTTATGTTATGTTATGTTATGTTATGTTATGTTATGTTATGTTATGTTATGTTATGTTATGTTATGTTATGTTATGTTATGTTATGTTATGTTATGTTATGTTATGTTATGTTATGTTATGTTATGTTATGTTATGTTATGTTATGTTATGTTATGTTATGTTATGTTATGTTATGTTATGTTATGTTATGTTATGTTATGTTATGTTATGTTATGTTATGTTATGTTATGTTATGTTATGTTATGTTATGTTATGTTATGTTATGTTATGTTATGTTATGTTATGTTATGTTATGTTATGTTATGTTATGTTATGTTATGTTATGTTATGTTATGTTATGTTATGTTATGTTATGTTATGTTATGTTATGTTATGTTATGTTATGTTATGTTATGTTATGTTATGTTATGTTATGTTATGTTATGTTATGTTATGTTATGTTATGTTATGTTATGTTATGTTATGTTATGTTATGTTATGTTATGTTATGTTATGTTATGTTATGTTATGTTATGTTATGTTATGTTATGTTATGTTATGTTATGTTATGTTATGTTATGTTATGTTATGTTATGTTATGTTATGTTATGTTATGTTATGTTATGTTATGTTATGTTATGTTATGTTATGTTATGTTATGTTATGTTATGTTATGTTATGTTATGTTATGTTATGTTATGTTATGTTATGTTATGTTATGTTATGTTATGTTATGTTATGTTATGTTATGTTATGTTATGTTATGTTATGTTATGTTATGTTATGTTATGTTATGTTATGTTATGTTATGTTATGTTATGTTATGTTATGTTATGTTATGTTATGTTATGTTATGTTATGTTATGTTATGTTATGTTATGTTATGTTATGTTATGTTATGTTATGTTATGTTATGTTATGTTATGTTATGTTATGTTATGTTATGTTATGTTATGTTATGTTATGTTATGTTATGTTATGTTATGTTATGTTATGTTATGTTATGTTATGTTATGTTATGTTATGTTATGTTATGTTATGTTATGTTATGTTATGTTATGTTATGTTATGTTATGTTATGTTATGTTATGTTATGTTATGTTATGTTATGTTATGTTATGTTATGTTATGTTATGTTATGTTATGTTATGTTATGTTATGTTATGTTATGTTATGTTATGTTATGTTATGTTATGTTATGTTATGTTATGTTATGTTATGTTATGTTATGTTATGTTATGTTATGTTATGTTATGTTATGTTATGTTATGTTATGTTATGTATGTATGTATGTATGTATGTATGTATGTATGTATGTATGTATGCTGCAAACAAAATTTGATTAATGTTTACTTATGATCTTCCCTTATTGTTATATAATATTGTCAATGCACACTACTGTTTATCCTGAGGTCAAAAAATAATATACTGTGCTAATAATAATATACTCAGATACTTTGTGCATGTTGTGAGCATACATTCATACCTGAACATAAAAAATAGCTCCATTGTGAGTCCAGCCTATTTCATCTCTGTATATCAATAATTTATTTTATGTTCACAATTCAATCCATGCATTTCTTGGCAAGTCATTTCTTCTCATATTCTGAGTACCTTCTTGCTTTTCATAATTTTCTTTTGCCCATCCACTCTTATACAACGGCTTTTGTTTTACAAATCATATACTTCATTATTCTGCACATGGGGATCATTTTTGAAAGTTTTGAGAGTAAATGGAATACAATCTTTAAATAAAATGTAGATCTAATTGCTGTATGTTTTCAAAGTACTCTACATTGTATTCTATACATGTCATCCTTTCAAACCATACTTCAAATGCCTATGCCATTCTTCTGAGGATACAGTATAATACATTCTTTGTAATTAGCTTTCATCTAGTGGAATGACTCAAGCATGGCCCACATTTGATTTCCATGGCCAACCTTCCTGATCCACAGGTTTTTTCGAGGGTTTCCCCGGGTCAGTAGACATAGCTGGGAGAGACACTTACATTCACTGAATTTTCTGTCCCCTCATTTCACTTCACCTTTCATCCTGGTTGACAGTTTCAGCATGCAGGGAATTTTCTTTCTATAAATCCTTGTTCCCTAGCACCCGGACTCAACAGGGGAAGTGCCAAGCCCATGTGCAGGGGGTCAGGGGAGCAGGTAGTTTCAGACAGTAGTTGTTAGGGATCTTATCCTATGCTATCATCCCTCCTTAGGTCTGGCCACCCTTAGTATCCTGTCACTTCACCTCCTGAGTTTGTCAAGTCAACAGCATAGGTACAAAAGATCATCTATAGGACAAGGTGCTTGGAGACATACTTCTGTAGAGATCATCCCACCAAGGACAAGGCCAACCTCCATAATGAATTATGCATGCAGTTGAA
The DNA here is from genome assembly GCA_030765055.1 of Mantis religiosa. Classification (NCBI taxonomy): domain Eukaryota; kingdom Metazoa; phylum Arthropoda; class Insecta; order Mantodea; family Mantidae; genus Mantis; species Mantis religiosa. The sequence continues at coordinate 82,032,647 of CM060954.1, forward strand.
GTGAAACATGTTTTCCTTATTAAATAAAGTGTGTGATATACTTTGAAAACTGACTCAATAATTAACTAAATTATTGGTGCACATCACTGTCAGTATAAGGTGTACAGTATTAGAAGGCATATGAGGCGGAGCTGAGGAGGGCTTGCCTAGAGCAATTGTCCTGTCATAGGTGAGCAGGTTGCCAAGTTTGCAACGCACAGCACAAGCATTAGCAACAGAGATTTCACTTCTTCATAAGCCCAAAATTACTACTGGAAATTCAACATTGTAATATGCCTTAGTATATGTGGCAAGAATTTTCGAGGTAGCCTGTACTAAGGTCATTTTTCTCGGATGCATGTTTCTCAAGTTATCGCTTTGAGATAAACATCTGACTCCCATGTTTATGCTTTGATATGCTTCAATTTCAATGTTTCCTGTGTGTCATTCTGTTTCATTGTGTAGTACTAAGTAAGACATTATAAAGTGTGGTTAGGAAGTACATATATTTATTCATAAATTAACTGACCACGGATTACTGTAATCCAGGAGTGCACACCCATATTCTTTGAAGTTCAGTTCAAGTGCATAATGCAAATTTGAGTGTAAGGTGCTTTGTAGGTATAACTGTGACAATAAGCAGAAAATTCACATGTTTACATTGTGTTCTGTGAATTATTAACAAAATCATTAGTCAATCTGTAGATTGGTTATGATTAGGGGTGGTGATTTTTTGCACATGCAATATAGCACGATAAAGTGCGAAATTGACTCAAAATGTGATATAAATGCGAAATCGAAGATTTTTCCAAGTAATTATTTTTTGCCAATGCTTTTTCTTCTGGAAACTTCAACTGAAGAGTCTGTAGAACCTTTACATGTTTAGAAAGTTATAAAGTGACCACTCTTCTGGTATGTGGAAAGCAACCCTTTCCGCTAAATTAGCCTATTGTTCCACCATTGCCCATATGGGGTATGTTTGGTACTGAAGCGAGCTCAGTTGTTTTACAAGAGACCCCTCTTATGATGCCTAATCACTGTCATAAGTCTACCTTCACAACCCAGTTAACGGAAAATTTCAAACCTTGTCTCTCAAAACCAATAGCAATCATAATTTTAAGGAAGTGATTAACACATGTTCATTCCAGTTAGAGTTCTCAGTTGCCTAAGTTCCAATTTTCATAGTTCTGTTCGGTTTTACATGCAACTTTCATTCATTCGATGCGTAGGTCACGTCAGTAAGTGCAAGGCAAATTTTGTGTATTTTCTTTTTATTGTGCTAGTTTTACATCCTATGCATTTGTCATTTTGGTATTATGCAGTATGCTTTAGTCTGTGTCAACTTGTTCTATATTTCTGTGTACTATATTAATGTAAAATAAACTAACACTTTATGCACTTTTAACTCACTGTCATTAATAGTGCTCCATAATATTCATCATTTAAAAAAATTAATGCAAATTAAACTTTTTAAAATGCTATAAAATGCTAAATTGCAAATGTATAAATGCCATAAAATGCTAAATATAAAAATCAAAATGCTAAATTTTTTATTTCAAAATGCTAAATATCACTCACTATCCCTCATCATGATGTAAATAAAAATAAAACATTCTTATTTACTGACAAACATTCCTGTTCAATATACCGAGCATTTACTCATAAATGGAAATGCCGCTTCAGTGAATAAACTGCCCGCCTCTGTAGCGTAGATGGTAGTATGTCTGCCACATGTTCAAGAGGTCCCGAGTTAGAATCTCGGTCAGGGTGAGTTACCTGGATGAGGTTTTTTCCGGGGTTTTCCCTTATCCTTAAAGACGAATGTTGGGTAACTCAGCTTATAAACCCTGGACTCATTTGAACATCATTTCACCCAATTCATTCACCGTCCGATATGACTTAACGTTGGAGAACGTAAATTACAAAAAAAAAAAAAAAAAAAAAAAAAAAAAGTGCATAAACCAAAATATGTGTGTATTTAATGCTCAGAATTTGATAATAAAATCATTTTTCTTCTTGATTCCCAATATTTGGAGGCTAGATCTTCTTGATTTTGGAGAGTTTCACATACAGTTAGATGATCGATGTTCATTAAATCAACTTTACCACATAAACAGCGCTGTGGAGAAGTTGTTAATCCAACCTTGAATAAATGTCCATTCAAACAATCGTGGCCTGTGATTAATCTGAACATTGCTACTGAAGATTTTCGAGGTAGATCTGGAATTGTCTTTAGTTTGTTTTGGAGATCTTTCCAATTAAGTTTTTCAGAAGAAACTAGATAGTTGTTATATAGTTTTGTGAAGATGTTTTGGATTAATCTTTTAACTGTTTCATAGGGGATATTTTGTTTCATAAAACCAAAATATTAAAGGTTTTGTTTTAGCATATTTTTAGCAACATTGTTTTGAGACTTAATTTTATGCAGAGCATGAGTGAAGTTTGTGTCCTTGTATATGATATAATTGGATTTTGGTAATGTTTTATGACTGTATGATCACATATGTACATATTTAAAATTTGAACCTTTTTTGACTAAATTAATAGTCTTTACGTGGTCTTCTTTTACCAAAAAGTTGAAACTGGAATTCTTAGCTGTACCAATAAGTTCTATTACTCATTATGGTACATCCCATATATCTTTACTTACTACAGCATCTAATTTCAAATTTGACAGTATTATCTTGTCTGTATTTCTTTCATTAACCATAATGTTGTCTACCTACGTATTCATACTACTAATTTTTGCATTTAGTGCATTACAGTGTTTTTTAGTCTTTTTAAAAAACTTTTTGTTTATATCATATCATCAGCATATAAGCATTTTATTCTTATTCTTTGTTACACTCCTTTCTTATTCTTCACCAAATTCTCAACGCAGTGGTTGAGTACACTGACTGATAAAGAATACACAACTAATCCAAATCTCTGTTTTAGTATCTTCTGATATATTGTTTCCTACGATTTTGATGTATAATGTACTCCTTAAGAGCTTTCTCTCTTTAACCCTACACAAATATTTTTGGAGTATCTCTATATAAACTTCACTATTTACTCTATTAAATCTCTTTTTAAAATTTATATATCACAAATGTTAGATGTATATCTTTCCTCTACAATTATTCACATCGCAGTCCAATTCCATTTCTTCATTTTATATGAAGGCATTTTCAAGGTAACCATAAAACAAAAATTGTACTTATTCATTCTAAATAATAAGGCCTGATAATTTCTTTAATGTAAGTGGCTGTATTGCCTGAGTGCAGCGAGTCCAGTGAAGGGAAAAAGAATGAGTCACATATGCACAGCACCTTGAACAACTGAGCCTGAAGAGATCATGTACAAACTTTATCTACCTCCTCAGAAATTATGACTACAGTACATGAGAGATGTTTTCTTTTTGAGAAAAACGGGTTTGGGGAAATTATTTGTGATATTTCAATTCCCTAAATGTGCTATTATTTTATTTTTTCTACTATATGAGAACACAGTAGAGGAACTTAAATACTTGAGTGCTATCAAAATCAAAATTAAGCGATGTGATTTCATAATTAAAAATTAAAACTACATACTAATCGATTGTCCAGTATGTGGATGAAACAATGCAAGCCTTAGGAGCAAGCAGCTAGATTTCGAGGTAACCACTCCTTCTTATCTTGGAGAATGAGAGTGTGACGCACTGTAGATAAGATACTATATCAAATACAGTGTGATAAATCTGCAGTTTCATACCATTTGTTTCAAAATCCAATAATATTTTTGTATTTCCAAATGCTGATATGTGCAACTTAGTCAACTATAAATCACAGCATTAACACACCATAACCCTAAAAACACAAACAGAACTAGACAGAAAAGAATTATAATCATAAAAACCATTTATGAATTTTAAATTGTCACACAAACATCTGCACACTGAACACCACCACGAGACAATTAGTCACTTCTGATGAGAGCAAGTAGCTCTTGTAACTGGTTAAGACAAAGTGTTTCAACCTCAACTTAGTTTTCGCATAAATTTAAATTTACAGCACTGTTATTTGCTTACCCTAGAATTAGGATTACTATGGAGGGGATTTGGCATCAAAACCTGTGGTTTATTGTATCTAAGCCCCAAGTGGGGCATCCCCAGGAGGAAGGATGATGCAGAGGAGACAGAGGGCGGCTGACACAAGGAGTCACAACAGTGCTGAGACGCCCTGAAAGAGACCACCAGATGAGAAATGATAATGGAGATGAAATGGAGGGACAGGAAATTTGGGGGATGTACTTAACCTACCCAGAATTCGCTTGGCAACCTGGGAAAACCCTAAAAAAAAACAAGCATTAAGGTAGGTCAGTCACGGGAATCGAAACCAGGCCTCGCTAATATAATTGATTTATACATTCAAAAGATATGTAAAGATGTTATCAAGACTTAAGTAATGGAAAAATTTGCAAAAACTCTCATATACAAGTATTTTTGAAACAGTTTCATTAGTCTAATTATTTACATATAAGAATGAGATAGTTTTGTAGCAACTATAGATATCTTGTGCACACTGCAGAGCATCAGAATAAATAGTTATAATTTTTTAAGATTATTTTACTTACCTGTTCTAGTACCATTAGTCCCACACAATCAGATACAGAACTGAGACTGCATGTTGTTTCTTAAAAAATGGTTAGGGATTCAGTTAAGAGAAGAATCAGTAGTTTCCAGTCATGTAATGGATATTGGTAAAGACACAGGGACTCTCTTCTAGCTTGCAATAAAATTGACTATGTGTGCTCAGAATAACATAGGTTGCATCCAGCCATGATTCCCATTGAGGTAACACTGGCACAAGAGAAAGTGAAATTAGAAGCTACTACTAACAGCATTCTAGATGGATTAGCAAACGTTTTCTTTATAGAGACAACAAATAATGTACCTTCTATGAGCATACATGTTCATTTGTTAAGATAATGCTTCATAATAAGACATCACCAAGCAAGAAATGGTTCTCACATGTCATAAGAAAATAAATTAATCTTACTCTTAAGTATTCTGATCGTTTTTGAAAATGTTCTTCATTTGCAAGCTTTTTTGTGTAATTTTATATGTTTTGCTTTGTTTATGAACTAAATTATCTGAAATCCCTTTTTCATTTCAATTTTTTTAGAGAGAAAAGAGCAGGGGGAGGAGTAAGCTTCACAAAATACTGATCACTATAACAGCATTTGCTAATGCATATATTAAATCACGTAAAAATATTGAAATAAGATAACTGAACATAGTAAAATTAAATAAAACCATAAATGAACATAGAGAAAATTGGGAACACTTGGACAGGATGGCATAAGACAAATCACCCAAAGCAGTATATCACTATAGACCCATTGGACAAAGACACATAGAATGACCATGGAAAAGATGGACTGAACAAGACTTTGAAGGCAACAGGTTAAAATGGCCTAAACCGTGATGAAGACAACTTATGCTGTAAATTGCCTGATTACTACTCCAGAGTTGGCCTGATCTTTTGACATATTCCAATAAGATTCCTTTCCCTAGTTCTGAGTTCATTATTAATATTACTCCATACTACAAAGAACCAATGGCATGTGTTAGGATTCATTGTATGTTACTAGCATCGCCCTTTTCACATAAATACATAACATAATCACAATTCATCATATCCAATACTGCCAACCTGTATAATCCAGATAGAACAAAAATCAAGAAAAAAAAAAAGAGCCTACAAATTTAAAAAAAAAGGACACACAATTATTCAAATAATGAACACTAGCTTACTTAATGTCACAGATTAGCTTTTTATGCTCCAGTGGCCAATTAATTTTATTTACTTCTCTTGCTCTCTATGAAGTTATTGTAGAATGATCTATGGGTTTTCATAGTTAATCCTTCCATTTTTCCTTATAATTGTGATCTCATATAGCCCCAGCTATTTTTAATAATGAATGAAAAATCTCCAGATATTCATGTAAAAGGATGTGAAACAGTGATGAAACATATAGAGTTCCTTAACCTCCTTCTGACAGTCTTTTAAGATCTGGAAATGCTAAACAGCCTATAGGTACCCCTTGGTGGTTGAATCTTGGTTGAGTTATTTTTAGTTAATTATATGGGCTAAATTTGAAAGTATTTACCCTCTCTTTGATTTTACAGTTATTTAATCATATAAAAGCTACATCATTTTCATAAAGTGCTGACCTTTAACATGTCATCCTCTGTGGTCTAGGCGTAACATGCTAGCCTTTGGTTCTTGAGGTCGTGGATTCAAATCTGTTAGAGGATATTTTTGGATGTAAAATCCTTACTTAGCTTTCTTCAGAAGTAAAGCTAGTGGTTCTGCTTCGTAGATTTATGGCAAGGCACCTGGTGAAGATTCTCCACATCCGGGACACATCAGGACCATTTTCACTAGCACCTTGTATGATGCTGAACACTTTATGCAGGACAAATGACTGTCTCATTGGGGACAGATGGGTTCAGTGGAGACTTAATGGATAATAGGGTGCAGCATAGGGTGCAATAGGTGTCATCAGATTTGATGTGGTTAAGAGATTGACATCAAGGTCATGCACATAGCTGCACATGTAGTCTAAGGTTGTCAGAATCCGTCTAACATTTAGTGGGATGTCGAGTCCCACGGCAGAAATCCAATATTGTAACCACTTGCTGGAGAAAGTACAATCCTTGTGCTGTAGCATATAATTCCGACTAAAGAGAAGTGCTCTACATCTTAGCTCTATATTCCAAAGACCAATACCACCTTCTTTCGATTGCTGATAAAGGGTTGCCACAGGCACTTTGAAAATATTTCCCTGCCATATATACCAACCAACCAACCAACCACTGCAGTTAGTTGCTGATGATGTTGCATCGTTATGGGAAGGATTTGTGCCAAGTACCACAGCCGGGAAAGTACATAAGTATGTATGGCCCCCATTCTTTCATATAAACATAGTTCTCGATAATACATAGTTTTACAATGTACTTTGATTGACTGGACCATGGGCATCCAATTTATCAATTGCATTTCATTTAAATAGGCAGAATATAGTACGCCCAATACATTAAGACCCTCAAGGAACATCTGAGGAAGGTCTTAGTCAATCCCCTGAAGGACTTGCATGTCAGATGCTGCTTTTCTTGTTGGCTTACCCTTGTCTACCTGTGATACCACTGGGATGACGAGAGTTTGTTTAATTTTCAGTTTTGGGAATCTCCAAGACAAACACAGTTGTCGACTACGTGGAGAACCTTGTGGACCGACTTTACATTAAACATGAGATAGTACATTGAATTTAAAGGGAGTTGATTAATGCGACTAAACAACCCTTTTAAATTTTTCCGGAACATGTTTCAGAGACTTTGCCTCTATCCTCAGCCGGCCATCAAGTGTTTTCAACACTTGCAAGAAAGAAATGAGATGGTACGTCAACACATCCATGTGACGAGCGATAGAATGAAGACTCGGCATGACCAGCAAACCAAAAGCCATGATCTCCAGGTGTGTGATCTGGTGTGGCTGTAATGAAGGATCAATAACCAATTCAATCACATCCAGAGGCTGCCTCGAGGGAAGCTGCTGGATGACTGAGAAGCTAGTACTTTCAAAGCAGCAGCGAACAACTGCTGAGTGCCAACTGCAGAGAATTTTCAGCTCTTTTTTCTAATATGTGACGCAGCAATTTTTTTCTAAGTCCTTCACACTTTTTATAGAACTATGATGTTTTTAAATACAACTATAATGTTTAATATGATTCCTTTACTTTTTAGTGCAATTTCGTGGAGGGCATTTTTAACATTACGAAAGTCATAACTTAATTGTTTATTTACTTACTGCGATGTAACTATATTGAAGAATTCAGTGCAGTCAAATTATCCTTCTTTCTCCACTGAACGCAATGCTGCCAAAAGTCTTATTTGTCCCTATATTACACTATCTAACAAACTACAAAATATCTAAATTGCACTACCTAGCTAACTAATTACACTAAACACATACAATAGTCCCTAATTTACATAACTAGCTAAATAATTACACTAAACACACACAATAGTCCCTAATTTACACTAACTAGCTAATTAAACTAAGGTCAGCATTGCATTCGGAACACAACATCCATGTCTCACCCTTGTCGAATAATAACTGAAGGCAGGCCTCCTCATTTTAAAATAAAAGGACAAGTCCATTCTACTGATATGTCGAGCCATTTCCGATTTTCAAAAAAGTACCTACTGAATGAATCTTAAATATTCTAAGAACAAACAGCCTTCACTTCTAACAGTACAACAGGTACTTCTGCTGGACAGTAAGCCTACTTTTGTAAAGCAATAAAGTCTGAGAGGAAACATGGTCAGTATTTTCCAAAACTGACCTGCACTAATTGCATCCACAAGTCTTTCTGCACCAGGTTGGACAGATGTCTGCAGCATTTTTGCAGAGGTTGGCTACAAATGCTACACATCTCTCATGTTGGCTGCAACGAGAGAACCTGCAGGTTGTCTGCTTGCTCATGCATATACATGCACCTTGGGAAAATATTCTCGTGTCACACAAAAGAAAGTTTCTCGAATTTTTAATTCAGGCAATTACTTATTCTTTTATTTCCTTAAGTTTCTAGGAACATTCCTACTGTGATCCTAGGACTATATAAACGATTGCTGAAGACAGAGACAGGCAAGTATTAGTAGGAGTGGTGGTAGTATAGAAGTAGTAGTAGTTTTAATAAATGCTTGGGAAAAATACAAAAACACCCATAGGACGAGTTGGATTCTCACCAACTGTAAAACCCTTACAAGCCATAATGAACTTCTTGGAACCTCTAGCAGTATTACTTCTAGAAGTAGCAGTGATAGTGGTCTGCAAGCAGTCTAATGAGCATTGAGAAACTATGAGCAGCACGACTTGGGTATGAAACAGAACATCAGCATTATGGAAACAGAGCTGTTTGCTCAGTGCATTATAAAGTGAATGTAAGTGTTAACACTGTGCTATGAGATTTAGAAGCAAGTAAGTTTAGCAGAACTTGGTGCTGCCTTCATTGTCACAATATTGTCACAAGTGAATGTTTAATTAATACAAATAATAGTTTATGTGACTTCAGTGGTACCTTCACCTCTGGCATGAGAGTCTGGTGTGTGTGAATCTCTTAGTGTGCAGGTCTTTGACCTGGCAGGGCATAATGCCCCGACCGTGTAAGGTAAATGATCCGAGAGACCATTTTTGTAATTAATTAGTTTAGTAATTATTCTTAAGTGAATTGTAGTTTTAATTAGTGTCACCCATACCTTTTGTAACCTGATAGAAAACCCCAATCTCTCACAAAGCATGCATTTCCTACCTATTGAGCTGCTCTCCCCATGTACGATCTGGCCATGTGCTCCTCATTTCCATTCCTATCCATGGTAGGTCGTCACAATATAAAACAATAAGATTCAGCAGTTTTAAGTCACCAAGGAAATCTCTTTGGAAAATGCAAATAGTTTGTGACCAAAAAGAAAAATAATTATAATCTTTTTGTTAATATAAAATACTCTAGCATTAGCACCTTTTCTTTTTATACACCTATTTAGCATGCTCTGCTAACCAACTTAACATAATGAACTAAACTACAACAAATACAAATGAAGTAAAGAAAAGCTTTCTTCCTTGAACATTTGTAGATGTTTTTAGCATCTAAAAATATCAGTGCATAGTTCTATAGAATAAGAATACAGATTCTTCAGACATTTTGATACACACATAACTGCAGCAATTGATAAAATGGAAATTAACAAAACATTACACAGATTTTATTTTTGCTTTATAAACTGTCTTCCATTACAATAAAATATAATTTGTTACAAACTTTACTTATCTTTTTAAGAAAATTGTAATTCTTAAAAAGGTAAGTAAAATTTTAAACAAATATTTTATTGTAATACATATTTGTATTAACTATTATTAGCTTCGGTTTTTTAATTCTTACTCTTGCATTTTGTTTACTGAAAGTGTCATCAGTGCATATTCCTTGCAGCAGCTATTAATATTCTGTAGTCACAACTATTTTCTAATCCATAGAATTCAACTAAAATTTTCTTATAATTCCAATTTGTTTGTATTCAAGTACAAGGACTTTGTAAATTTTATTTAATGTTTTAGTATTTTATGGAATTAAATTAGGAGTTTTATACTCCATGTCCATTAAAATAAATGACTTTTCAATGGTGAAAGAATTATCAACGTTAGTTCAGTGTTTTTTTTTACTTTACCTTACATTTACAAACCAATTTCCTTTTTATATTAGTTTACATTTCATGCATTTATAAAAATTACAAAAACATGCAGTTGTATGCACCAAATCATTTTGAGTTATTTAAAAACTCATTCACACGTGCAACATAAAAGCTTACACATGTAATTTGAACAAAAAATTTCAATTAAATGAACCTCCACACTTCATTGATCTCATTTTTTTTAAACAAAGCTGATTTTTTATTATTAATTTTTCAATTATGAAGAAGATGAAAACAAAGGAAATAAATGTGAAATAGGCCTTGCACTTAATTGCTTTTAGCATATCCATCTTTATTTTACAATTTAAAAACATCTATACACTGTTTTATTTTCCAAAAGCAAGCTACAAACATATGTAATAAAGACCCTTTTGATAGATTGCATCACACATGATACATGCATCACACAGCTGAATTTGGAAATGCAGCAATATGAGCTGACCTTTCTTTCATACAGAATATTCAAAATCTTTATTTAAAAAAATATAATGAATATATGATTTAATACAATACATTGCATTATTAATGCTCTCTAATTTAGTCATTACTGAATGATCACTTAAAGTGAATCCTTTTAAATTTAAATTTACTTCACTAACTGCATTACCACTATGATTTACCTTGTACACCTGAGGCACACCTTTTCCTAAGCTTGCACCATTCACTTATATTAAGATCAACACACAGAAGAAAAAATTAAGCTCTGAATTTGGAGTTTGTTAATACAACATCTAACAAATTAAGTCCATTTGCTTAAACTGTTCATGATTTTGTTCCTAATGAAGTATTGTGTTTCACTCTTACATTTTACCCTTATTTACTGACCTATCAGGCAAGATGATAGTTATCAAACAATTAAATGCTTGTGGTTACAATATAAACTCATTTCTAGCTGGTGTGATCTTTTCATATGTGTTTCATCACTCTGTGGAACAACATTCTTCCTGAGGATGTTTCTAATATCCTTAAATTAAGGTTTTTATTCATAAAAAGAAAGATAATTCCAGAAGTTATAAAAAGTATGACAAACTGCAAAATACATTTGTTTTTATAAGGTACATCTGTAATTAAGAATTGATAAAAGTGTTTTAATACCACTTAGTTATTTGGAAGAGATGTACTTTAATCAAAAAGTCCATCATGATCTGTTCAGAAAATGTGTTTGCTTGGAAAAATAAAAACTCATAAATTTCAATTAAAATTGCAAATTATACTTCTGGCGCAAACCCTTAAGCTGCCTTCACACCCATTTTTGACTAGGTACCTCCACTGTATAAAATAGCAAATAATTTAGGAAAATACAATATATTCAGGTTGACTGAATTAACAAGGGTTGATAGATGTACATATGACTGCTGTATCAATTACTAAATACCATTTTTGTAACTGTTAATATATAAATAGCAAAGCACTTCTATAAACTGCAAATAGATATCTTACAATGCTGAATAACTTGTAAATGGTAGGAAAAAATGCACAAAATTCAGCAGCTAAAATTCCATAAGAAACACTGATAAAAAACAGAACTGTACATTCACATAATGGATAATTCAAATACTCTCCATTTTTAATGTAAAGGGAAAAAATGTTCAATAATAATTACACAAAAGGAAGTTAGATGGCTTATGATGAAATACCCTAGTGTTTATGTATTTTACAGAAAGAATAGACTTTACAAAGATATGTAAATTATATATTAAATATTTACTATCAAAAGTGCAGAATAATAAAATCATCAAATAAAATTAACAAATTTATTCTAAATGGTGTAAATCCTATATATTTATGGAAACAAAGGCTATCAGTACAGGACTAATGATTACGCCAAATATAACTTCCACTGAATTTGAACATTCTTGGTGAAATAAGCATAACAAAATTATAACATTAAAAAATAATGGTAAATTAAATGTGTTATAAGTTTCCAAAAAATAATTGTCTATGCTTTAAACTGTTCTGTTTGCTAGTTAAACCACAAATTTATAACACTGTCAGTACTGAACAATCACAATATCAAATAAAAAACACAATGGCAATTGTGCATTATTGAAAGCTGTGAGCCTATATGCAATATGCATTGGACGTTATCTGGCAAGTAAATAATAGTGACATTCACGTACATATTAGCAAACTGTTAAAACTTAGATAAATATTGATGAAAGAAATTTAATCTGAAGAAATCTCAGGTTGTGGCAAAGATAAGCACCATCTCTCGGCTTTCAGTGTTAAAAATTCATGGTACAACTAAATCAAATATTTAACCATCTATTACCTTAACTTTATATTTCAAATAGCATTCATAAAGCATTTTCAAACTAAAATATAAACTGACTGTATACTTGATGTGATGCATTAAGCCAACATCAAAACAAGTGCAACACTCGAAGCACTTAATATAAACAAGTTGAGTGCACCAATTATGGAGAAGAATTTGCTTCAAAATTTCTTTAAACAAAAATGAAGCAAAATTTGTACTAAACTGAAAGGACATTTAAAGCCTTTAGCAGAATATAACTTCTAAATAATAGTTTTACATAATAAACTTTTAATTTGGAGGTCACTCTTATTTTGTTGGATTATATTTGTGCTACATATTAACCTCTCAAATTATAAGATATGAGCAAAATTCATTATTTTAATATTTAAATGCAATGTATCGTAACAAAACATTCCTTCTTGCTAATTATGATTTGGCTCAAGTGCGCAGTCCACGGTTCTTCCTTTTGATGCGTGCATATGGACCTATATCTGGATCCATTATAAAGTCATAGATCACACTCGACCAGGAGTTATGTTGAGGAAGATTATCATAGTATTCTGCTGCTATTCTTTTTACCTAGGAAAGAAAATACAATTGTAATAAAGGCTGTTTTGGTCCTCTAGATAATGGGTCAATACCAAATGCCATATTTATAGATCTAAGCATACTAAACTATGACAAAAATGTATGAATAACTCAGGAACCAATACTCTATTTGAAAAATTGTCAAATGAAACAAGTATTATAATTTGAATATAATATACTGTGTTTGATTTATGAGTGACTCATAAATCAAACTCAAAAATGAAGAATACTTCACTGTTAATAATGCTTCTGCTTTTAATATTTATAATATACTGTATTTACAGATTTAAGTTCAATTTAACTCCCACACGTTGAACACTTCCAAGCTTCAAGTACTACAAATACATAGTGTAACGGGAGCGCTGGAACACCCTGTGAAAGCAGCTGGCAGCGGGAGACAGGGAAGGTTCGGTTAGCCACGCCCTCGCCTCGTTTGTCCTATAGTGGCGACAGGCTGTGGTTGGGGGAAAAACATGACTGTGCCGTATGTTTCCTTACACCTGGTTCTCGATCTTTCTGTTACTAGAACAATCCTGTAAACACCAGAAGTTGGCGATATTCCTATTTAAAGAGGGTTACAGACAGACAGAGTTGAGTTGGTTTTGGTTTAGTCAGTCAGTGAGTGAGGAGACAGTCGCAGTTCTTGGTGTAAGAGTTAGTCAGTGACGTGTTAATGAACGAAAGGATTGTGCAACGGAAGACTGTACGTAACTGTGAATTGTGTACCGGAGCTTACGTAACCGCGAGTACAAGGAAATTGTAACGGACGGACTGGTAAATTGTAACTGTGTGCAGCAAGTAATTCTGTGTAATTGGCAAGTGTTAAACTGTAAGTCGGTGGAAATAAAGCACATTTTGGAGTGGTGAAATTGGACTTTTCATTTCACGAACCCACAAAGTCACACTGGTGTCAGGAGTGGGATGATAACATCACCGAGCATTACAACCATGGACGCGGCATTGGAAAAATTTTTGGAGAAGATGATGGAAATGAAGGCCGAACTAATCTCGGAAATGAAGACGGCTAAAGACAACATCACCAGGAAGATGGAAGAAATGCAGGCCGAATTAACAGAGACGCTGGAGACTAGAAATAACCTGGCCGCGGAACTGAAACTAATCAGGACGGCTAGGGACAACATCGCCGAGAAGATGGAACAAATGAAGGCCGAGTTAACTACGGAAATGAGAGCAGCGAACGACGGTCTGGCTACCGAAATGAAGGTGGCGAACGAGGCTCTCGCCGCCAAGTTTGAGGAACGGTTGGCCGGCGTGGGGGATGACGTCACGAACCTGGGCAAGCGGAAGGGTCAAGTAGACGACCGCCTTAATGATTTAGAGGAAAAGGCCGACAACATCGCAAAACCCCTCACCCGCCTGACGGAGGAAAACCGGCCTTATGTGTGGACGGAGGACGCCGAAGACGCTTTCCAGCACCCGAAGGGGACCCTGTGCAGTGCTCCAATTTTGGGTTTCCCACAACCGGGTGGCGCCTTCATTGTGGACACCGACGCCAGCGACCATTGCATTGGAGGTGTCCTATCGCAGATCCAGGACGGCCACGAGCGCACAAGAGTGGAAGAGGAGGAGCGTGCCGCAGCAGTCCGAGTAGTTGTGGCAGTGCCTGCTGAAGGCTGGGATAGCGCAGGCCTGAGGAGGGAGCAGCTGGCGGACGCAGACTTGGGGCCACTCTTGAGGGAAGTGGACGCAGGGACGAGACCAACCTGGGAGGACATCGCACCGAGGAGCGCCACCTACAAGTCGCACTGGGCCCGATGGGACTCGTTGAAGACCAGAGAGGGCGTGCTGTTCCGGGTATGGGAGTCACCCGATGGGAAAGCGCAGAGAGAACAGTTGGTACTTCCCCGGAGCAAGGTCCCGGAAGTCTTGGAGGAAGTGCACGCCGGTACTTCAGGACACCTGGGAGCGAACCGAATGATTCACAAACTACGGCAGCGCTACTTCTGGCTGAGACTCCGAGCAGATGCTGGTGGTACACCTGGACCGCCTCGCACGCTACGATGGGGCTGTTCGAGGCGAACAGCTTTGAGGAGGGAGCAGTGTAACGGGAGCGCTGGAACACCCTGTGAAAGCAGCTGGCAGCGGGAGACAGGGAAGGTTCGGTTAGCCACGCCCTCGCCTCGTTTGTCCTATAGTGGCGACAGGCTGTGGTTGGGGGAAAAACATGACTGTGCCGTATGTTTCCTTACACCTGGTTCTCGATCTTTCTGTTACTAGAACAATCCTGTAAACACCAGAAGTTGGCGATATTCCTATTTAAAGAGGGTTACAGACAGACAGAGTTGAGTTGGTTTTGGTTTAGTCAGTCAGTGAGTGAGGAGACAGTCGCAGTTCTTGGTGTAAGAGTTAGTCAGTGACATGTTAATGAACGAAAGGATTGTGCAACGGAAGACTGTACGTAACTGTGAATTGTGTACCGGAGCTTACGTAACCGCGAGTACAAGGAAATTGTAACGGACGGACTGGTAAATTGTAACTGTGTGCAGCAAGTAATTCTGTGTAATTGGCAAGTGTTAAACTGTAAGTCGGTGGAAATAAAGCACATTTTGGAGTGGTGAAATTGGACTTTTCATTTCACGAACCCACAAAGTCACAATACATTTGTGCTGTGCTGGGTTGCATAACATATGTTGATGTAAGCAATTTAAGACATAATTTAAAACAAATCCAATTCAAGCTCTTACACTGCTTGAAGAAAACCAGTTATGCCTTACAGTACAGTCGAATGTATAAACTGCACTTGTGACTGGCAAGAGCAGAAATTGACGTTTTTGATCTCACTAGGTTTGTACGTGGAATGTTATCTACAATATTCTTATCTGTATTGCTTTCTTAATGATTAATGCCAAGAATCCTAAATTTTTTTTAGGAACATGTACAAATGCACAAGTCAGGTTGTTCATTTTTTCCCTTTATATTCAAATCAAATTTTAAGTTATGATAAAATGTATCTATTACACCATTTGACTTATGGGTATATTGCCTATCTATATCTAAACCTACAGAACTAAAACTCAATCGTAAGAACTAAATGAAAACAAATGAATGTATCACTAATTAGAGAGTCAAAGCTATTACTATATACTTTGATGAAAAGAAGTTCCACATCAAATTTTATTACTACTTTATGCTCCTAGTCTTTAGAGAGAGCATTTTATTCACTCACCATAGAATTAATAAGTATAATACATCTAACCATTAACTTTGCGGAAACTGAGATTTTTACAAAAATATATTGGTGACAACAGTGCAATTTATATTGAAAGGTGGACCTAGTAATGCAGCAATAAAACTGTAAAGATATTGTAATCAGACAATAATTTTCAAGCTCAAGGATAAAGGAAAACACTGCTGAACTGAAGATTAAAAAATATGTATTATCTATACTTTGGTAACGTTTTATGAATTTATCATCATAAATTTATCACTGATAACAATAAAAATAGTTACTAAAATATTACACAAAAATCCATATGAATTTCTGTTAAATGTGCTTTGTTGTTATAGAGCATATTTACCTCTGGAAGCTTTGAGCCAGGCACAGCAGGAAAATCATGATGTTCATTGTGATAACCAACATTGAAAGTGATCCAATTCAGAGGGCCATAATATGAGTAAGTCTCATATCCCTTGCGGAACATATAATGTTCTGATATAAAATGACCTGCTACAGGATGTAAGCCCATTGCTAGAAGTGAACCAGCGATAAGATACACTAGAACCTTACCTCCTGAAATAAAACAAGTTTAATTTAATGCCAAGAATGCTAAATTTTTTAGGAACATATACAAATGCACAAGTCAGGTTGTTCGTTTTTTCCTTTATATTCAAATCAAATTATAAGTTATGATAAAATGTATCAATTACACCATTTGACTTATGGTTATATTGCCTATCTATATCTAAACCTACAGAATTAAAAGAACTAAATGAAAACAAATGAATGTATTACTAAAAACATTTTATGGAGACTGTTAATAAAAGCAATACATTAGTCAACAGAGGTAAAAGCAGTAGATTTTAATGGTAACTACTTGGTATTAAGCAGGAAGAAAACGAAAGGAATAAAAGAAACATCAGGCATTAGGGATAGAGTACAAGATTTTAATTGTAATTCTTGGTTTAAAGCAGAAATAAATTCCATCCATTTTCCTTGAAGTGTATGTGGATTCATAAATAAAACAAATATGTTAACATTTTTAATATTGTACCATTTTGATGTCTCCCCCCTTAGGATTATCATCTAAAACCTACATGGGTATGATTAATACTATAACTGCAGAAACTACGTCATGATTGCCCAAGTGTTGGATTTCGTTCCTGATGGCTCAGTATGTTCGTGGCACAGGACAAGCACTCCTGGAGGCATCAGTGAGAACAACTGTCGCATCGTGAACCCGGAATTATTTACTACTGTGAGACCACAAGAAGAGAGGATCGGCTTATGCCAGAAAGGTGACAGAGCTGGTAAGGGACACCGTCTGTGACAATTTTTTGGCCTACTCAAAATTCTACTATTTCCTACAGATTTTTTTGTATCAAGCCTAAACTGACCCTAAGTTTCTTTATACAAACACATGCAGAGATACGCAGTACAACATCAACTCTCCTGGAAAATTTGTCAAATGGGTACTATTGAAACATGTAATAACCTTTAATGTACTGAAAGCAACCTGAAGGCATTATTCCTGTTATGTAAACCAATTTGTCTTTGAAGAGAATTAGAAAATTTGTAAGATTACTTTTGCTACCTTTAATTTTACCCTACCATAATTTAATTTTACCTATTACCTTGAATAGGGCTGATACATCATCCATTCTTCACGGAAATCAGGAAGAAGAGAACATGGCAAGAGATAGCAGACATCCTTAACGAAAAGTTACAGATACAGTTACATTGGTTGGAAAGCTGCAGATTCTTTTGGAATTGGAAAAAGAGGGGTAAGACTGAAGCCAATATTCATAAAAAGTAGGTAAACGGGAAGATCTAATAGGATCAAACCCACATTCGAATGGTGATCTTTTTTCTCTGTCTTCAATATTTTTTTTGATAAAAAATTGGTTAATAGTATTACAATAATTTAAAATCCAATTTGAAATTTAAATGTATGTTTCCATTAGGCTCTAAATAAATGAGACAATATTTATAGATCACGATTATGTAAAACAAGAACGAGAACCAGGGTCCATTTTATTGAAGCAAATAAAAAAAGCCGGAGAAGAAAGATTCTGAACCAATTCAATGACTGCAGGAAATAGGATAGGGGAAAAAATAACACCAGACATAAGTAGAGAAGCGAAGAGACTAACAGATGACTATACCACCTCATATATCATCACTATCCCAGCTGATGGATGACACCAACTGGCTGGCCTTGGGAGTGGCTGGAAGACATGTGGATGGGGGATGGCTTGAGTGTTGTACCTATGCCACAAGGGTCTATTATGCAAGTGAAAGAGAAGAGAGATGGTTTAAATGACATGAGATTTACAAAAAGTAAAGCAAGGCTGGAATGTTTACAATCAGAGGAAAGGATCTGTATAGAACTTAAGATCTCTTATGATAGTGGCCTAAAATGTCGAAGTGCTATACACAAAAATACAGAATGGCGAAATTTATGAGGGTATTAAGTGAGCTGATGTATTGCAATGGTAGAAACATGGCTTTTAAAAGACTGATATTAATATTCCAGGCTATAACTATTTTAGGAAAACATGTGAACATTGGTGTCAAAAGAGTTAATCCCCTTTAAAATCAAGATTGAAGAGAATTTAAGATGGATTATAAGAGAAATATATGGGTGCAGAAATTCTGTTAGTGGGTGACAAATACAAGAACAGGAGAAGAACAAATCAGAGCTGAGTTTAATGGTATGGACTCAATTGAGATAAACAGAAAAGCAATAAATATGTAAAATATGAAGCTGATAACAGTGAAGCAAACAAACATATACAATTATAATAAATTGTAACATAAAAAATTAACTTATCGTATAAGAAATGATGAAAAATGATTTATAAGAAAACTTTTATCATTTCTTATAAGATAAGTGAAGTTTTTATTTTACAAATTATTATATTTGTATAAATAGAAGTGTTACAATAATGATGAAATTATAATAATGAGGGCAAAAAGTTAAGTTTTATGATGAGAATCTTTTGATATGTAACAGTGTTAAAGGAATAGATGAGTACGGAGATTTTATTTTTGCAAGCAAAAATGGCAAAATGTCAAGATTATGATAAACGGAAAATTTTGTAGACTTGCACTAGGATTACCTAGACCTTTGCCAAATGACATTGCTCTAATGGAGTTAAGAAGACTAGATTACAACAGTAATGTGGTGGAAAGTGTATTGAAGTACTGGTACAGAATATCAAAGAAGTAGAGAATACAATCAAACAATGCATTTTAAAGCAAGCAAGAATTAAGGGGGGAAAAACATGGGTATACAACATTCAAATTATTCTAGAGGAAATTGGTTTGGAAGCAATGAGATTTGATAGGGAAAGAAAGCAAAAAGGATGTTGAAAAGAGACAATAAAAAGAATAGAGGGCACAGAAAAACAGGAACTATGGCTATGTCATCAAGAGATCTTTGAAACTATACAGATTGAAAATGGTTTGGGGAAAAGAAAATATATTAAGCTTATGATGAAGCATTGGTATGGTTCAGAACAGGAGATATATATTTAAATGGGATAAGGAATGGATAAAATAAGGGGAAATATCCAATATGTGATGAAAGTAACACATGACTGAGCTCTAGAATGCAAGTATACTACAATGTGGAGGGATGATACCTTGTACAATAGGGGAGAATTCACCAAATAAGAAGAATGAGACTTTTAGCCTTAATATCAGAGAAAAATGTTTAAAAAAACTGAGAAATATATTGGTAAAGTGAGCCAAAAATGGGGTAGGTAATACTAGGGGAAAGAATAATATAATTTTGATTGAGATATAAAGGAAATGTTAAATTTTCAGATAAAAGTTCTAAGATATAATCCTATTAAAAAGATAACCTGATGTTATAGGTAATGGGGGGAACAAAGGTAACCAACTCAAAATAATTGAGTAAATCTAAAATTACAAAGATAATTGGAACGGAGTAATATTTAAATGTCATAATTATAAAGAAATATTTTGCATATGTAATTTAGTTATGTAACTTTCGAGTTAAGAAATAAATCTTCATTCATGTCAGAAGATTTACTGTCAAGTAAAGAATTCCTGCAGGACAAAATTCTGGCACACCAGCAAACACTGAATTGATTCTGGTAACTGACTATGTGATTAAGAAAAGAAAAATCACTGGGATCTGTTCATCAAGAACACTAGGTTCCAGTATCAGCAAATTGACTAAACAAGCAAACCATGAATTGGACATCATTTTCAACAGCTTCTCTTATATTACCTTATCAATTACTGATTACATAATCACACTGACATTGTTATGATTAAAAATGTGATGTAAAAGTGAAGCTAATTTCACATGAAAGACTTAGTCATATTTTATAAAAACTTAAAACTTCACTCTCGTCAACTACTAAAAACAGAAAAATCTTTGGGACTGAGCCAGTCCCATCTTCAGCTGATTGGCAAATGAGATAGTGGAAAGTGAAATTAAGTTTTAATAATATGACTCAATAACTCTTAATACATTATCATGTGTTATAATACATTTTATTTGGAAATGGATTACCATTGCAGAATTCAAACCCAAGCACTTCTTGTTCAGGAAGTGGAACTAACCCACTGCACCATGGCACAGATCATGATTTTCCTTTTTAGTTATATATTTCCCTGTCATAAGATGGCAAAGCTTTCAGTACAATATAAAGGTTAGCTGCAGAATTGTATTTCATACAATTCATATTCAATGTTTGTCAATTCATCCTACAGCTTCCACTAATGATTGTTCTTCCAGAATATACAGATGATTCTAGCCCTTACAGATTATATTACACACTTTACCAGCAATAAAAACACCAATAAGACTTTTGGAGTGCTCAGTTAGTATACTCTTTTCTCAAATTGGAAGGTATATACACTCACGAGCTGGCTAGAAGTCAATACTAACCTAATTATTGCATGTAGCTTTAGAATTATTATCATGATAAGCAGACACCCATACTCGACAAAATCTAATTGCACTCTGTAAACTTTAATGACCATCAGCTTACATCAGTGTGGGAATGCTCTCATGTCTTGAGCAAACCTGCATTACTTGAAGTACTGTCCAAATTCTTAAACCTTTTTTCAAAGAAACGAGACCTTGCTTACCCATTCCACATATCCCCTTTACAAAGCCATTAGCGAGTACAATAGAGCCACACATTTTGTAGGTTTCTGAGGTAGGATTGCAGTGTTACAAAATATACTAATTGTACGTCAGTTTTGTATTGCTAATAAGATGTTTTTCTTTACACCGTGGCTAAATAGTGAGAGCATTAATAATGAGAATGGCAAAATTAACTAAGGTAATCCGAATGGCGACTTGATAAATGCTGAAGTTAACAATGATCTCTGAATAGAATTGTCAGCTAAGACTCAACCAAGAAAAGGGGCATTATAGGGAGAGGGAACAACATCAGGGAGAAATTAGAATAAATTAACTGCTGATGCAGCTGGTGTGGGAACTACAAAGTTCAGAAAAATTCCATCAATCAATATCGCTAACAAGAGCATTCCAATTAAAAAGTAATTAAATAAAACTAAATTGTCATTTTATAAGTTGTATTGGTAATGGAAACATTAAGAAATTAGTCAAATGAAATTGTTGCATAGAGGTATAAATATTTGAGTCAAATCACTTATCTGCATGTGCAGGTTTACAATGGCATATATTTAAATGAAATGTGGTATGACAGTAATTCCTGCCCTATGCAAAACTGGTCTAATGAGAATGACCCCCTTATCACTATTTTAAATTATACTGAAACGGTCTGGTCATAAAGTGTTCAGTAGTATCCAGGAATCTAAAGAAGCAAACAATGTTTTAAGTAATACTGTGGCAACCCTGTATGGGTTGTCAGACCTGGCGCCACTGGCTGATCTTTGTTCGTTGGTTGCGCTGGAGAGGGGGTTGGCTTCCTCTTCCGCAGACGACCAGCCGCCACCAGAGAGAGAGGATGTGTTGGTAGCAACCCTCCGGAACACAAACCTCATTGAATGTAAGTTGTCTGGGATTATTAAACCTCTTTTTAAAATGCATTTGTGAGTTTTCCTTCGCTGGACCTTCCACCTTTCACCACCATGCAGGTAAGCTAGTTATCAGTAAAATAACATGTCCACCCTACCGCGTGGTGTAACTAGTGTTTGTTGAGATAGTTTAGCTCTACCGCTACGGATTCCCCCCACAGCTAATAAATATTAAATCTATTCTAATGTAGGGTGTGACATATTGGTGGAGACGCGGGTAAGATCTCAAAATTTTTTTTTTTTCTCCTTGCTTTAGTCCGGTTTTTATGAAAAAAATTTGAATGTATACGGTGGTGAAAGATGGAGGAAACATGGCCGACCGCGTGGTGTTCAATTAGTTAGAAATTCTAATCTGGTCATCGTCTCGTAATCCTTTAACTTTTGGTCTGTTTTTTATTTGATTTCTTCAATAGTAAACTTATTTCATAATATTGTGCTAAAATTTTTTTTTATAACTACATGGAAATTGATAATGGACACCACGTGGTCACGTGTTGATTTTCAAGGGACGCTGTGTGAGTTTTGGCAGTAAAATTCAAAGTAAATAGTTTCTTTTTGGTGTTTTTGTGAAGGATGCACTTCATTTTTGTGTTCATTCCAGTTGGTAATTCTGCTTATTTTATTCTGGTGTCCAGTGTTACTTAAAAGTAAGTCAAAATGCCTAAGAAAACGCGGCAATCATCCAATGTGCCAGTTACAATGGATTCACATGATGTAATAGCTTCGACTTCTGCTTTAGCTAATCAAAGTGCACATGTACCTAGTAATTTAGAAGTATCCATGGCACCTAATGTTAATCAGACTCAGACAATGCAAGTTTCTCGGCCTTTTATTGATCCACCCTGTTTTGACAGGATAGCACTGATATCTCCTTCAGAATTTTTGAGAAAATTTAACTTAGTTTCTACAGCAAATGGTTGGTCAGATGTACAAAAGTTGAAGTTTTTCCCATGTTACTTGCGAGACACAGCAGCACTGTGGTACCGAACTTTTTGCCATAGACACCCTGAGCATGATTGGCATTTTCTAACTCAACAGTTTTTGGCAGCTTTTCAAATGTCCAATCAAGATGAATTGTTGGAAATTAAACTTAGGCAGAGGGTACAATTAGAAAATGAACCTGTATTATATTACATTTATGATGTATTATCCTTGTGTGACCAAGTTAACGCTGCAATGACACAAATGGAGCAGGTAAAAAACTTAGTGAAAGGATTGAAACCTCAGTATGTGCAAGCTTTGCTCCCATTAAATCCACAAACAGTTGAGGAGGTTTTACAAATTATTAAAAGCGTTGATAAAGCTAATTTTTATGTGCAACATAGACAACATTTAGTACAAGCACAAACATCAACTTACACTTCTCCACCTGTGTCATCTGCACCTGTTTTATCACGGTTTGAAAGTGTAAATCACTCTGAACCAGTTATTAATGTTGTTTCCACATTGAGTGAACAGGTCACTAAACTTGCTACCCAAATGCAACAACTTCAGTCTCAATTCGCTGCTGCTGCATCTACTGTGCAGCCACCTCCACTTAAGCCTCCAAGATATCATGAAAGGAGACAACAGGCACCTATTGTGTGTTACAATTGCAACAAGCGTGGTCATATGGCACGTAATTGCTGGACTTCACCATCTGCTTCAAAAAACTCGAGAGGCCCAGCCTCCAACGACATAACCTAGAGGTACCCAAAGTAAGTTCACCTGTGTCTAATGTTGTTTCTCTTCCAGGTCAAATTTTGCAAATTTTGGGGTCCATTGGGGAGTCAAAACTTCCAATTTTGTTGGATACAGGAAGTGCAGTTAGCATTGTGAATGCAGCTCATATCAATGACATTTCTAAAATGAAACCTGTCGAGATTTTGCTTAAAACAGCTGGTAACAAGTTATTAGATGCGCCTTATCAAACAAATTTGAAATTTCAAATTAATGACTTTGTTTTTCAGGAAGATGTGTTAGTGGTAAAAGACTTGGCACATAATCTCATTTTGGGTAATGACTTTCTAACTTCACATAAAGTTACCATTGATTATTCTTGTGCAGAAGTTAAGATTCAAACTCATGAGGGAGAAATGGTACACATTCCTTTTGAAACAACATGTGGTGGTCCCTTTACAGATATTGCTGTGATTCCATTGAACGATGAGGTACAGATAGTTAATAAAGTTTCTGTTGTAAAAGATGTTAAATTGCCACCGCTTACTACTTGTTTTGTGGCAGTGCAGCCTTCAGCTGATATTACAAATGAGGTTATGTTCGAGCCTTCTACCAGTATTATGCATAAGAAGAATATTTCTATTCCACCTGTAGTTTGCAAATCTTCAAAGGACTTTGTGATACCAGTACATAATAATTCAGCTGTTCCTCAAACACTTTTTGCTAAAACTGTATTAGCTAATGCTCATGAAGTTGCATTTGTTCAAAGTAACTCAGTTTCACCTAAGGATGTTACTCCATTGAGCGCTCCAAAGTTTGAATTTAATGTTAATACCAACTTAACTGAAGCTCAAAAGTCAGATCTTCATAATCTGTTGTTAAAATATGAACATGTTTTTGCCACTTCATTGCAAGATTTAGGCTCAACTAATGTAGCGGAATTTAAAATAGAGGTAAAGGATGAAAAACCTATTAAGCAACGACTCTATAGGGTAGCTCATAAGCAGAAAGAGATTATTTCCCAACAAGTAGAGGAAATGAAAAATGCTGGTATTATTAGAGATTCTCAGTCACCTTGGTCATCACCTGTGGTGTTGGTAAAGAAAAAAGATGGCTCTATGCGGTTTTGTGTAGATTATCGTCAACTGAATAAGGTTACAGTAAACTCAGCCTTTCCCTTGCCTCTTATTGATGACCTCCTTAGTTACCTTGGAGAAGCTAAATGGTTTGCTTCCTTAGATTTGTTGTCAGCATACTTTCAAATTCCTTTAGAGGAGAATAGTAAAAAGTATACCTCATTTGTTACTCATGAAGGGCAGTATGAATTTGAACGTTTGTCTTTTGGGCTTGCTAATGCACCAAGATTTTTCAGTTTTGTTGCTGAGAAATTGTTAGGAGACTTGAAATTTAAGAAAGCTTTAGCATATTTGGACGATATTGTTGTTTTTGCCAAAACTTTTGAACAATTATTAGAAAACTTAGAAGCTGTTTTTCAACGTTTGGAAATGCATAATTTTAAACTGAAACCTGGGAAATGTTTCTTTGCTATGGAAAAGATAAAGTTATTGGGTTTTGAAGTATCTAAAGATGGAATTTCCCCAGATTCTGAGAAAGTTACAGTGATCAAAGAACTACCACGCCCAAAGAATGTTAGAGACGTGAGAAAAGTTTTGGGTTTGTTCAATTTCTACAGGAAATTTATTAAGAATTACTCTTACATTGCCCATCCATTGATTCAGCTGACCAAGAAAAGTCAAAGTTTTATTTGGGGCCCGGATCAGCAAACAGCATTCCAGCAGTTAAAGAACTCTCTTGTTTCTGCTCCTGTGTTGGCTCATTATAATCCTGGAGCCTATACAGAATTACACACTGATGCTAGTGGTCTAGGAATAGGATGTGTTTTACTACAGAAAGTAAATGATAATCTTAGACCTATTGCATATGCTTCTAGAACTTTGTCAAAATGTGAAAGAAATTACAGTGTACCAGAGTTAGAGCTTTTGGCAATCGTTTTTGGTTTAACACATTTCAGGACTTTTGTGTATGGCTATAAAGTGCATGTTATTTCAGACCATCACTCCCTTTGTTATCTGAACAATTTAAAGGATTTGACAGGCCGGTTGGCTCGATGGAGTCTAAAGTTACAGGAATTTGATTATGATATATGTTATAAATCTGGTAAGAAACATAATGACGCAGATGTTTTGTCAAGGTTCCCTGTGTTACAGCCTGAAGAGCATCAAATTGAACAACTTGATGAGCTAATTACCTGTTTGCTATCACCGGTTGAGGTTGCTCAGAAACAAAATGATGATCCAGTTCTGACTCCAATTATTAATGCCCTTAAGGATCCTGAATCTGCTCCTGCTAAGGTTCAACGTCAAGCTTCTACCTATATTTTGAAAAGTGATGTCTTGTACAGGAAAAATTCGAGTTCTACTGGTCCCTTGCATTTACTAGTCATTCCTGAGGTGTTAAAGCATGAAATTTTGTCCTCATGTCATGATGATCCACTATCTGGTCATTTAGGTTTTTCTAAAACTTTTAGTAAGATTAATTCAAGATACTACTGGATAGGTATGAAAAAAGATATTGAGCATTTTGTGAAAACTTGTCCAAGTTGTCAGTCTAGGAAGGCACCTAAGAATCAAAAACCTGCTGGTCTTTTGCAGCCTATTCCAGTTAACTTTATTGGAGAACGTTGGGGAATAGATTTGTTAGGCCCTTTGCCTCGTTCTACGTCGGGTCATAAGTATATCATAGTTGCTACAGAATATGCTTCTAGGTGGGTTGAAGCTGCCCCTCTCTCTTTGGCTACCATTCCCCAGGTTACTAAGTTCATCTTACATCAGATTATTTGCAGGCATGGGGCCCCTGCCATGTTACTGTCTGATCGTGGTAGTGTCTTTCTGAGTGAAGTAACCCAGGAACTCTTGAAAGCTTTGTCAGTTTCCCCTCATTTTACTAGTTCATACCACCCTGCATGCAACGGCCTTACTGAACGATTTAACCAGACTTTACTAAATTGTCTTAGTCATTTTGTGGATTCAAATCAGCGCAATTGGTCTAATGTTTTACCATATGTGATTTTTTCATACAATTCTTCTGTTCAGGAAACTACAAAATTTTCACCATTCTATTTGATATATGGTCGTGAACCTTCCTTACCAAATCAGGTGCAACTTCAGGCCACTTCAAATGATTTATTTGTTCGGCAAACTTTGGAAGAGATTCAGAAAGCTCGTGAAGTAGCCATCCATAATATTAATCAGCAACAGATTAAACAGAAAGAAAGATATGATGCTAAGCATAGAGATACTCATTTTGCAGTAGGTCAGCTTGTTAAGATTTTTACTCCAATTAGGAAAAAGGGAAAATGTACCAAATTGCTTCATAGATATTTTGGGCCTTTTGAAATTGTTCGACAAATTACTCCTGTTACTTATGTGGTTCGTCGACCAAATGCTCCTAGAGTTAAGGAACAATCAGTACATGTTTCTAGGATATTCCCATATTTTGATCCTGTGGGACCATATAGACTGTAAATGCATTTTGCTTTTCTTTTGTGTCACATTAAATGTAAAAAAGGTTGTATGTAAAGTATATTGTCCCTTGATTTCTGAGTGTGAATTTTGAGATTTAGTGTATAGTGTGCTAAGCTATTTTGTTTTGGAATATGATGTATATTATTGGCAAATGGCAATACTTGGATAGATGTTTGATGAATTAGATGTCAAAAGTTGAACATACAATTGTTATTATTGAAAGTCACAATTAATTGATATTAAAAGTATATGTTCCCTAATAACTGTTTTGAGTTGAATAACCTCATTTTATGATAAATTTTGCAATGATTAGAAAATTGAAATTTTGTTTATTAATTTTAAGTTTACATTCTGGAATAGTGCTGTGCTACCTCGATAAGAAGGATGAATGAAATTATGTGTGATTATGTGAAAGATGTAGAGGTAAAGTTTATCTGGTTAATGGGGTTGCTGTAATGTGCCCGTTAATCCAGTGTTTTAGGCTCGATAAATGGCTGAAATGTGCTTATCGATGCAAGTAATTAAGTGTATTTTTTGAGTTTTGTTTAGCATTGGTGCTGAAATGTGCATGCTAAGATGATGAGGAAAACCTGAATCACAGAGAGGTTTGTGAATGACTGTTATGAAGCTGAGACCTGGGGATGTTCTGTTTGTCATCCTCGCCATAGTTACCAGGTATTTGTGAGATAGCACATTACTAGTACAGATGTTTACTTTGTCTCTTTATTGCAGGATGCTAATAGTTTGAACATTTTGATAAAATTGTTTTGGATTAAGAGTGATATATATTTTGGAGTTGTGTGATTACCAGTATGCTTTAATGGTTTATTGAATTCTAAGTTTTATGTTGAAAAGCAAAAGTACCCTTCAATGTATACAAAAGTTTTTAGAATAGGCTAAGACATGATACTATATTTTCTCTTTTGTGTATCTAGGATGTGAAATTTTGAGGCCCCAGAACTTAATTTTTCTTTCAGTTTTGTTCTATGTATTGTGTTGTAGAACGATTTTTTTTTTTTTTTTGTTGGTGTAGTAATGTGACAGTAGTTTTGTTGGCATGCAAAATGTTGATGTTGGTAGATTGTAAGTAGTTTTGTTGATTTGAAAGGTAGTAGTACTGATGATATTAAGTAGTGCGCGCACATAATAAATATGATTGAAATTATAATGGTAAAACAAAGAGAAAAACTGAGCTCATTTTTGTTTAAGTGTACACGTCAGTTTTTGTTAAAAAGTTTATGGCCACGTGTAATATTTTGGGGTACCCCTCTAATTGTAAGTTTTGGTATTTTGAAAATTTGTAATATTTTTATTCAATGTTTTGGAAGGTCAAATTATTTTGTGCTGTGTGTGTATTGTATTATTTCTACCCTAAGGGGTTTTTGTAAAGTTTTGATTGTGACATTCCTATGTTTTATGTATTCTTTTGTGAAGATTATTTTGTGAAGATTATTTGATTTATCTTGTCAAAATTTGTAAGCTATATATATTGCCGAGTGATGGAAATTATCTTAGTTTTATCATGTATCTTGCTACCCAGATGGGGTGTACCTAATTTTTTTGTATTATTTATTATTGTTCAGAAGTGAAGTTTGTTTTTAATGATGTAGTTGTCTTCTGTAATTGACGTACACTTATATTTTTGGAAATAATGTAGTATGATGATACGTATCAAGCCAGCCCTATTTATCTGCGTTCCTGCTGCACCACACTGTTCCTGCCGAACTGTTTGCACCATGGGAGTACTAAACCTGCCACACTGCCTTGTGTCATCGGGCTCTGGTCCGCCCTTTATGACCACTGTTCGTCAGAGCTTTGGCAGCTATTAGTGCTGTCACTTCGTACCTGTGTTGGGGGCAGAAGAACTATTAATGCCCCATATTGTTATTCAGTGTAGAGCAAGTACAATTGTGCTCAATTCAGTGGTCTTTATTCATCAGTGACTGCAGTGCAAGCTTCAAGTTTTTTATTACATTTGTGAGACCAGTGGGAATGGAATGTACTGTTCAGGCAGGTTGTGAAACTTTTTTTTTGCTTGGTGCAGTAGTGGTGAAAAGTGCTGAACTTCATTTATTTTTCTTTGAGGGCTTTTTAATTAAAGTTATAGACAGACACTGGAGTAAAGAAACGAATGTGTAACGTCAAGAGAAGAATTATGTTTGTAATACTGTTTGTGATGTTTGTATGCTAATTTTTTTTTTTTGTTCCATCACTCGAGCGAGTTTCTTTTCATTTGTTATTAATTGTTGTGTTGACCCTGGGTCAACAGCTTGTGGTCCGGGGGGAGGTGTGGCAACCCTGTATGGGTTGTCAGACCTGGCGCCACTGGCTGATCTTTGTTCGTTGGTTGCGCTGGAGAGGGGGTTGGCTTCCTCTTCCGCAGACGACCAGCCGCCACCAGAGAGAGAGGATGTGTTGGTAGCAACCCTCCGGAACACAAACCTCATTGAATGTAAGTTGTCTGGGATTATTAAACCTCTTTTTAAAATGCATTTGTGAGTTTTCCTTCGCTGGACCTTCCACCTTTCACCACCATGCAGGTAAGCTAGTTATCAGTAAAATAACATGTCCACCCTACCGCGTGGTGTAACTAGTGTTTGTTGAGATAGTTTAGCTCTACCGCTACGGATTCCCCCCACAGCTAATAAATATTAAATCTATTCTAATGTAGGGTGTGACAATACAAATTTTAAAAGAAGAATGCAGTGTAGTAACTACAACAGTGGCAGAAATACATGTAGAGGATGTGAAGAACAATACAGAAATCTTCAACTTGTTTTTAATAAGGGAGATAGGTCATCTTCGATGTTAACGACTATGATTACACTCCGTTAGATGATTCTGGTAAGACTAAAATGCCAAGTATGTTACTGCAATATTGGAGATGGCTAAATCGTGCATTTTAAGTTTGCTGTATCATTATACAAATATTTAATCAATACATTTTAATGATATTTAACGTTGTATTTATTAACCAAATTTAATATGTTATAAACTCCAATCATAACATTATATTTTATAAATAAAGATAGTTTACTCTTTGGCATTAGAATTTCATCCAACTGGATTAAATGTGTAAGTTTTATTATCAATTACAAATCGCTAGGAATAAGGTGTATTAGAGTATATTTTATATTGTATGTATTATTATGTATATTCTTATACTTTACAATAATTCATTATATATATGAATTCTCAACTAACCCTAATGACTGTGAGCATTTGACAACTATGTAGCAAAATGCCAGGTCATAAATTATGGGTTGGACCACAGAAAGGCTACATAAGTGTCGACAGACCTTGGGATGGAGAAATTTGTTAACAATTTGGACAAATTGTACAGCTCTGGTCATCAAGGGATCATCAGAAATGAGTTAGCAGATAACACCCAGGTGGGTATTTTTAAAGCCATGGTTAGATCCATAGATTGTTTTTGCATCATGAAAATTCAATACGACTGACTGATATTCCTTGGACAAAAGTTAGAAAGTCCCAATTCAACCATGCACTTGCTAACTTATGCATCTGTTTGGATCAAAGAGCAATTAGTCTGGAGATCAATCATGGACAATCGGGAAAGCATCCAAGGCTATTTGGCACGCAGTAAGGAGATCCTACATGCTGATTATGTAAATAGGACCAGAAAACTGTTGAAGATTCTTCTGAAGTGACAAGCTAGAGAACAGATCATTACTGTTCTGGAGAGCAATTTTAGTTCAATGAAAGACCACATTGGAGTGAAGGCTTTTATGTTCATGGTCTAAACAAACCTGAACCACATTATTTATTTCTGTTACTACTGCATTAGCAAGATTTGGATTGCTCTTAAGCTAAGTTGCAGAAAAACTGTTCCTTAAAACACTTATGTGTTTAGTTATCAGATCCTTAAAGCTATTGTCATTAAATTACAGATTACTGCAGATATGACGCTTATATATCGGATAACTATTCATTCTGCAAGTGTAATCATGAATGATCCAATATTTCCTTTGGGAAATGCTGGACAATGCCAAACAATAAATAATATTTATTAAATTATGAATGATCCAATATTTCCTTTGGAAAATGCTGAACCAAGCCAAAAAATCAATAATATTTATTAAATTATAGATGAGTCGTATTTATTACACAGCTTCACTTACGTAAATGAAACTGATGTGTAATAAGTACGACTCATCTATAATTTAATAATTATTCACTTCCCTGTGATGTTCCAATACAGTTAAATTTTGATATAAAATCAATAATATAATTAATGCCTTTTTAGTAACACAGAGCATTACCTTAAATGTATTCTGCACATATCAATCTCGATGCATCATTAAAATGGCTATGAAATAAATTCCAGCATAATTAAATGGGTAATTCAAGCATGGAAAAAGACAAACACATTTAAAATGCTGTATAATGAACCACATAATTGAAGATATATATTAGGAAGGAAGGAACGAAGGAAAGAAGGGAGGGAGAGAGAAAGGAAGGAACTAACATTTTCAGAACATAGTGGCACATGCCATGTTCTTATGAACTATAACGTCATATTACAACACACAGCTATAAAAGGCATTACATATCACTATATAAGACAGAAGAGTATCTTAGTTTACAAAACAATTTTTCATTGCTGAAAATAAAAAAGTTTAAAGTATTTTACAAAGGCATTGCAAATCCAAGAAGATAACTTCCTGAAGGTGTAAGTACCATTCTTAAATGTTGAATACAGTTTGATTGTAAGTACTTTTACATAAATGAAAAACATTTTGAATGTGTTACTTACCAAGGTAATAATATACTATTCCATCAAATATAAGCTGTATTACAACATTAATGATTTCCAATTTGGTTGGTGCCTTAGGATAAGTTATTACTGGACGCAGAGCATAGAAGAATGGCTGAAGTAACACCCAACAGAATTTACCAAATGTGTTGCAAAACAGTTTCGCTTCTAAGTAAGTTGGAATATCTGTATCCATTTTTTCATCACCTTGGTACTAAAATAAAAGACATTCAGTTTTACTATATATTTTGAAAATTATACAGAGAACAGAAAGTATCTGGATGAAAGTTGAATATGCATATACAAGATAAAGCCTTAAAATTCTAGCATGGAATTATATGGAAACAATTATAGTGCAGCTATTATCATAAAAATAATTCCAGTACAGGACACTGGAACCAGCATTATTTGATACACAGTTTAAAAAATAAATGATAATTAAATAGTAGTTTGAAAATTGAGTTAGATGTTTATATCAGTTTATATTATAAGAGAAATGTTAATTACTGCTTAATCAGCTGTAAATTAACAGTACCATTATTGTAGTATTTGTTTCTGTAAGTTGCTCACACTATACAGAGTGTTAGAGGTATCAGTGCACAGATTTCATGACCTGGGAGATCCAAATATGACGAATAATAAAGTTGCATAACAATTTCATTTATATTGAAAGATAAAGGAGGTAACTAAACATTACTGAGCACATTATCTGCAGTCTAGCAACAGAGTATGATTTATGAAATGAAAGTTTTTGTTTTGGTTTGCTGCCAGGCCTGTGTTCACACCTGCAATATGTGGAAGTTCCAACTAGGTCAACACATGAAAGCCATTTCAACACATACCTACAGCTAGTTACGAGGGATGGGGTACTTTTCTTTTAAGCTATTCAATCATATTCATGAGACCTAAACCAAAAGGTTCATAAAAACTACGCATAAGATATAGTCTGATGACCAAATATACCAAATTCAACTGTTAATTATGAAAATACCTCATTCAGTATATTGTTTAAAATTAAAGCAAAGCCACGTATTTGCTAAACAGAAAATTTATTAATGGTCAATAACCGCAAAAGCAACAAGATGTCTAAATCCTTTCATGGAAGTGTTGAAAACAGTGTTGTATAAATAAATTAATTGGGAGTCGATTAACAAGATGTCTATTTACATTAGATGCTCAAAATGTGCCCCATTGGGTTCTTTGCTATGATTCCTATTGGCAAACTTATCCCAAGTGTTGCGCTTTATGAATGTTCCAGTCGGCTTTGCCATAGGCAAGAACCATACTCTTGCTTTGCAAAGACTGCCATAGTTCTGAATGAATTAGACGCATCTGAAGCATTGACAGAACCTGCTGTTGTGCCACGTGTCACAGCAGATAGGTTTACTGTTTACATTCCTGACCTACTGTTCTAAACACATGCCAATGTTGCAAGGTTGCCTAGCATAAGCCTGCATCCATTGCAACAGAGGAATCCATGACTTTCATACAATTTTGGGCTAAACAAGTCATTTTAGCGATATATGTACAGACATAAATAACTCATCTTTTCTAGTTCTGTCTCTATTCTGATTGCAAAAGTAAATGATAAAAGTGTGATCAATTAATGCAACCATGCACTACAGAGGAATATGATATAGGAACTTATATTTCAGCTTATCGTCAGGAAGTTGCTGTTGAAGTCTGTGAAATCATAACCCTAGCACCTTGTATATGCCTTTGAAGAAGACTACTTTGTTGACAATGTATGTTACCAAGATTTGCAATCCAAGAGAAGCATTCTCTTTACTTGATCAATTTATAAAAAATTGACCCCAAATCAAAAAAGTACATAAAAATAAAATGAATTTCTCCAAAATGGTTAGCTTCACCTATTCCCCAAAAACAAATGAACACAGAAATAGTATTTAACAAATGGCGCTTTAACAAAATGTACATTTTTGTGCCATATTTTGTCTATCTCTTACAGTTTACAATGGTGCAAGTAATTCAGAGTGAAGAGGAAGGACTTCAGAGGCTATGTTATAAAATTCAAGACATTTATTTCATTTGTCAGGAAAATTCGTAAAAACGCTATTTTAATCCAAATTGTTCCTTGTTTTTGACAACAAATTTTTTTTTTTTTTTACAAATTTTCATGTAAGGCATAGTTTAGGGTAGGGGATTTTCCTTGCAGTAAAATCTTGACATAGAATTTGAGTGGAATTCAATATTTCCTCACTTACTGTTAAGTACATGGTGTTCATTTTTATTTGTTGTTTCCCGCCCTCTGATAGAGGGAGAATGACAATAGTTGACTGGTGAGTCTATCTTGAAATCATAGTGCCCTCTACGGAGAAGAAGTGGTAATTTTTGCGGAACAGTAAGAAAATTACAGGGCTCTGAGTGTGGTTGCACTGGTAACTAATACAACCAGCCTCCCCTTTCACCCCTCTTTGGTAATCATGATTAACATTCTAGTACATTCATATGTATAAGTAGCATGTTTCTACTCTAAAGATGACCATCATGGATGTGAACACAGAGCACCGCATCTTCATGGTTGAATGCTACTTTCGTACCGGCATTAAAATTGGTGCAACATATAAATATAATTTAAACTGCTGAATAGAGGAGTTTATGCAATGCTATCCTGCATACAGACAAGTCCCTCGGAGCGTAATGTCAAAAGTACCGTCAAATAGACATACTTTTGTTTGGAACATAAACTTATGTTTTATCAGTATATAATTTTTTGTCATTCTCATGCTTAATTAAAATGTCTTAATGTTGGTATCCTTTATGTCTTTAAAAAACAATAGGTGCATCAAACATTTCCAAGGTACATGATCAGTTAGTTACTCACAAAAAGAGAGACACTGGATGCTATAAAGTGACTGGTCCCAATCTAGAAGCAATAAATAATGTTATGACAGAAAGGCCTAAGACATCTTTACGGCAGCTAGTTAGGGAGATGTGACTTTCCATTGGTTCTTGCCATACGGCAGTCAGGAAGGTGCTAAAACTCTAGCCGTATAAAATCACAACACGGTTGAATAAGATGCAAAAGCAAGATCTACCAGCCAGTGTAAATTTTTTAACTACTTCCTGGAGTATTTAGAGGACTATGAGCAACTTGATCTATTCTTCACCTCAGACAAATACTGGTCCGAGTTGACAGGCTGTGTCAACGCACAAAATGCTCGCATATGGGGTTCTGAGCCTCCAACTCAGTTTGTGGAAATCCCACAGTACTGAAAAAAATTGGCATCTGTTAGCCATGTCATGACAGCGAATAATCGGCTCAATTTTCTTTGAAGGAAAACTAAATGCTTGGTGATATAGGGAGGAAATTTTAACTGAGTTTATTGACCAACTGGATGAAAATGAAAAATCTAATAGCTGGTTCCAGCAGGATGGTGTTCCTGTACATACCGCCAGTGGTAAATTGCATTCCCTGAAAGACATTTTCCTGGGAGGTAAGATGGCAAATACAGATCACATTTTCCGGAACGTATTCAGCATGAATAACCTGAATTGTTGTGTTTTCTCCTCAACTGATTCATTAGCAATCCTGTATGGCCACCAAGGATGACCTGAGTCTCACAGCTAGTTTGTGATCCAACTTATAGCTGCACCTTACTTTTATTCATTTCATTCATATGCTTATTTCCTCTTCTTCATAAGACTTTAGAAGTGAAAATATACTAATTACATATGTGCCAGGTCCAGCAATGATAAATCCACATAAGTGAAGCCCAATAAGAGTATTTGAAGCACTTGCAAAACATAATAAGCACAAAAATAAATTTCCTCGGGTTATCAGCCAGATGAACTCTGGAAATATTTCCAAGCTTACAAGAGCTAACATCGCTCTCATCTTCAGAAAATAATGTTGAGACTGCTGTCCATCTATTTTTAGTCAGAGCAGATGCTGCCATGTGAGTGGCTCAGGTCCGGCGTGCTGTGATTGCCTCTGACAAGCAAAACCATGAATAATCTGAATTATTACTGAAAAATTGTATTTAGACCATAAATAAGGCATAATAATTACATTTAGCAAAGTCAGATTAAGCTTTTTTTCTTCAAAAATATAATTTTTCATTCCAAAACACTTTAAAAGCTGATTCCAGCATATTTTAGCATGTTTTCGTCTGTCACATACCATTTGCTGGCAGTCTTTAATGACTAATGATGATTCTAGAGTTAAAATAATTTTCAAGTTACATAAATGATCTGAAAAGTTCAGTGACTGACAATTTCTTTAAAAAGGAACAAACGTTTAAAAACGTAAGTGCTGAAAATACAAAATAGTGTTTTCTAAAATACCACATTATAGTAAAATCATTAAAATTAATATATTTATGATTACATTATCCTACTCAAATTTACAGAAAGCAATAAAAATGTAAACCCTTTTCAAAGGTATAATTTACTATCATTGGTTCTTAACTTCATTAAAAACAAAAACTTTAACAATATAATCAGTGGCGGTACAAAATATTTTAATTTTCCTGATTTAGAATGAAAATAAAATTTAGCTTTGACCATCATGAAAGAAGTAAGTACATACCCTGTGATGCTCCAAGTGATATTTCTTAAAGCTGATAGAAATTGGAATTCCTATTGGTAAATTTACAAAGAATCCTAGAAGCTTGTTAGCCAATGGTCGGGCATGTCCAAATGCCAAATTGTGTGAAATTTCATGAATAGCTGAAAATCACAATTAACATTCAAATTATACAAATATCATTAAACATCCCACTTAGTGCATAAGCTTTCATTTCATTGTTACATTAATTGTAATGGAATATTTTTATAGAAGCAGGAAAAGCTTACCCAACATCAAAGAATGATTTATAATTCCTCCAAAGCAGTATGCAACCAGAAATATCATTGGCCATGACTGATCTTTCATAACAAACATCATTGCAAATTGCAGCAGCACCATTCCAGTGACAACCCATTTGAAGTTTGGATCATAACCAAACAGTTTTTTGATTTGAGGATATTTTGCTATAGAAAAAGAAAAACAAAAAAAGTCATTTTTATATCTGTTCAAACAAGGACTGAAATACCAAATCTAGAAAAATATTTCCACTAAAATACCAGCATGCAATCTTAACATAAGTTTATTTCAGTAATTCCCCAAGACATTTCCTATTTATACTTCTTCAAATTTTACATTTCACATTAACATTTCTTATTTCTTATATTAATTTCTTATTAAAATATGCATTAATTCAAGCTTGCACTACTTTTTTCCGATACACACAAATACACAATACATTTTTTGCCCTAAAGGCTCTGTTCACTTTTCAAAGCATGCACTCAGACAAGTTTCTGTACATGCACACTAACTTCCAATATAGAATATGAGGAAGATTGTCACAGAATATGACTATTTGCACATTTTATTGAAATATACATATTTCACTTGACCACAATTCCTAATTATCACATTTTTCTAATTAAAAAGAATCAAAGAACCAAAGATGTGAAAATGCATAAATTTTGTAATAGAAAACATCAACCTACATAAAAAGTAATAAAAAGATGCTAAATGCTCAAGGAAAGTACCATGAACTCTTTCAATTAGAAAGTCAAAGTCCACTTAGTCGCACATTGTTTACTGACAACTTGAACCTTGGTAACAGCATGCATATTTTTGCAGTTATGACTATGCTTCTGCATAGATAAGTCTCTCCTAGCACACTACACATATGCCAGTCTCCATATGATTTAATTAAAAGCTACCTCAAATAGTACAATGCATACAATGCTGTAAAGTTGAAAAGGTAGTTGCAACTATTATGTTTGTAATATGACTATATTACAACATATCTTAGCAATTTTAAAGCAAAAGAAAGCTAAATTTGACATTTAGTTTATATGTTTATTTGGAAAAATAGTTTTTAATTTCTCACACCATAAAACAAGTATACTCACTTTATTTATACACAGAGAAAACCAATGCTTTCCTTAATTAAAAAGTATTATAACAAAAATACTGCACACATCAGAAAACAGTGTTAAATGACTTAAGTAAAAAAATGAATAAGCAGAAGTAATGGAGAAGCATAGTTTCTCTTCTCCTAAATGAAATACAACTGAAAAATGGATGAAGAAATGGGAATAGGTGTCATAAGGATTTAAATGATACCGATGTTTAGTAACATTTTTCAGCTAAAAAAATTTCAAGTATTAAAACATTTACTTCTATTTCAGTTAATTGATGGAAATTAATAATTTCTTCACACTAGCCGTATATAGGCCAAGGTTTTTGATAGTCAACATGAAAAATTCAATGCCATGGCTGGGATTTGAACCACAAGATACACCATTTGTGGCGACTTACTATTGTAAGTACTTGAGTACCAGGCTTCATCATTTAACTCTTATTATTTTAGTTAATTGATGGAAATTAATCATTTCTTCACACTAGCCGTATATAGGCCAAGGCTTCTGATAGAATCAACATGAAAAATTCAATGCCACAGCCGGGATTTGAACCATGGTTATCCTGGTTTCCGTCCAGTTGCTATTACTTCTATGTTTACAAATCTATTATGTGTGCAATGACTAAATTATTTCTAAATTTCAGATCCAATGTTACTGAAAATTGCTCTGTATTATACTACTATACTCAACCTGTACTGCATTAAAAATAATATTTTACATGTTTGGTTATTCAAATTTTGTATTGGCTATATAACTGTAGTTGGAATTTTAAGCCTGCCACTTTCAATTTCTCCACTATGTCTTATTTGTATTAAGTTTATAGTGCGCTCAAAAGAAATATGGTATGTTGCACTCGCATAACTCTACACCCGTGTAAATTATTCTTACACTTATTCCTCTATCTACTTCACATTAAACAAGAAAAATGTTTGCTGATCTATTGCTAATACTCTTGTAGGTACCAGGAGAATCTCAAAGTATAAACTTGAAAGAAGCGTAGGGACAGTGAAGCACAAATTAGTACAAAAGTGAATCGAGAAGATATTGACACATTGCTTCACTCACACTGTTTATTCACAGGACATGTTTCAAGAGCTCTTGCTCCTATCATCAGCTGATACTCGACTAGTGTAAGTTGTAGTGGTTTCTTCTTTCTCCGTATTGTCAATAGATGGCATGACATCTTTGACAAGTACATCATGCCATCTATTGACAATACGGAGAAAGAGGAAACCACTACAACTTACACTAGTCGAGTATCAGCTGATGATAAGAGCAAGAGCTCTTGAAACATGTCCTGTGAATAAACAGTGTGAGTGAAGCAATGTGTCAATATCTTCTCGATTCACTTTTGTACCAGGAGAATGTTGGAATAAGCAGACTATGACAGTCAAATCCACTAAGAGCACAGCTGATTACAATGTGATGGCTTTAAAATTCTCTTTGCATGGGAAGATTTAACAACAAAAATAGAAAAGTAAAAAAGAAAAGACTATTTGAAAGAAGTATAGGTACTGTAAAATTCAAATAAATGAGGAATAGCTCAGAAATAGCTAAATCCATAAATATCTAACAAATTTCTTTGTGGTAAGATTTTCTCTCTTATGGTTTACCAGTTACACAAAAGCTATTCAGAATGAAACTTCTGACATTCTCTGACATGAAGACATTCTCAGAAAATTCTAGATATACCTATACGTCATTTGGCACAAAATTTTTTGGGATGAGGGGATTTTCTCGAAGAAGCTTTGTGACATTTCCTTGGAAGATGCTGAATTAAAATACCAAGTTTGGTATCCAAGAAAATTTTTAGACACATTATTTGATGCAATGCAATACCTTCTCGTCCCAAATACAGAAAATGTGATCGTGGGTTGCCATTTTTTATGCCAAGGGACAATGACTTCTGCGTGCAATATTGTACTTAAAACTTGAGCTTAAGGAACTGATTATTTATTCTTTTAATGCTGTTAC
Organism: Mantis religiosa; assembly: GCA_030765055.1. Classification (NCBI taxonomy): domain Eukaryota; kingdom Metazoa; phylum Arthropoda; class Insecta; order Mantodea; family Mantidae; genus Mantis; species Mantis religiosa. The sequence goes on from CM060954.1 coordinate 82,072,862, forward strand.
TTTTCTCTAGAAGTCCTTCATATTGTCACCCGAACATCGGAATTCCCGAGAGAACCAGCAGCTGGCAGATGGGGCCAGAAGGGAAGCATTCAGGCCACACCTACCCATTTATCTGTGTAGTGCTGAGGGGATGGTTGGAAAAACATCACTAGCCATCTCTTTCCCCTCCCCCTGACGTCTGGAACAGTTGGGGTGTTTCACTGAGCCGCGAAGCTTCCAGAAACAGCGATCTTCCTATAAACAGGCTGCAGTTGGCGAGTCAGTTCAGTTCTTGGCAAGCAGCCATGAGGAGTGCCGTGCTTGTGAACGGACTGGAAGACTGTGTACATGTATCAGAGGAGTTGTACGTAATTGTGAGTGTAGAGTGGACCTGTGACAGACGAACTGGCAAATTGTAATTGTGGGAGCTATGTAATTCTGTGTAATCGGCAAGTGTTCCAACTGTAATTTGGTGGAAATAAAGAACATTTTGAGTTTGTGCAATTGGACTTTTAATTTCACGAACCCACAAAGTCACAATATTGTTATACAAAGTAAAGGACTCCATTCATAATATCTTTCATTTAACTATTTTTTCTTCATTCTCTCTAGAAAATTTCATCCTAAATAGAACTGATTGAAGACAGAGCTTAGTATAGTACACTTAAAACGTTTCCTTTTCGTGCTGCAAGTTTAGTTTCTTTATCTGCAAATTCACTCCCTTTTATATTTTTATGGAATGGTATACATATAACGCATTTTTAAAATTATTACTTGAGCTCAATTAAAAGATACATTATTGCATAGATAAGATCATGGATTATTATTTCCATAATGTTCTATTACTGCCAATCCATGTTTAGAATCACTAGAAATTATTACCTGGTTTATGATGTTACTTAATACTAATTTTATGGCATGCTTTAGAGCATCAGATGCATTACTGCATAGATAAGATTATGGATTATTTCCATAATGTTCTATTATTGCCAATCTACATTTAGAATCGTTAAAAGTTATTGCCTGCTTTATGATGTCACTTAATACTATTTTATGGCATGCTTTCGAGCCATTGCTTCTGCTGTAAAGACAAAATTATAGGCAATAAATTGATAACTGTACCGCAGTCTTTTGTTTCTGTTACTTTTACTTTTAAAGGTTTTTCCATTTCCTAACATTGGCCTTAAGTTCATGTCTCCAACAACAACGGTCTTTCCATGATTCTTCCTGTATTCCTCTAGATCTGATCATTTATATTATACCTCCTCTTCAGATGAGTCGTGGGCATCCCTTCTTTTTCTGCCCTGGAGGTGACGAATTTATTACTTTCTTAGGCCATCTTTCCTGGGTCATGCGCTGTACATGTCTATCATTTTACAGATTTATTTATTAATCCATCACTGACTCTTCAATGTTAAACCTTTCCAAAATGAAATCATTTCTAATTTTTATACATGCGAAATGTGTAAACTCCTTTGTAATCCACCCATCTCAACAGCTTTTATCTGAACTTTGTCATTCAATCCAGGTTTCTGCACCATAAAGTAGAATACTCTCAACAATAATTTTAGGAATCATCTGTTTTTGTTTTTGTCAAATAATCTGACTCCATAACACTCCATTTAGTTGTTTAATTGCCGAACGAGCCTGGATTATTCTACTGTTAATCTCTTTTTCACTGTTACCAGATTTATGAATAACTGGTCCTCAATACCAAAACTGATCAAATGCTCTCATTATACCATCTGGAAGATGCAGGTCCTCATTTTCTGTTCCTACCCTAGATTCTTAGTCTTGGTAAACTTTGACCTTGAGGCCTCCCATATTATAGGCATCCAATAATTTTCTCATAAAGTCAGCATCCTCCCACTACTTGATCATCCGAAAAAAAAAAAAAAGAAGCAATATTTAGAGGTGATAGGTGATAACTAATAGTATTACAGGAGTAACTGTGACTATGGTACAGACAGAAAGCATTATGAATTTTGAAAAGTGGTCGCCACAATTTTATAAAAAGAATGTGATTTCTATAGAAACATCAAGTAAAGATTTTCCAAGAAATAAGAAAGAACTTCTGCAATTTCCCAGTATAGGGAATTTATTTAGGAGGCTGCTAAGCCTGGAATAATGAGAGCATGTCCATTTATCAATAGTTTTCTAACACATACATTCTGTTTGCTGAAAGCATGTTCAAAAATTTTGATGGACCTGGAGCCAACTTATCAACAACTCAAAGTGTCTTTTCACAGAAAGTAAATAGAGGAGACACAAAAGCTGATAATATATGCACATGAGGAAGATGCACAACAATTTTATGAAGATCTATTGCAGTGGCCAGTGATTTCATACAACATTCTTTAGGTACAGTTGAATGAATCAGGTAACCTTAATTTTCTTTTCCAAAATTTCTAAGTGCACTACAAATGTTAGAGTATTTTTTTTTTCGTTTTGTGTTGTTTTATGCATTTACAAATATTGTAGCTATGTTATTCAAGATGCTTAATATCAATATTGTAATAACTATATTTTTAAATTAATAAACACAGTAAACAGTTGAAAAAACTATTTGTAGTCAATTTTTTTTGACACTTCTTTTCTTTCATCACTTCATTTGTATATTATTGGTAATCTATCAAGTGGGGAAAGGAACTAAGTCAAATTTTTTTCAATTTTCTGCAATAATTGACAAGAATTAAGTGGGTATATTTATACAGAGTGTCCCAAACTTAGACCAACGAACTTTGGTAGCTGATGATAACATTATTTTAAACACTATTTCTTAAGGAAAGTTTTTTTGTTGCAGTGCTTTGTTTAAGTGCTAGACAAGTTAATGTCAAAGCAAATGTTGGAACACATCCATTGCGATTATCACATAGAGTGCATTGGCATGCTGTATGCTGTCATACTCTTGCAAAGACATCAGCCATTTTTCCTTGGATAGATGAGCAGAAGGTCACGGATGGCCATGTTCTGTACAGACTCCTCAGAACGAGGAAGATGCATTGCGGTGCACTGAGAACAATCCTGCAGCTAGTACTTGCACCATCGCTCAACAATTGCATGCAAGTTGCAGCACTATGGGAAGAATTCTGCAGGAAATGTTGCACCCTTTTCACCTTGAAAAGATCTACGCAATGAGGCCTGAAGACTATCCTTTTGTGACAGCAATTTTGTCTATCTGGACAAAACTGAAAATGATGTACTGTTTGTATCCCATGTTATGTTCACAGATGAAGCAATTATCACACATGAGCAGTAATTTAACTGTCAGAATCCACATGTTTGGGCGTTCAAACATTCCCATGCTACATTTCATAGGTCACATCAACTGAGATTTAGTGTTAATGTGTGAGCTAGTATTATGGATAACTTCTTAATAGGACCATACATTTTGCTGGCCAGACTCAATGCTTACTATTACTTATTATTTCTGCAACAAGTTTTGTCTGATCTAATGGAAACAGTTCCCCTTCATATCAGACGAGACATGTGGATTCAACATGGGGCACCAGTTCACTATGGTGCTGAAATACATCTTACAGCAACATACAGCAATCACTGGATAGGCAGAGGTGGACCCATTGCTTGGACAGCATGCTCCCCTGACTTCACTCCACTTCTTTTTGTGGGGGCATACAAAGACTGTAGTATAAGAAACACCTGCTGAATCTGAAGAGAACCTTGTGGCATGAATAATCTGTGCAGCTGGCAAAATCAGAGAAATGGCTGGAGTCTGTCAGTAAGACAGAGTATGGCAAGCCGATGCACTCTATGTTAAATGCAGTGGGCATGCACTCCAACATTTGCTTTGTTATTAACTGGTCTAGCGCTTAAACGAAGCACTGCAGCAAAAAACTTTCCTTTACAAAAAGTGTTTAAAATAATGTTATCTATCAGCTACCAAAGTTTGTTGGTCTAATTTTGGTGTATGTATTTACTTGACTGCAATAAAGATTACGATAAAACACCAAATAAAATTTTCTGATAGGTTTGTCGGCTAGAGCTGTTTCTCTCTCCTGAAAAGTTACAAAAAAAGACTTGGTTCCTTTCTCCGTCAACCAATTAAAATATATATTCATAGCTGCCTCACATCCACCATCCTCAGGAAGTTCCATAGCCAACAAATAGGAACTGAGTCATAGGCTTTTTCAGGATCTACAAAAGTCACATGCATATCCTGCCCCTTGGCTATTCCTTTTTCAATTTACTATTGTCAAGTAAATATATTATCTGTACATGAATTCTCTGCAGTATATTTAGCTTGATCTTCAGACATACATATAGATGTGGTTCTCTCTCATTTTTCAGTGATAATTCTGCTAAATAACCTGCTTATGAAAGCCATCGCAATAATGCCTCTGTAATTAGAGGGATCATTTTTATTCCCCTTTTTAAAGATAGGGCTTACTTAAGATAATTGCCAATCTTTTGGGATGTAATCTCCTTCCATAACTTGGTTTAACATCCTTTTTATAGTCCTTACTTCCCTTCCTCCATATTTCCATAATTCCATGGGTAGATTCCCTGGACCAGGCGCTTTTCCAATTCTAGGTCTTAAGGCATTACCCACCTCTTCTTAAAGGAATGGTTTTATAATACCCTTAAAGGGTTATTATATTTAGCTTCCTCTGTAAAATGTTTCCTATCTTCCAATAATAATCCCTCAAATGTCTCACCTGGGTCTTACTGTGACCTGTCTGTGGACGTTATCATTTGTCTGATTGCTACCCATGCCTGAGCTAAAGTATTATATCCCAAAAAATAATCCATTTGAGCAAACTTTATTTCAATAATCTTCTTTGCATTTTCTAACTGAATATCTTACTTATTTCTGAAGTATACAGTATTTCTCTAAATCTTCATATATTCTTTAACTAAGCCAAACTGTATATGCCATCCTTTTTATTATTTCAATAGCTTCGCCTGTTATCCAGTCTAGCTTCTTACTACTCAATTATCTTTCAAATCCAAGTGCTTCACTAGCAGCTTCATGAACTACTGCCTTAATATGGTTATAGATTTCCTCTGCCGTCTAGAGTTCTACATTCAGCTTTTGTTACACACAATTTTTATATAACCCTCTAAAACTCATCTTGAGAGACTTACCATATAACATGGTTCCTTCAATAACACTCCATCCTCCTCCTTAAGAGCTTACAGGTACTATTATTTGGGCACGAACCAAGAAATGATCAATGCTACGTTCTGCTCCCCTTAATACTTGTACATCTTTTATTGCATAACATTGAATATTTTTTTCTTGTGATAACATGATCAATTATAGTTTTTAATGCTATTGTAGGTGGTACCCATGTAAACTTATGTATCTCCTTATGTGGGAAATACGAATTCATAAGCTGGCATTCTTGCACTACACATAATATTAATTTGTCTTTTATCATTTGCATTTAATACTTCTCCAAATGGTCCTACTGTACTATCTTTCTTCTTCCCACTCTACTCTTTAAATCTTCAATAATAAAAAGCTCCTGACTATTATTACAAATATTCATAACTATGACTTCCTAATTGTTTAAAGCAAGCATTTTTATTTGTAAGAGAGAATCATCTGTAGCTGCATTAAGTTCCAATAACCAACATTTCCATTTCAAATATTTGGATGAACTTTACCATCCTTTCACTAATTTCCTGTTTCTGTTCCAAACAGAAATTCTCATAAAATTTTCATCAGTGATTAGTAATTTAGAAATTGTGTATATATGATCCAATCACCATTTTCCGCACTTTTGATAAGTAAAGCCTTTCATAACGATAAGGAAATTGTTATATGGTTGCAACAGCGCCAGTCTAATGGCTGCAGATGACAAGCACTTCAAGTACGATTGTACAATGTGCTCACTCACAGTTCATTGTGTTACAACAAAATTGGAATTAAAAATGTTGCTTTTTATAAGCACACCATTAAAAATCCAATAAGGAAAGTAAAAGGTTTAGATATTAAATAAAATGCATTGGAAGATGTGCAAAGTTGGTACCAAAAGTGATAGTGCCGTGTTGTCACTGCAGCAGCACTTCAAGCTATTCAATGTATGACAATGTTGCTAACCTATGCAAAAAGATGGGCACTTTAAGCAAACACAGAATTATGGAAGCAAGAGCATTCGTAATTAAGAGAAGCAAGTGGATAACAAAAGGAAAAAAATTATGTGAATCAGAAACTTATGCTTACATAGCAAAAACTAGACTTAACCTAATCAACCATAGATCATAATCTAAATTTATCACATTTTATCGCATAAGCCCCCCTTCACATATTTCCCTCCCTTATGATTTTTCATCACTAAAAATTATTTACCTATTAAACATTGCATAATTCCCTCTCCTGGTTCATTCTTATTGGAACAGGCTTCAAATGACTTGATAATGGACAACAATCAATGCAGCAGTGCTTGTCACGGATAACAATGGACAGTGTGCTTGCCACAAAAATACCTACTCCTATTGCCATTGTCACAATATATCGTAAAACTGAAATGTGAAGTTGCAGACGTATTTCTAAGTCAATTTGTTACAAGCCATTATAATGTTGAAATATTCAAACTACATGGCAAAATTTAAATTAAATGTACCTTTATAACTTTTACATATTACTACATGGTTTTCTTTCCTTTCCAAATTCCTAGAAGCACCACTCGAATAATTCCCTCCCCACTGTTTTCCAGCAAATTTTTCGAGAAAAAAAGGGAGGGAATTATGCAATAAAATACGGTATATTAAAAAAAAGCTAAAACTAAATCTAATATAACTTAGCTTATGATAAAAAAATTACCAAAGACCTAGCCTGACCTGTATTCCTATGAATCTCAAACTTAAAGTTATGTATAAAAATAAAAAAAAATGAATTACACCAGACCTGACCAAAACTTAAGCTTAAATATAAAAGAATTAGACCTGACCTAGGTAAAGCAGTATATCAATTATATCTCTTTATTAGCACCAACCTGGCACAATCACATTTTATTAATAATCCCACATTTATTAACAAATCTAATAACTCATGTTCCACACCTATAAATTGCTATACAACAAAGATATGGTACTGTAAGTCAATATTACATGATTTTTGTATGAAACACACCTACTCATTAAAAACATATGGGAATTTATATATGGAAGAACCTAGAAACAGTGATGTATTAAGATATATTTACTTAAGATAGTCAGTACTAGTAACACTAACATTACTATTTTTAAATTTCTGTTAACATGTTTCGGGAACACTTGTAAATACAAATATGGGAATTTTACCAGCATGGGAAGCATGTAATATCACTCAAAGTTAAACTGTAAAGATGTTGATTTAAAGTTATTTTTGGGCCAGTCATATGATATGAAAAATGTGCAAAATTATTGGGTTGGATCACTGCAAATATCTGAATTGTTGACGGACCTTGTTTTACTCTGTAAACAATGGACAGGCTTCTCCATTTCAAAAGCAGTGCAGAACAGACCAAGTACTGGTAGAAGTGTCGACAAAGCAAAATAAAAAGGATTTATTGTAAGGAAACTTTGGAAATAGAACCAACTTTGAAATAGAAAATTATCTAAAGTTCAGTAAGCAAAATTGTATAGTGATTCAATTTTGCAAAATAGTATTAAAATAAGAAATTAAGACTTCCTATAAACATTTTTTAAAATAAAACAATTTAAATGCTTTTGGTTCAGATGAAAAACATATGATCCAATATTAGAAGGGCAGAGAAATATAATTTCAATGTTCTGTGATTACAATAAAACATATACACAGATGAGAGATTAACTGGAGTTATTAAGAATTCAGGAGTGAGTTATCCATAGGTACAAGCATTTTAAAGGCAAATCTCCAGGCCAGTTTTGAGGAGCTGCAGAGAACTTTACCTTTCAGTAGATGACTGCAAGCACACAAAGAAAATATTCATGACTGTTTTATGGTGCACCAATACAATTTCATACACTACATCAGAGGATTCATATCCAGTGAGAACATCTATAATCAATATCCTTGAGCAAGAGTGTCAAAATGCTAAATTTTCCAATTTGTATGTATGTACATTTCTGAAGGAATGGAGTTTAACTGACCTTAAAACTAAAGCTGGTAACTGTAATAAAATAAAAAAGGCAAACTCTACTTAGTATTGAATTTATAAAAAATACAATATCTGGATAGAGGATGCAATGAGTACAACTGTTTCATATTTTTCTATTTGGCACTTACTTCACAACCTCTAAATAGTTGGAAAATCATTGTTCATGGACAGCTGGTACACTTAGCTGGAAATATTAGGAAGCTCACCGACTACACCCTCTCAACACTCAAGAGGGCCCTTCCTCATGCAGTGTCAGGTATAACATTTTTTATAAATACTTTACTAAATTACACACCTACTTTTTCTGAGGAAAAAAAAAAACATTTCTTTTTAACAAGTTTTACTGTCTTTCATGTGTGGAAATAAAACATGTATATTTTTCATAGGTATTTCTGTTATATATATATATATGACTATTTTCCAAATATCCCTTTCTTAATTCCCAAGAAAAAATTACGAAACTCTTGGTGGCTTAGATAAAAGACATCTCATCTGTACTCTACCCATTGGGACACTGTAAAAATTGGAACCCAGATAAAAGAAATATTTTATTGTGGAAGATGCAGCTTTTATGCTTTGTTTTGAACTTAATAAATGAGAAATACTGGTCACTTACAAATTTTCTATAATACATTATCAAATTTCTGGTATAGTATGAAGTCTAATCACATCAAGAGTTTTTATATAAAAATAAAAACCTGTCTGCACATTTGTCTGCAGCAGTCAATGCAAATGTAGTTTAAGGTACTTAACTCTGAGTCATATCCTGCAGCAAGTTCTTGGTTATCTTGTTAAACCCGTTTAAACAAACAAAAAACTATAAACCTTTTCAATGCAAACTGCTGGTACTTACACTCCGCAGTAAAATATGTATGTACATGTACATCAGGCACATAAATCCAACTTTTTTGGTAAAATAATACAACCCAACGGAAAACAACTAAAATCTAACTCAATGAGTGTTCTTTTCGGAGGCATATTGCGAATTAGATGTAAATCAAGTTCAACTATTACCTATTTTATGATAATTACACTAGCAACCCAGTATTTCACACAGCCAATATAGAGATGCATTCTTGGAGATAGTGTCGCTTAGGAGCCTCATTTTAGTATACATAAGCACTTCACATTGCCCAATTATTTTTTCTTCAGTTATAAAACAAAAAACAGGCTTAATATTCCAAATTTACCCTGTGTACGTGTTTAAGGAATTACGTACCTAAAATCACTTTTCTGCGACTTGCGTGCGGTTCCTCCGTATACGACCATTCGAAATCTGTTCTAGATACGTGTGCTCCCATTTTCTTTCATTCAGTAATGTGTCTGGTATTAAAGAGTTAATTTATCCTGTGTTAGCCTAAAAACTAGCAAAGCACAAAAGAGACCTCAATCTCCTAACTTCTAACACTTCCAAATTCATGACATTCAGTCTGCACACTTGTGCTCACAGATTATCTCATAACCGCGCCCCCACGTGCCCAAAACACTGCTGCCAAATTTCATTCGGCAGCTGTTGGTTGGTTATTACAAGTAGGCTGAAACCACTGAGCGGTAAAGCTGAAATGGAATGATCAAACTTGCAAATTACTACAGAAACTGAGAAACTATAAAAATAGTGAGAAAGCGTTTCGGATACTCTCATAACCTATAGAAAAATGAGCGTAAAATGGTATCGGTTACAGTGATCCGAATTCCGTAAAGCTAGAACCAATATCCAATTCTAGAGGGCTATCCCGACTCCCCTAAAGTCCCGAATTTAAATTTAGAGATAATTATTCACTTGATTTCATTTGACGATCTCTCTTTCAAAAAAAAAAAAAAAAAATATATAAATCCTCACATTTTGAAAATACGTATTTTTGTGGTTTTCAGTCAACCCTAATACACTTTTTGTTTAGTGTAGTTTCGGTTTTTTCCACCTGGCTGTAAGGCAATGAAACGGCCTACACTGTTTGCCCTCGATAGGTTCTACTCTAAGATTTGGGGCCTTGGAATACTCTGTTTTCTTGCTGTATAATGAATGTAACGAATAAATGATGCTCAAGTGAGCCCGGTGCTACAGAGATAAGTCATCCCAATGGAATGTGAGGCACCCCTATTCCTAAGACCGCCTTGGTAGTGTGGTGGTAGGGTGTCTGCCTCACGTTCAAGAGGTCCCGAGTTTGAATCTCGGTCAGGGTGAGTTACCTGGATAAGGTTTTTTCAGCGGTTTTCCCTTATCCTCAAAGACGAATGTCGGGCAACTCTAAGCTCTATGGACCCATCATTTCACCCATTCCATTCATCGTCCGATATGCTCATATTCATATTCATGTATTGCATCCGTAAATCATACAACTCATGATGTGGAATTCTCAATTTACTAACTACACAAAAAATAGTAACAAAAAACAAGAATTACAATAAGTTGTTAAGCATAATAACCAAATTAATAATTAAAATTTACATTCCTTTTATTCCTACCCTTTGTCATTTAAATACTCTTCTACTGAGTAGTAACACTTTTGTAACAAATACTTCTTTGATGTGTTTTTAAACTTTGTGAAGGACTCAATGTTTTTTATTTCAGTTGGCAGTTTATTGTAGATATGAATCCCGTTGAATTTAAAACTGTGCTAATACATTTTCTTTTTATGATAGGTGGCATGTACGTTTGACTATTTCTCGTGTTATGGTCATGAATATCATTACTTTTTTTTTAAATTTATCTAAGTTCGTTTTAACCTGTACTATTATTTCTAAAAGGTAAATGCTTGGTAATGACAATATGCCTAATTTTTTGAACCATCGCTCACAACTATCTGTTCTCTTTAAATTCATCATAATTCTAATTACCCTTTTTGGATTCTAAATACTTTGATAATGCTATTACTATTTCCCCATACTGTTATACCATAAGAAATTAATGATTGAAAATTTGCAAAATAGGCTATTTTTAATGTATTCAAATATACAATGTGCTTCATATTCCAATTTAGACTGTCGTTCATCCAAACTCCTAAAAATTTTGCCTTTCCTGTATATTTAATTTCATTTTCATCCATTATAATTTCAGGTAAATTAACTGCCTTATTGATTTTATTATAAAAACCCAATGCCTGACTCTTATCCTATGACTTAAAGTTATCTTATGACATGAGTTATAACTTATGAGTTATCTTAGGACTTAAAGTTGGAGGACATAAACTACAAAAAAAAAAAAAAAAAAAAAAAAAAAAAAAATGAAGTGACCTGGAATTTTCTTATTTAAGGTAATTCCAGAAGTTTCTGGTTTTCGCCTCAACAGTCCCAAATAAATTAGCACCACAGGCCCCAATAAATAGAATCACCGCAGAACAACATCCCTCCCATGCCCCATCCTTCTTCCTACCCAAATACCCAATCTACCCTGTTGTCGGTTTTTTTCCTATACCTTTATTTCCCGTTCCCCCCCCCCCCCCAAAAAAAATTCTGGCCTGACTGAATTTCATAGCAACATATGATGTCGATAATGATGACGATGGCAACAGCAATAAATGATAATGATATATAGTGTGTGGTGTAGTGTTTAACGCCCGCTTTTACTACATACGGCACCGTAGGCGGTGACACTGATGGTACATGAGATGAAGATGGAGCACCGGTGGAATGAGATGGCGGGGGAAACCGGAGGTCCCGGAGAAAACCCGCCCCAGCGCCGTGTTGTCCACAACAAATCTCACTTTTCGGTCGCCTGGGATCGAACCCGGGCCGCCTTGGAATGATAATGATGATGATAATAATAATAATAATAATAATAATAATAATAATAATAATAATAATAATAATAATAATAATAATAATAATAATAATAATAATAATAATAATAATAATAATAATAATAATAATAATAATAATAATAATAATAATAATAATAATAATAATAATAATAATAATAATAATAATAATAATAATAATAATAATAATAATAATAATAATAATAATAATAATAATAATAATAATAATAAATAATAAATAATAATAATAAATAATAATAATAATAATAATAATAATAATAATAATAATAATAATAATAATAATAATAATAATAATAATAATAATAATAATAATAATAATAATAATAATAATAATAATAATAATAATAATAATAATAATAATAATAATAATAATAATAATAATAATAATAATAATAATAATAATAATAATAATAATAATAATTAATAATAATAATAAACCTCCACCACGAGCAAATCTCAGGGACATTGAAACAGGTCAAACATTTAAGGTAAATGCATCACTAGAGTAATACACCCAGCACCACTAGTGCACTCGTTTTTTTTTTTTTTAAAAATCTTACATTGTATATAGCATATGAAAATTTGCAAACCATTACCATCAGAACATGCATCACAATAGTTCAACAAAAATGTATATGATTAAATCACCTTCACATGCCATTTGCTTCAGTGTTGAAAATTTACCTGTTGAGGGATATTACAGGATTCCTCAATATTATATGGAGAGTGAGTATATTAAAATTGATTTAACCATTTTTTTTAAATTTTATGTTGATTAGTGTACTGTCGGCAGGAGCGGTGTATATAGCCAGCATCTGACAGATGGAGCTAGCTGACGTCAGACCCATAGCGGCTGGAGTCCCGAAAGGCAGCGTTCTGTCCCCGCTACTCTTCGCCGCCTACATGTCTGACCTACCCACGAAACCACGCACTGTTCTGTGTCAGTATGCCGACGATGTCCTCATATTGGCGCAGAACAAGAACGTCCACTACTGTCTCCCCCCTCTACAGCGTCAGCTCCACGCCATTGGCAGGTGGAGTGAGAAGTGGAGGTTGGCCATTAGCCCGCAGAAGAGCTCCGCTCTTATGCTGGCTAACACCCGTAGCTGGCGCCCAGATGGAGACCTGCGGTTACGGCGGAGAAGAATCCCCTGGGTTCGAACCGCCAAACACCTGGGAATCCAACTGGACCGCGGCCTCACTTTCACTCCTCATGTCAGGGCAAAGGCCGGCCTCGGCCACGCTGCACTCAGGCAACTCTACCCTATCTTTAGATCAACCATGCCCATCCGCCTCAAACTACGGACGTACCGTGCAATCATCCCGCCTCTGAACTTGTATGGATGCGAGGTCTGGGGTTCGGTGGCTCAGACCACCCTCCGCAGACTGCAAGCCGTGCAGAACAGAGCCTTAAGGATGATCTACGGTACCGACCGCAGATTCCCATCTCATTTCCTACACACCCAGTCTGGCATACCATACGTCGAAGACATCGTGCGTGAACGAACACGCACGTTGTATGCCAAGATCACTCCCCACCCCAACCAGCTGGTAAATACACTGGGTCAATACGACCACCGTCTCCCCAGGAGACGGAGGAGCTATCGCCTACCCAAGGACGCCCTTGGGTGGTAAAGTCTGCCTCTCCTCCTGCCCCTACCAATCACCGCCAGGTCACCTCGCGCCTTGGCCGCGGCTGGCAGGTTAACGCCTGCGGTCGTGCCCTGGGGCGTGCGCACGACCTGGACTTATTAAACCTCAACACCCTAATTTCCATCTGGTCTCTCGCTACAGGTCCCACCACTGCTTGACGGATCGCTAGTGACCGCACAAAGCAAGGTGGAACGGGCACTGTTCCCCCAAGGGGGAATATCCCGGTACCAGAAGCATCAGTAGAGGCCAACTGCGTCGTCTTACTAAATGACACGCAAGCTTGCGCAGAAACATACATCTATCATACCACACCGGTAAATCCGCACAGCGGATAGGTACCATGGCGTGTAACCCTCCGCCCGGGAGAACCTGGGCGACCTGCATCTGCTCTTGGCTCTTGGCTCTTGGAGCTAGCTGACAACAGGTGCGTCGGTCTGACCCAAAGGCTATGTTGGGTAGAGAAGAGAGAAAAGTCGGAAAATTAATGGGCCTTGCCAAGGGGATGCCAGTGAAACTGTGTTACAGCTTGAACCTAATATTTTGGAAATCTCTACTGCCTTGAAGTTGCTTCGGGGAAACATAACGATGCAAGAAAACTCCTAGAGAGATACAAGATTCTATAGAGGGGCTGGTCTCATTGGAAGAGATGGAAAGGTTAGAGGTTAATGGTTTCTTTCATACAAGTCCAACTGCAGCTTAGTAGGTATATGTCCTGCGGTACGTACTTTATAAAAGCTTTGAGGAGCAGGATATTGAAGTTGCTAAAATACAGGCATCATATTTTAGGCAGGGTTTAGTATTATTAGGCTAAAAGTCGAGGCTGTTTACAGTGTTTTAGTCGATGAAGAACCCAGAATACATCATGGCAAGGCACAGCAATGCTTGTCCGTCCGTAAATAAAATCTCAGTTTCATAACTTTTAGAACTTTATTACGAGAGATCTGGCGGTTATCCCGGTAACATATGACTGTTCCAAATGACTTCAAGGATGTTAATGACTTTTAGGCTGTTGCATAAAACCCATTTCTCAGGGATGCATACGTGGATCAAGAATTAATCTCACCCGAAGAAAGAAGGCTGCGCATGGCTTCCGAGATTGTGTATTATAAAAAGGTTAATTGGGCTATTTTTACTTTTGAGTACTCTAAGAACGTAAGTGTGGATGGAATTTTCTTAATACTTCTTTGAGAGGGGTACACCCAGTGAAAATATTTATGATCTGCCTGGCAGTGAGGTGTGTTTCATACCTCCGGAGGCGGGCCAAAATGATCTGTATACCTATGCCAGGTAGACAATCTTACTGCAGAACTAGGAACTTTTGTCCTATGAATCTGACATCCTTCATGTTGAAGGTTCTGGAAAAGCTGGTAGATAGACATTCAAAAGATGATGTTTGTCCTTGAATGCTACTAGGTCAACAACCAACTGGAGTTCTGGAGTGTTATCATATTCTATTCCCGTAAGTAGGGTTTGATGAGCACCAATTGAATTCATCTCTAATAAATACGTTTGCGCTAAGACAAAAATACAAGTATTGCAAAAAGAGATCCACGAGGAAGGTAGTGAATACTTTTTCTGACATAACCGTAAAAAGCAATTAATTTTTTAGCTCAATTAGTTTTCTTAATACAAATAAAATACCAATATATTATAAGGACATATTACGACATAAGCACTGTAATGATCATTATTGGTTGGTGTACATGTATGTGTGTGAGTGTGTGTGTTTTATATAGACATATTTGTAATTACTGAGAACTGAAATGTAAACGATTGACATGATGTGCTAAAAGAATTACTTTGAACAAGCCGAGGTGTTTGTTAAATTTGAGAGTGCAAACAACACACTTCCTGTTAGCCTGCAAAATCTACTGAATGTAAGCAGATGATATGTTTCACGTCACATATGTTTATGAATGTTTTGTAGAGTTCAAATCAGTATTATTTGCCCCCTTACTAATTCAATCCAACTGAATTTGAAATAAATCGGTGGGGTTGCAAACAGAAATAATACTTTTAAACTGACTGATGTTGAACAATTTATTCGCGAAGAAGTTGACAAGGTAACGCAAGACTGGAAAAACTGTGTGAGACGTACAGAAAAGCTACAGAAAGACTTTTGGAAAGAAATAGCACATGACGAGATTTTGGAGCCCATCATCATAAATTTGCAAGAATCAGACAGTAAAAACAGTGACAATGACAAATTATCTCTTGATGTTAGTGACATCATAGCTATACGGATGAGCCACTGGCAGTTTCGTTGGATTAAAAATATAAGTAATTCACAAACTTTATAATTAAAGCATTTAAAATATGCAAATATGCTTTCTCCAATTTTTGATTTGAATAACTGCATTATTATATAAGTTTGTAAACTTAGGTTTGTGTTCGCTTATGACAAGCACCAAGAACACATGCATTATCTAGGGAAGTATGAGAGAGAGAGAGAGGAGAGAGAGAGAGAGAGAGAGAGAGAGAGAGAGAGAGAGAGAGAGAGAGAGAGAGAGAGGGAGAGGGAGAGGGAGAGGGAGAGGGAGAGAGGAGAGGGAGAGGGAGAGGGAGAGGGAGAGGGAGA
>CM060954.1:82089934-82154934 GCA_030765055.1 Mantis religiosa
TTGATGGAAATTAATCATTTCTCCACACTAGCCGTATATAGGCTAAGATATTTGATGGATAGAGTCAACATGAAAAATTCACTGCCATAGCCGGGATTTGAACCACGGATCTTCTGGTTTCCGTCCAGCCGCACTACCATTGTGCTACAATGGCCAACGTGCCGACATGACATTAAATTCTCCATTTGACTCGTATATTTCCCCGGTAGACCACTAGGGGCTCTCGCATCCGAGATACACCGTTCGTGGCGACTTACTATTGTAAGTACTTAAGTCCCAGGCTTCATCATTTAACTCTTATTATTTTAGTTAATTGATGGAAATTAATCATTTCTCCACACTAGCCGTATATAGGCTAAGATATTTGATGGATAGAGTCAACATGAAAAATTCACTGCCATAGCCGGGATTTGAACCACGGATCTTCTGGTTTCCGTCCAGCCGCACTACCATTGTGCTACAATGGCCAACGTGCCGACATGACATTAAATTCTCCATTTGACTCGTATATTTCCCCGGTAGACCACTAGGGGCTCTCGCATCCGAGATACACCGTTCGTGGCGACTTACTATTGTAAGTACTTAAGTCCCAGGCTTCATCATTTAACTCTTATTATTTTAGTTAATTGATGGAAATTAATCATTTCTCCACACTAGCCGTATATAGGCTAAGATATTTGATGGATAGAGTCAACATGAAAAATTCACTGCCATAGCCGGGATTTGAACCACGGATCTTCTGGTTTCCGTCCAGCCGCACTACCATTGTGCTACAATGGCCAACGTGCCGACATGACATTAAATTCTCCATTTGACTCGTATATTTCCCCGGTAGACCACTAGGGGCTCTCGCATCCGAGATACACCGTTCGTGGCGACTTACTATTGTAAGTACTTAAGTCCCAGGCTTCATCATTTAACTCTTATTATTTTAGTTAATTGATGGAAATTAATCATTTCTCCACACTAGCCGTATATAGGCTAAGATATGGCAGTGAATTTTTCATGTTGACTCTATCCATCAAATATCTTAGCCTATATACGGCTAGTGTGGAGAAATGATTAATTTCCATCAATTAACTAAAATAATAAGAGTTAAATGATGAAGCCTGGGACTTAAGTACTTACAATAGTAAGTCGCCACGAACGGTGTATCTCGGATGCGAGAGCCCCTAGTGGTCTACCGGGGAAATATACGAGTCAAATGGAGAATTTAATGTCATGTCGGCACGTTGGCCATTGTAGCACAATGG
Source organism: Mantis religiosa (assembly GCA_030765055.1). NCBI lineage: Eukaryota > Metazoa > Arthropoda > Insecta > Mantodea > Mantidae > Mantis > Mantis religiosa. The sequence goes on from CM060954.1 coordinate 82,091,188, forward strand.
TAGTGCGGCTGGACGGAAACCAGAAGATCCGTGGTTCAAATCCCGGCTATGGCAGTGAATTTTTCATGTTGACTCTATCCATCAAATATCTTAGCCTATATACGGCTAGTGTGGAGAAATGATTAATTTCCATCAATTAACTAAAATAATAAGAGTTAAATGATGAAGCCTGGGACTTAAGTACTTACAATAGTAAGTCGCCACGAACGGTGTATCTCGGATGCGAGAGCCCCTAGTGGTCTACCGGGGAAATATACGAGTCAAATGGAGAATTTAATGTCATGTCGGCACGTTGGCCATTGTAGCACAATGGTAGTGCGGCTGGACGGAAACCAGAAGATCCGTGGTTCAAATCCCGGCTATGGCAGTGAATTTTTCATGTTGACTCTATCCATCAAATATCTTAGCCTATATACGGCTAGTGTGGAGAAATGATTAATTTCCATCAATTAACTAAAATAATAAGAGTTAAATGATGAAGCCTGGGACTTAAGTACTTACAATAGTAAGTCGCCACGAACGGTGTATCTCGGATGCGAGAGCCCCTAGTGGTCTACCGGGGAAATATACGAGTCAAATGGAGAATTTAATGTCATGTCGGCACGTTGGCCATTGTAGCACAATGGTAGTGCGGCTGGACGGAAACCAGAAGATCCGTGGTTCAAATCCCGGCTATGGCAGTGAATTTTTCATGTTGACTCTATCCATCAAATATCTTAGCCTATATACGGCTAGTGTGGAGAAATGATTAATTTCCATCAATTAACTAAAATAATAAGAGTTAAATGATGAAGCCTGGGACTTAAGTACTTACAATAGTAAGTCGCCACGAACGGTGTATCTCGGATGCGAGAGCCCCTAGTGGTCTACCGGGGAAATATACGAGTCAAATGGAGAATTTAATGTCATGTCGGCACGTTGGCCATTGTAGCACAATGGTAGTGCGGCTGGACGGAAACCAGAAGATCCGTGGTTCAAATCCCGGCTATGGCAGTGAATTTTTCATGTTGACTCTATCCATCAAATATCTTAGCCTATATACGGCTAGTGTGGAGAAATGATTAATTTCCATCAATTAACTAAAAAAAAAAAAAAAAAAAAAGCTGAAGATAATTGTATCAGTCAAGTATCCTGGAGCTAATTTAGTTGCACGGCTGATCTGGAAGAACCATGTGGAGTATGAGTATTATTTTGTGGGCTTTTAGGAGAGCCACAGGACCAAGGTGGGATCTGCAACCCAAAGAGGTCAGATGGATATACATTGGAGTCATAAGGACCTTGGTACTCTAGGAAATACTGGTTTGGCGGCTTGCTTCCTTTGTGAGAATGATACCTGTGAAACTCAATTCACTACAAAAACTGACAAGTCTGATGTTAAATGGGTGAGGAGGAATTCCCCATAGCCAGAGTTGATTTTGGTGAACCTCCCTCCCTTAAACTTTTTTGTAAAGCTAGTTGCAAGGATAAGTGCAATCACCTCTGGACACTAGGGGATTGGTGTTTCAAAAATCTCATAGCAGCACTCACTGATCCTGACTGGACCGCAGGAAACCTGTCCTACTACTCAGATGAGAGAGAATGGGACAAGATATTATCTTAGCCCAGCAATAGTAGTATCATCCACCCAGTTTTGGGATCTAGACACCAGATTTACCCTAAGGTGTGGAAGCCTGATACGTTCAGAGATGGATTCTGCTAAAGGACAGGAGAGTAGTTAAGATTTACGAACCCAGGATTTGACATTCCTCATGGTGATGTTGCCTCTGTTTTCTGTGGTTAAGATGTATATCATTTAACAATCCATATTAATACTTTGTTATGCAGATGGTGTCATGCTATCTGTTCAGGAAGCATAGCAGTTTTGAAAGCACTAACAGCAGAAAAAAAGCACATCAAAATTGAAACAGCAATGCTAAAAGATGTTGAATGAACTCTGTGGCAGTTTTGGTTATTCTTATTAAGGTGCCTGGGCATCCTGGTATTAGAGATAATGAGATGGTGGATGCTCTGCCTAAGGGTCATGGGAATAATATATACAGGACCCAAGTCCTATTTTGTAGTTTCCCCAAGAAGTGTCAATTAAGAGTTAACTCAGATTACAATTCAGCTCATCTTTTGATTGGAGTAAACGTCTGCCAGGCAAATCCATAAATTCATGATGGAATCTGGTAGTAAATTAAGTGAGTTTTCTGCATTTACCAGATCTAGACTTAGGGGTTATGTTGGCTAAGATCACAGAAGATCTCGTATGCAGAAAATGTGGGATGGGTTTTTAAATCCTCCCTAAATATATTATGCAAATGTGTAGCATTTGCTTCAGACAGATATGTATCCCCAGACTCTTTCTCTCTGGAGTCTTAAGATATTAAAGGGGCAAATATCATGGAAGTGCTTCCTTTTATTCAGACTGTTGAACTTGAGTAATTGCGCAGCATAACAGGCATAAAAGTCTCCAAGAGTCTATGTGCAAGTCTCTAGTGAGGCCACTCACCAGATATTTCTCAAGCATAACTTGAGACTACACCAAACATACTAACATTCATCATCATCATCATCATCATCATCATCATCATCATCATCATCATCATCATCATCATCATCATCATCATCATCATCATCATCATCATCATCATCATCATCATCATCATCATCATCATCATCATCATCATCATCATCATCATCATCATCATCATCATCATCATCATCATCATCATCATCATCATCATCATCATCATCATCATCATCATCATCATCATCATCATCATCATCATCATTTTACATTACATTAACATTTTAATCACAATGATCATCAGGGTGGCAGAAGTTCTGATTTTGTTTGCAGATCTTATATCAATTCTGAGGGTGGGAATTTTAAACTGAGTCATTCAGACCTTCACTACAAGCTCATCTGCACTATTATCATAGACCAACATGGAAAACAGTTCATTGTAAAACCTCTAAGTCCTCTAATTCCAATACCATCATTGTAGTCATTCTATCAGCAGGAGTAATAGGCACTGCATGCAGGATGCAGTCCAGTTAACAAATAGATGTAATCATAGATATTAAATTAAGAGGATAGGAAGGTACTTTCTGCTCCCTTAATTGCAAAGAAGGGATACCACATATCCCAGCAACTTCAGTTTCTTCTTTAGATCTCTCATTAAATAAATACATGAACAAAACTAAATAAATAAATACTATATATACAGTGAATCAGGTTTGCAGACTCTATTGAGATGCAGTCATGTCTTCTGGACAACATGTGTATCATACATTGGCAAGTGCAAGAAATCATATATAACGTGACTGAATATTATGGAAAGAAGAAAGAAAATCCCTTTGTTTCATGACAATACAGGTAGCTATAATGGTAATTTATGTTTGGATATAATAATTAATTGCCTAACATTTCCATCAGACACATAGCTAGGATTAGGATTTGCTATGGTGGGAATTCAGCATGGAAACCAGTTGTGATCCAATGTACCTATTCCTCCAGGTGTGGCACCCCTGGCAGGAAGGATGAGGCAAGAGGAGACACAGGGTGGCCATCCCAAGGAGCCGCCACAGTGTCCCTACATTTTAGATACATAGCTAAATGCTTTTTGAGTGTTTTATCGCTTACTTTATGCCAAGTTACTAACATTTTGCTCTTCTAGCAAAAGATAACAAGCGAATGCACCACTCTGTCATGAAGATCAATATGCCTCAACACTTTGTCATGTAATAGACAACCAAATGGAGATGCAAAGGATTACCTTTATTTCAAATGCAGATATCAAATGCCAAACAAAAGCAATGATGGTGAAACCTGAGTTTCATTTGATATCAGATCAGAATATTGAATTTTGCTGTGCTCTATAATTTCATCCTGCATTACAGAAAAATATTTTGCAGCCTTAATATATGCAATCTGTTTTCAAAGTTGGCTGTGAGGCAAAAACAATTCATTTTGCATGACTTAAGAAATTTGCTTTTACGAAAATCATTGCAATAAATTTTACTTCTTCTAATATGTATATACTTAGGAGAAGTATTCCATCCTAAAAATTTGATCTCAACATTTCATCAGAAATATATGTTTTGAAAGTTCCAGAATCCAAAAAAAGCAATTCTAGAAAAATGTTTCTGTTTATTACACAAATATAAATATTTGTAACAAAAAACTTCACTTACCTTAAGAAAATGGTGTTAATTCTTCTTTTTAATGGATATCAATTTCACAAACAGATTACTTGCATCTTCAGTCCATTCAGTTTGTTGATCGACTGAGGATGCAAGCGATCTGTTTATGAAATCTGTTGTTATATTTGTGTAATATTCATTGTTTCACTGTAGCTAGCTTCATTTTCTATGTAATCAGTATGTTTCTGTTTGTGTGTGCCTTGAACGCCTAACTGAAAAACAAAAAGTTGATTAAGTAGTTAAGTACCAAATTTGGTATTTAAGTTCAGCCTCTTCTAAGGATGCAACACAAAGATTTTCAAGAAAAATCGCTACTCTAGACTACCTTCTGCACGGAACATTTTTCGAAAATTATATTTTAACTCTATCAGGGAATATCATATATAATTATCCCTGCCTTGTTTTTCATATTGCTTGTATTTGTATTTATTCATCCTTTTGATCATAGTACATGATATAGGACACATCAAGTACTTATAACTAAAAATTATACAATAAACATATACACAACACAAGTTTAGAAATGAAAATTCAGAAACTGTATGTACAATATAATAACAATTTATCTGTATATCGAGATTTACCTGTATTGGAACACCACAGTGAAGCGAAATAAATATTAATTTTTAGATGAGTCGTATTTATTACACATCTGCTTCACTTTCGTACCTATTTTGAGGACATGTTTCGCAAATCATCGTTTGCATCTTCGGCTCTTATGCGACTAAAGCTTGATCCAGTGGTGTGGGTAATTCTGGGGTTGCTGCTGCCATCTGTTGATTTAGTGATGAACTTAAATGTGGGATTCTCTTCTGGCGGGATTTCAAAGTTCATTAGTTGGTTTTTATGTTTTTCTATGTATATTCTCTCCCATATGACGAGTTCACTATGCTTTTGTACGTATTTTAGTAATTCTGTGCTATCTTCAATTTCATGATTTTCAGACCAGAAATGAGCTGCTATTGCGGACTTATCAATATTTTTGTATCTTAAGTGCCTGAAGTGTTCTTTCTTTCTAGTGCCTATGTTTCTTTTTGTCCTCCCTATGTAAATTTTTTCACAGTCTTTACACTTAATCTTGTAAATGCCTGACTTTTCCTCTGGTTTTATCTTATCAGTATTATTACTGTGAAATAGGTTTTTAATGTTGTAATTGTTTTTTGGTGCCAATGTTATATTGTATTTCTTGAATATTTTTTGGAACTTTTTTGTGGCCCAGGGGTGGTAAGTAAATTTAGCAAATCTAATTTCTTGTTTTATTGGTGTGAGAGCTGTGATCTGTTTTAATCTCTTTTGAAGTTTGAATGATTTTAGTTTTTTTATCTACAAGGTTTTTTCCATTTCCATTTTTAATTGCAGTTTTTAAGATTTGATGGTATTCGTTTTGATATTCTTGCTGGCTGAGAGGTAGATTTACTAATCTGTGTGTGAGACTGTTGATGGTGGCATGTTTGTGTGGAATTGGGTTGAAACTATTTGCTTTGATGTAATCATCTGTGTGTGTTGCTTTTCTATGGATACCAAATTCTAGTTTTTTTTATTTTTTATTTTAAGGTCTAAAAAAGGTAGAGTACAGTCCTCTTCAGTTTCCACTGTGAATTGTATGCTGGGTTCTTGCAGGTTGAGTAGTTTCAAAGCATCATCTATTAGTTTGTAGGGCACTATTGCAAAGATGTCGTCTACGTATCTGTACCATGTTTTAAAAATATGAGGGAAGGCTTTAGTTCTATGTGTTTCAAAAAAGCTCATGTATAGATTGGCCAAAAATGGTGATAGCGGGCTTCCCATAGCTAGTCCTGAAATTTGTTTATAATATTTTCCATCGAAGACAAAATAATTTTGATGTATACATATTTCAGTCATTGCCAAATATTCTTCTATTGCATTGGAATCTAGGTTTATAGAATTTAGCCATTTTTTCAGTTGAATCAAAAGTTTGTCTAATGGAATGCTAGGGAAGAGGGAGCGGACATCAAAGGATACTAAAGTGTCATGAGGTTTTAGTTTAAGATTTTGAATTTTTTCTACCAGGTCTAAAGAGTTTTTTATGCTCAGAGTATGGAATTGTGGAAAGGACTGAAATTTTTTGGACAGCCATTTTGCCAGAAAGTAAGTAGGAGTATTTATATTATTTACAATGGGTCTCATGGGTATGTTGGGTTTGTGTATTTTAGGCAAACCATATAGTCTTGCAAAGGTAGGGTTGTCCGGTTTGATAGTTTTTTGTTCTGCAGTTGTTAAAATTTTACTATTAATGATGGTTTTTTGTACATCTTTTATGCATCGGTTGAGGGATTAGAATCTATTTCCTGGAATTCTTTTTGTTGTAGTAACTCTAACATTTTTTCCTTGTATGTAGCTGTATCTAAGATTACTATTTTGTTCCCTTTATCAGCCCTTGAGAAGATTACATCCTTTTTCCTTAAAGATTTAATTATCTGATTAATTTCCTTAAAGATTTAATTATCTGAATTTGTTTCAAATGTTTTCCTGGTTTTTTTATTTATTAAGTTTTCCAATATAGGGGATGATTTTTTCCTAATTATATTTTTGTCCATGGTTTCCAAGCCTTCTACTGCTAATTCTATATCTGCAATGAATTCATCCGGGTTGCTGGAGTATGTTATACATGTTTTTAGGCCTTGGTTGTTCACAGGCCTTTGTGGCTACAAGTGCATTCACTGAATGCAAATTAATCTAATCTAATCTAATCTACAAGAGCCTGAGATTTCCCATACAACTTGGTAAGAACACTGAAATGTTTGTGTTTTAAAATGAAGAGATTGACAAGATATTTTCATGCTTTCAACAAAGCATAGCAATGAAATAGTAACTGTAAAAACATGCAAAACTCCAATTGAGAAAATCTCCTGTGATAATGGATTATAGCTAAGAGAAAATGATGTAGATGTTTCTGATCAAATGGCAGGCTAGAGCACAGCTCTGAGAAGAACATTGAAGTGGTGCTGAGAAGTAGCTACTGAACTCTTATTTGGCACAGTGGTTATAAATTCTCATCTCATTTAACAAATTGTGAATAACTCCTACATATGAATTACAGATTTCACAGAAAAAGTTATAGATGCTTTATTATTCTCAATTGAAATTCTGAATGAACCTTCTCAACTGCAGCAGATATCAACCTCTAGGTAAAGGAAATCTCTAAATATACATACCTTGAAGAAAGATGATGGATCAGCTCATATTGTACTGTAAGGAATGCTATACAAAGAAACTTAAAGTCAAGTTCATAAGTATTGCTGCCAATAATTAAGAAATCATTTTATTTTGAAATATTCTACTTTTAAAAAGGCAAACATTTGTTATACATATGAACTTCAAAAATCCTAAAGGCATACAGCTGTATCCGCAACATGTTTACAGCATTCTACAAGGTATAAAAATATAGTTGTTCTCAAAGGTGGCATTTTGCACAGGACATAAGTATTCATACGGCAATAGTAACCACAGAAATAAAGTTATCTGGTGACCCACAAAATGTCTTCATTTATAGCTGCAGTGCTGCATGCTAGTCATGTTGTATGGACATGAGTATTTATGTCCTCCTAAAACTGCAACTTATGTTAATTAAAATTTTATTTATTATTGTAAAGCAATGTAAATTTTAATTTCATTATATCTACGTGTTAGTAGGGTGAGCAAACTTCATATTGTGAATTTTATTTTATGTTTGTAAATGACAATATATGGTTGAGGAGTATTTAGCTCATTAATATTGAATTTAAATTAAATTAGGTTATCTAATTTTTTTAAAGCTCTAAATATGAAGACTATTCATAAGCCTGTATGTTAGCATTATTTTATATTGAATAGCTTTATATTTTTATTTTTAGCTTTAAATATCAAGATTCTATTTATAAGCCTGTATGTTAGTATTTATTTTATTAGTACAAAAGTGAATTGAGAAGATATTGACACATTGGTTCACTCACACTATTTAATGGAAAGTTGATCATCCGAAAGATTAAACTGTTGAAAATGGCATGTTGGTGTTGTTTTGGGTTGAAACTGTTGTTCTTAATATAATTATCTGTGTGTGTCGGTTTCCTGTAAATACCAAAAGTGAGTTTGTTGTTCATTTTTTTGATCTTGATGTCCAAAAAGGGGAGCACACCATCCTCTTCTGTTTCCAATGTAAATTTTACAGCTGGATTTTGTATATTCAAAAGTCTAAGACCATCTTGTATGAGTTTTTTAGGTACTATTGCAAAAATTTCGTCAACATAGCGATACCACACTTTGAAATAATTTATATTTATATTGAATAGCTTTTGTAATTCAATTTTCCTATTGTGATTCAATGCCATAAATGACGTGTCCTATGTCATTGTGCAAAAGTACATTGTACGATTATAAAGGATGAATAAACTGACTGACTGATAAGTATTTAAAATAAAATATTTGAGGCGCTGAGTTCCAGAAGGCCCAAAGCATAGCAACATAGTTTTGAGAAAAATAGATGTTTGTTAAAATCAAAATTTCCATTAATAAGTACTACTTGTGAAAGTGATGTAAAGAGCAAATTATGTTGGCAACACTAGATAAAAATTGAACAGCACAGAGCAAACGAATGTAACTTAATGCTTTGGACCCTTAAGTAATTGAATATCAGGAAAAGCTAGCTAGGACAGCTTCTTATGAATGTTTCATTAAATCGAAAAGAGCCTACAGCACAGCTACAGCTGGTTGACCACAAGGTCGCAGATATCAGGAGCATTCACACATGTTCAAAGACTTAAAATTGAGTCATACCTTTTAAAACTTGAAAACTTTAGCACACATGCTAAAATCTCAAAATCAATGCTGTGCTTTAGGCCCATATGGCTCTAAGCACCTCATTTCAATTTGTATTTGGAGCTGTATGTATGAATGCTTATGTCCACAACTGTAGTATGAAAACTCAACGTGAAGAAAGTAACCAACAACTGTGAAGAATGTGTTGCTTATCTTGCTTTTATTTGTAATGCTTTGCTAATAAGCTGATTAAAAATTAAAAACAAAACTCTCTAATGCTCTACATTTTGTTTAAATTTAATATCAGAATGGATCCATTCTTGAACAGAAATTTCAATAAGATGTTACTGTTAGCATTTCTGATACTACTGCCGAACTGTATTTTAACACTGTTAAAAATAACATGTTCTGTTCTGCTAACATGAATTTATGATACTGTAATTCAGACCTCCATAATGCACCAAATCTAAACAGTATGATTACTCCCACAAAGGTCCAGTTTACAGGTAGAGCTTAATTTTTCAAAGACTGCTGGCTTACAGAAATCTTGAAGTGGTGCAGAAATATAGTGGTCATATGAACTAACAAAGTCTGGCAAGGATTGTACCTAGAAGGTCTAAGGGACCACTTTGGCACTTAATGTATTAAACAGATTCCTACAACAAGGACATTTGTGTACACAAAATTCAAAGGAAGTAGGCAGTACTTATTATATCTAATGAGGAAATGGTTTTAAAGTTAAATATAGGAAATGGAGTCTTGCACTTAGTCTTTTAAAGAGAATATTAGAATTTTAACTGCAGTCCTAACTGATTATCATTAGTTGACAAGGTTTTCTTCACAATAAATCTGATTAGTGAATCTAGTATATTTTTTCATACTGAATTCAGATATGTAGTCAGAATTTTTCCATCCGGCACAGTTTTTTATGACAGCTACTTTTTAAAATTGGATTTTAGTGTTTTCTTTGACCTGTTATAGGTAGCTTTAATATGTTGCGATTTTATCCAAGCTGTATGTAAGGAAATGATTTGTAATATTATGCTGAAGAACCATAAAACAAGGTTGTGCAGGTTCATTCATGTTTGGACATGTTTTGGATAAAAATGTTTCATGTGTTAGATTGCTGACTGGGTGGAAAAATGGTACACATTGTATGTCATTTGCGAATCCTATGATTTGGAGGGAACCAAAAGATCATTTAAGTGATTCTGTTTGACAAGTATAAAAAGAATCACATCTAAAACAAAACATACAATTATGTATCCAAATTTGCAATCTGCAATAAGACCTGTCTTACACAATGAACAGTTCCCTGTACCAGTATATGCAGATATGACCTTAGCTGATGAGTAGGACTACGACATCAGGGCGGGAATGTGCTGATATCATATAGAATAGAAAGGGTCAGGTTACAGCAATAAGGGTTAAAGGTCACTGATGCAGCATGGTAGTGTCCAAATGGCTATACAGATGCCAGAGTATGGTATTGCAGTCGTACTCTTATCGTTTCACACCTGATGGCCATAGTATTTTCATGGCATTGTCAAATACTGCACTTATAGCAGAATAATTTGCAACACTGACTACGCCACTTGTTAGAAGAAATGGTCCAATGGGGCCTTCTGCGTCCAGTGCTCCAACAACCAATTTACCACAAATCGCCCAACGACGTCCGTTGTTTCATCCATTGAAACCCATATGTTGCGGTTATTTAGGTTCATTCTTATACCATCAATGCACTTATCATATCATTTGTTTTTACATAGTACTTACATAAAGACGTAGGATGTGGAATTGGTTTGTCAGCGTACTTTTCTAGAAATGCACGCATCTTTGTATCCTGTAATTTGGCAGAAATAAATGCTGTGCATAATTCTTTATCAAATGTTTGATTTAATGGAAGTACGTCTTGTTGTAGCGATGAATTCTCACATTTTGCAACACAATGCTTACGTGTTACTGCACTGACATGTTGTAGCACATTACTCGGTTTCCTATGAGCAATTGTTTTATTGAAAGGTTTACAATAAAGGTTTTCATGAAAAACAGAGAAAACATGTTCCCCATACTCAAATATATACTTTTGTAAATCTGTGGACGTTCGTAACCTTTCTTATGGCATTGTGTTTGCATGGACTCAGTGTGTCGATTACTGTGACTAACCGTATGGTGAACCCAACCCTCCCATTGAAATCAGTCCACTACCAGGTGCCTCCCAACACACGCAACTGCTCCAATGTCGCTGCCCTAGGGATAACTCTTGATTCTGACCTAGCTGAAACTGAAAATGCTTCAGATGAAAATAAAAATAATCCTATATATGAAGCCAATACCTATTCATCAGAACCATACTTTCCCAATCAGAAAGACCTTAATGACCTGATTCGGGATTTACATCTGTCTAAACAGCAAGCTGAAGGTTTAACTTCCAGACTCAAAGGGTGGAATCTATTCCAAAAAGAAGTAAGAATATGTAGTTATTGTGGCTGCCATAGTGATTTCAAGGACTGCTTCTCTGAAGAAAATGGTATTGTGTTTTGTAGTGATATTTGTTCAGTTATGGAAACTCTTGGACTTCAACACAGGCCAGATGAGTGACGACTATTCGTAGATTCATCTAAAGTTAGTTTGAAGGCTGTGCTGCTCATATTGGCACTGAACTTCCATCAATACCTGTAGCGCAAGCCGCTGATATGAAAGAGGCATATCAAAATGTGAAACTAATTTGAGAGAAAATACAATATGGAAAATATGAATGGAATATCTGTGGTGATTTAAAGGTCATTGCTTTATTGCTTGGTTTGCAACTTGGTTTCACCAAATTTTGCTGTCTTTTGTACCTCTGCGACAGCAGAGATAGGAAGTCTCACTATATTGTGACTTTGTGGGTTCATAGAATTAAAAGTCCAATTTGCAGAAATTCTAAATGTTCTTTATTTGCGTAGAAATACACTGTTCAATCCTCACGTAACAGCATTATGTCACATACACAATCTACCAAGGTTGATGACCACAACAGCGTTCTGATTACACCTGTTTACAACATCAGCTCTTGTTACAACATCTGTTTGCGACTTGTTTACAACGACTCTGTCGTGTCACAATCTCTTATATATACCTCCATTGATCATTTATAGACTGTTCTAAAACAAACCAGAAACCGAATAATCTCTATCAATCAAGAAGTCACTAGAAATTTCCATTTACCTCACTTATCTGTGTCGGTAAGTCTTATCTCTGCTATCTTTATTTGCTGGCTCTTTGTGTACACAAGCCGCGCTATCATAGTTAATGAGTTCGCAACAATATTAAAAGAATCATGGCCTAAACGTGAATATCTTATCCCTGGCCATAAAAATGTGTCATATGTCCCTTTAGTGAATCCTGAAAAAATATTATTACCTTCATTGCATATTAAGTTAGGAGTAATGAAAAATTTCGTCAAAGCTATGGATAAACAGTCTGATGGATTCTTGTACCTGAAATTGAAATTCCCCAAAGTCAGTGATACTAAACTTAAAGAAGGAATTTTTATAGGACCACAAATCCAGACATTAATGAGTGATGAGCATTTCGAAGGACTGTTAAATCCACTGGAGAAAGCAGCCCGGCAGTCTTTCAAAAGTCTATGTTTCAATTTTCCTGGAAACCATAAAGCAGAAATAGTGACTGATCTTCTGCATTCTTATAAAGTTATGGGATGCAACATGAAAATTCACTTCTTGTACTCTCACTTAGACTTATTCCCTGAAAATCTTGGAACTGTCAGTGATGAGCATGGTGAGCATGTTCATCAGCAAATTTCTACTATGGAAAAGAGGTACCAAGGCAAGTGGAGTTCCAATATGCTGGCTGACTACTATTGGACCAAGAAGAGAGACGTTCCAGATGTAAAATATGCCCGAAAATCACTATATACCACTTTCTAGGTAAGTCAGAATGAGTAGTTATAATTTTGAGTTAGATAGTTACGGATTTTTTCAGAATACTATAAAAATATCACACAAAACTCCTGCCCGATGGGAAAAAACTAAAATTATATTTGAATTCAGCATGAAAAATACTTCTAGAAAATGTTATTTTAATTCTTGTGAAAGAAAAAAAGTTCATTTTTGTCGACTAATGTTATGAATTAAGAAGCTTATTGAAGAGATCTTTATTTGCATTTACATACCATGACAATCATATTTACAAGTCCTGAATTCCAGTCTGAGGATTGGATTTTATTGGAAGGGACTAGAAATGGCAACCAGACTGGTTTATTGTCACTATGCCAAGTGGGCCTTCCCCACAAGGAAGGATGAGGCAAGAGGAGACAGAGGGTGTCCGACCCAAGGAGTCACGGTAGTGCAGAGACCATGTCCCTACAATTGACTGGTTGGAAGCTTCCCGGAAGGCCAGTACAACCAGCATCCCACCCACTGTGGTCCTGAAATGGCCCACCAGCTGGCTCGGAGACGTCCCAATGGAGGAGGAAGTGTTTACCAAGAGCATCATCCTGCCATGCAGCACTGAGACTCCCGCAGGTGCTGCATGGCACTTTCTACCCTAAAAGAGACCATCAGATGAGAAATGATATTAAGTGATAATGGAGATGAAGTGGAGGAACAGGAAATTTGGGGAATGTAATTAACCTAATCAGCAATCGCCTGGCAACCCAGGAAAACCCTTGAAAAAGCCCATGGGTCAGGTAGACCTGTCACAGAAATAGAACCTGGAGCTCCCAAATGCGTACCAAAGACGAAACTGCCTTAGCCAACTCACTCTGTTCCAGTCTGAGAATCAACAATTAAAATAATTTGGAATAAATGTCTAGCAACTAATTGAACTTGTGACCTTGGAATCAGTAAGTCAGTATCTAAACAAATGAGCTACCCAGACCAACCATATGATGATCATATTCAAGTACACTTTTGAGGCCCAAAATTAGTACTTGTCTCATCACAACCGAAAGCCATATGGTTTAAGTCAAAGTTATTTTACAAAAGTTTCTATAATGGTAAAATAAGATACACCTACAGTAGGGGGTGGTGAGTGATACATGACTACTGTACAGTCTTTGCTATTAGTAAACACCATCCTCTTTTGATAGCTCCTACATTTCCAATTTCTCCATAAGAAATTTTATTCTTGCCATTGAAATATAACACTGTTTCATGTTTTCATTGCAGTCCTCATTTACATATTTATGTTTTCTGTAATTTTTTTCTGAATATTTGATTTAACAATGACTTTATTTCCGTCTTTTGAAATCACATTATCTTCCAAAACAACAGAAGTGATAGCAGTGATTTCACTCCAGATGCAATCTCAATAACTCTCACTACCAAATTATTGTTCCATATTTGCAAAGGATTTACTACAATACTGTTATAAATGATAGAAGATGCAGAAAATGAGAGAGAGAGTTCAGGCATGAGCCTCTTTACTGATGTGCCTGCAATCTTAAGTGTAATTTTTAATGGCATTTTTACTTGGACAGTGCAGTTTCATTATATATAAAAATGAATTTATATGATGTTTTATATTAACTTCTATAACCAATATATTTCTAATTTTTGGAAAATAACCATTCAGATAGTTTCTAATGAACAATCAGATTAATATAAGAAATAAGATTTTTTTTTTTCCCTTTAACTGCAGTGGTCATATTGGCAGCCGTTCCCCTTTGGAACATATCAGTGGTGTTAACTCGTAATCATCGGGTTGTATCATTAGATCATGCACACATTCACACTCTCATTTATACTTCCAGACTTCGGGTAAGATGGGGAATCATCTTGGTTGCAGAAAAATTCTCACCCCAGCCGAGAATCGAACCCAGGACCCCTACATGGCAGGCAGGTGCTCCACCGATTGAGCTACTGGGCCAGCCAGAAACTAAGTTATTTTGTATGTGCCAACAGATTAATGGCATTAATGTCTACATTCAACACTGTAAGGATGTTTTTCCAACATAAAAAAACTTCCTTATTTTTCTTTGACTGCATTTCTTTTGCAGTCTCTATATATGAACTCTGCTTAAAATTTATTTTATTTTATGTAGACATTGAGTAATCAGTTGAATCAACTGCTCTTCATCATACCATTTGTAATCTTTGTTTATTTATAAACATTAATTTTAATTCTGCTTATCAGTACTGCAATAATTAAGATGATTTTAAAAATGATTTATTATTTTGAGTTCAATGTTATCAACACCACTCCTTTTTATAACTAAGTGTAACCATTAATGCCCAACTTTTTTTTTTTTTTTTCAAAAATCGATAAAAAAAATGTAACATATTAATTCAGCATACAGAATGTCAGTAATATATTTTGTTTGCCTTTCTGATTACCCAGTGTCCCAAAATCACCCGGTCTATAAACAGATTGCTTGACCTTCAGCTCATATTCACAGCATTAGAATTGTTTACAGCTGCAGATTCTTTGTGTGATGCAATAATACAAACATTTATCAGCAGTTTATGGTATTATAGAAAGCTTTTGTGAATAATAATAATAATAATAATAATAATAATAATAATAATAATAATAATAATAATAATAATAATAATAATAATAATAATAATAATAATAATAATAATAATAATAATAATAATAATAATAATAATAATAATAATAATAATAATAATAATAATAATAATAATAATAATAATAATAATAGTAATAATAATAATAGTAATAATATTTATTTGTACTTACATATCTTACAATCTCAATTACAAGTATTGTGGCGCTGTTCGAACAGTTACCATGGATTTATCTCTAGTAATAGATACCTCTCAGATAACGCACTGATTACTCTGTGTGGAGTGAGCATATATCTGTCATTTGTGATTTCTGCAAATTCCATTGGTTGAAGTGATGCGTTCATTGGTGCTTAGCACATGACTGGGAGGCGCGTCAGTACCCCTCTCACTCTTACAAGAATAATCAGTGCGTTATCTGAGAGGTTTCTATTAACAAAGATATATCCATGGAATGTGTTCCAGCAGCACTATAATAACTAGTAAAATGCAATAATGTACTTTCACATACTCTGCTGTTGTTAGCACCTTACTATTGTAAATTAACTACACTAAGAAAAATTCAACATGTAAAGACAGATGGTGGGCAGAGCTAGAGAGACACTGGTCAAAATAGGGATGGGGGATATCTGGCATGAGAGAGAAAGAAATGTAAAAGGTTTTTGGACAATTATTAAGAATAGGATAGAGGATATTGACAGACAAGTGATGGGGAATCTGATAAGTAAGAAATCACTAAATGTACATCTGAAAATAAAGACAGAATGGGGAAGGGAAACATATATAGAAATATGTGATAGATATGAGGGGGAGGGTTTAGCTTGGTTAAGGACAGGAGCCATATTGAGAGCCATATGCGGAAAGAAAATAAGCTTAGAACAATATGTAGTGGAGTGTAAAGAAATTGAAAACTGGAGGAAATTATTATGGGATAAGAACTGGGATAATAAAAGGGTTTACATAGTAACAATAAAAATGCTTATGTTGAAAAGAGAGAAAAGAATAAGGGAGGTGGGGAAATTTGCTGACAAAATCAAAGAGAAATGGCTGAGAAGGGCAAGGAAGCAAAAGGTAGAGAAATAGAGGACACAATCAGAACATAAGGTCAAGGTTGTATAAGAGCTAGGATACAGGTAAACCCGTCGGGGAGCCAACACCACTATCAGCCCGTAATATAAGCAGTGGACAAATTTGTTCCTAGATTAGAATTGTAAAACTTGTAATTAAGATTGTAAGAAATGGAAGTACAAAAAAAATAATAATATTAATAATAATAACATTATTATTAATATTAATATTATTAATATTATTTATTATTAATAATAAAATTATTATTATTATTATTATTATTATTATTATTATTATTATTATTATTATTATTATTATTATTATTATTATTATTATTATTATTATTAACTACACTATATGAAAATTTTTAAAAGACAATAATGTGTTCAAATAATCACATAACTTCAGTGATGACACACATGGTGAAAATAACTCTTTTGAAAATTCATGTAACATAATAAATAATATATGTGGCAATCTATGAATAGACTGCTGGGCGTTAATGGGTTAATATTGTCATGATATCTATTACTAGTAATGTGGCCTAATTAGGAAACACAAATATTGCACTCTTTCTGTATGCTGTATATATAAGATGAAATAAGAGGGAAAGAAAAACTCATTATAGATATAGATCTGCTATATTTATTTTACAGCATATTTTGGCAGTTTGCTTATTTTCATATTTATTTTACATATACCAACCAGCCTGATCTAAGAACCACTTAAAAATGTCATATTGGCTGGTGCAATTATATCAGTCCATTTTGTGCAAAAAACACACTGAAAAGCATACTTTTTATATATATATTATTCACAAGATTTCTTTTTAGCCTTGCACATTTCTCTTTCATTCATACATCCCAGTTACACAAAAACACTAATTCTGCTAATAAATCATTAAATAACCATAATAATTTCAAAGAAAAATAAAATGGCTCATGCCCTATTATTTAAATTCAATATAAATTTAATTAAAATAGCACTTTAAAAAGTATTGAGTGAATTTCTTCACTGACTAGCACACATTCAAGCAATCATTCCAAGACACTGATAATGTACATGTATAAGAAAGAAACACATTTGAAATATGTTTAAAATATGTTTAAAATATAGACATTTCTTGAAAGAAAAGAAATGTTGCATGATTTGTCATAATGAAAGAAATGGACACTTTTTAATAAACTAATGTAATGTTTTGGTCATATCTTATTACCTGACTCCACTCCCCCCCTGTATTTTTCAATATCCTAACTGTCCCATTCTCAAACCTCTCCAGTCTATCTTTTACTTTTTGTGTCATAGAATTAAATTTACCTTTTATAATAATTTCAGGCATACATATAATAAGGCTAACATCATGTACTACACTCACACTTTATGTTGAGCCCAGTAATATAGTGCTGTGAATGGTCTATCAAGAAAGTCTGTGGTATGCTTGAGTAATAAAACTGAACATCCTTACCCCAATGAAACCATTTGTGCACTTCACTGTATTGTGTTACCTTTATTGCTGTTCTCTTGTGTTATCATACTGATTTACTTTTGTGTTTAACCAACTCAAACAATTATTTTAAGTACTAAATGCCTGATCCAACATCAACACTGCAAATTCCTGTAAACAGTAAGAAAGAGCCATATGTTTAGCCTTTTACCTTAGCAGCTGGCTAACAGGAAAAGCAATTGCAGAAACTGCAATTCACGACCTTATATATCATTTCAAATATGAAGGCTACAAACATGAAAAGTCCTATTGACAACAATGCATCTGGAAACTCAAAATAAAGTGTGCAAGTAGTAATCATGACTTTCATATTTCTTCCTTTCTTACTTTTCTCTTTTTTTTCTTTTAGAAAACTTGGAAGCTCATATTTTGCTTGCATATTTGGCTCTGATTAAATACATGTAATTTTTCCTTGCATATAATATGAATTTCTAAATGTAATGTCAGCCTTATGGTACATTTACAGTCTTTGCCTATATTTTAGTTATAAAAATGATAGCTTTCTTCTTCTCCTTCTTCTTTTATTTTAACTGCATGAAAACTTTCAAATTTAAATTTTCATATATGGTGAGCATTTAGAGAAATTATGCTGTGCATAACATTAAAATATTTTAAGCCAGTATTATTGAATACCATAACATGGTATGGACGTCTTAAGTTAAATAACATACATAAAAGAAACTTTCAGCATGTCCATGTACGTACCTGATTTACGTGAATATTTGTATGGTCTGTAAAGCTAAGGTGTAATTATTTGAAAGGTTAACATTTTCTAAATATTCAGACAATCCTGTATGTAATTTATTATTGAATCTGGTTAAATCTGATAACTATTTTAACAGTTCAGGCAAGTAAATCATTTGAATGTGAGTTGCTCTAAATATTCTGAAATTCAAACCATTTTAATACTACTTGAAATGTTTAGGTAACACTGCAAACATATTAACTTCTTAAGTAGCATTTCACTTGTAATAGAACCCATTTTTGTATTCCAAAAGAGGAACATAATGATTGAGAGTTGACTTCAACAAATAAGTCCATGGAACTTTTAGGGGATTTGCTGATCAGCTAGTTCATACCAGTTAACAATCCAATTGGTTGACTGTATTGATTATTTCTAGGGATGGGTCGACACCAGTTTTTCTTGATACTTGAGTCTCAATACTGATACACTATATTTTCCCGATACTTTGATACCATCATTTCCACTTCTAGCTTCAATACAAAATAGAATGTTGGGAAAACTGTGTAATGCCAATAAAATTAAATAGGTGTACATATTTAATGAGACAAAACTCATAAGCATCGTGTTCTTATTTTTAAACTCTATATCAGACATTTAAAAGCAAAACAGTCCACTTTTATAAGTTTTTGTTCAAAAATACTAGCATTTTCACTCTTTCGAGGTCAAGTTCTATTTCTGACACACATGAATCCTGCTAAGCTAAATAGTCTTTCAGGAAAAAAAACTGTTGCAGGTGGAATACACAAATATTGAGCGACTAATTCTTTTTAGTTCTGGAAATTTTGAATTTGTTTTCCAATAATCCAGTGCACTAGAAAGAGGAAGTGACAAATCATCATTGAGATATGTAGTGATTTCTTCTTGGGAACTGTTAACTGGCACTAAATTTGATACACAATTATTTTCTTGCATAATGTTACTATGCAGCTACCACATTCCTGGAAATTTCTAGGCTTTGCAATGTTCTGCTTGTGGCAATAATATTTTACGATTTTAAAATAAAATAAAAATTGCAGAATCACCGCTGAAGTATCGAAAAAGTATCGTTCAATGTCAATACCAAGCAAGTATCGTGAGTATCGAGGTATCACAAGTATCCCTAATTGTTTCCAAAGAAAATCTGTGCATATGAATAACTCAACATATTGAAACAGAACATAAAATAGAATGGTTACAAACATATCTGAATAATTCAAGGGAAATGCAAAGAATTAAAATATTTAAGTAACCTAATTGTTTGATCAGTTGATTAATGTATTTGGACATTGATTATGTAAATTATTCATATTTAAATGTTTGAATATTCAGTACCAAGATTTAACAGCTTTATTACAAAGGAATTATAACAACAGTGATAGCATTAGCAGAAGATTTAGCTTTTATAGTAATTGATTCTCCTTGAGACCTGTACCACTTAGATTGAGTAAAATTACATACAATAACTAATGAGACTCAATTTAATTTGGGCAGTCAATATTCTGTAATATAATTTTTTATGTATTAATTCATTTAAGAAAAGCATGCAAGATTGTTCTTTTATTTTTTAATTTTCCCCAAAAATATGAATTTTATTCTTGCTCTTTCCTTACTGCTCTTTCATTAAGTCAAATTATGCACAAATAAAATTAACAGTGCTAAGTGCAATAGTATCTAAAGACCATAACTTTGGCTTGCCTAATTTTTGGCTGCATTGTTACCTTCATTTATTAACCAAACATGTCACATATAGGTACTGGGTGAAAAAAGAACTGTATCAAGATCACACTATGCAGTTAAAATAGCCAGATGGTAACACAGTCTAATTCCTCTATAATGACATGTCCCAGAAATAAACTGACACTTTTCTTTAAACAAATGTTACAGAATATGTACCACGAGCATAATAACTTATAATTCTTACAATTTAAGCTAAATTCAATCACATAATATTCACTTCTGTGAAGCACAAGTTATTTTAATTTATTGTTTCCAGCATAGCTGAGAGTGAAGTTTGAGATTATTTGACTAAAAGCTCTTTGTCTGATTTATTTCACCTATAAGTTTAGGCCCCACCAGATTTTAAACTCACTAATTCCATGGCATTTAATTTCTTGCCTTAGAAACTCAAGGTTCAACAATTAGAAAACAGAAGTTATTAACAATAATTCTATTTCTTTGATCATGTTAAAAACAATATTTTCAAACCTATGTTGTATAGCACAAATTGCAAACACATTTAGGAACATGTAAATTTACAAAATTATACAGTGAAAATTCTGAGCTAATATTTTATAGTATAAAACATTCCTTTAAAATAGATGGAATACCAGAGAGAAACTCCAAATTAGGGCAGCATCTTGTCCTTAAGTAGATACTTTCTTCATTTGGAAAACAGTCTTATTAAGGAGTTGCTTCAAGTTTCTGTTCATATGCCATGCCTCTGCTGAGACTGGTATAATTAAATCTGCAGCACACCAATTACCAGTCTCAAATTTATGAATCAAATCTTCCTGTTATAAATCTGACACTTTATACCACTTATGCTCAATATCATGACAGCAGTAAAGGATAAATATTCCTAATTAAAATATTTATCTTGAAGTTATAACATATTTATTTGGAGGAGATTTTGATCTATGTAATATTGTTTGTAAACATTGAACTAGAGACTTCAGCATTTTAAATGTATATTTTCTATTGCATTTGAACAAGTGTTAAAAAGGAGACTGTTATATTAATTGCATCAACAGGACCTATGAAATTATATAGTTAACTAAAACTATTACAAAACTTGTCATGGTGATAGTGCATGCCTGATATAGAGAAATTAAGTGATACGGTTCCTGTTAAGCATAATATTAGCATAATAGCTGTGAAAGTCATATTAAATGCATAATTAAGGGCGGATAGATACCACACTATGAATTAAGCTAAATTATAGTAAATATAGGGGATAATGATCTAATATACAGGTGCAGAAACCAAACAGGCAGTCCGAATACATATATTTTATTGCAAGCACGTGAACCCAACGCGTAAAGAGAGCCGGGAAAATGAACACTTACCCTCACAGGAATTTACCTTGTGTTGAACCGACAAAGGGACATTGTTCGAGAATCACCCAAGGGCTAGACCTAAGCGACAACCTGCCGCCCGCCGATGCATTGGTCTGCACATGATATGTGATGAGAGAATAGACACCGGGCATTTAAGCTATACTTTTGCAAGTGTGCTTCTGCATTAATTACCTAGAGCATGGGGAAGAGAAAGTCGTATGGAATACATGCCTCAGAAACTCGAAATTGGGATGAAATTTAAGAGTAGGAAGAAACACAACCTATAAGGAATGAG
Organism: Mantis religiosa; assembly: GCA_030765055.1. Classification (NCBI taxonomy): domain Eukaryota; kingdom Metazoa; phylum Arthropoda; class Insecta; order Mantodea; family Mantidae; genus Mantis; species Mantis religiosa. Next base: position 82,113,311 of record CM060954.1, read on the forward strand.
TAACAGGTCACATGACCTCTAAAGTGTCCAAAATTCGGCGAAAGGAAGGTGAAATATGTGCAATGGCGACGTCTGATATTTGCTAGGAAAAACACTCGGTATTGGCGAGTGAAAGGCGCAATACGTACTGAAGGTTCATCAAAGTCTGTGTTCGCGAATGGACGGAACAACACACATTAGTTGGTTATCAAACACACTCTGTTTTGGCGAGTGAAAGGAGCAACATGTACTAAAAGTTCATCAAAGTCTGTGTTCACGAATGGATGGAACAACACATACTATGTGATTATCGAACATTCTGTGTTAGCGAGTGAGGGAAACAGCACACACTACAACATCATTAAGATTTTACCAACCTCTGTTGTTGTATAATCCTCCGGAAATACTCTAGTGCGCAGAGTAATGCTCTCGCGACGTACAGAAACGACAAAGCGTACACAGCTTAATACATCACTCGGCGTGTCCTAGAAAGTTACAAGTTCACTCGCCACTGTGATTCAAACTAGCCGTCATGTCACGCGCACATCAACAGGCAAATCCTAAATCTCGCGCCTAATGTGCGAGTAACATCAACACAACAGTGACGAATGGAGAGGGTGACTTGTATAAATAAACTTGCCATTCAATGGTCGTGGTGTCTTCTGTGTGATAATACCCTTACACTGTCAGGATGCACCCACTCCCTGAAACCCAAAAGAGAGAATCCATGCAAACCTACCCTGAGAAAAACCCCGACCTATTGTAAACCTCCCATCCGTAGCCCTCACCCGTCACATATCCTATCATATGAGGAATAGAATAGAATCTTTATTGTCACATAATGATTACATTGTAAGCATAAGCTGGTAATCTGAGTTGAGGTGTTGAGTGCCGGGAGGGCTCAATGAGGTACTTAACGGGCAAGTACCGCCTCATAAGTTTGAGTCAAACAATTGCATAACCTTTGTTATTTGGCAGTGGGAGAAACACAAAAACACAAAATTTCAAGTACAGCCACTTTTAACATAATGAAGCTAGAAGAAAGCCACATTGTCACTTGCTTCTTCCCCCAAGGAAAAAAGAAAAAAGGAAACTGTTCCAATTTGACAGTGAGAACATTCTCCCTCACCCAGCATATAAAAAGAGGTACGAAGTCTATCAGTCAATTGAACAGTGGGTTGAATTTAGATTGACAAATGTACTGGTCTGCAAGTATGTAGTACATTCCAGGCTCTCTGGTGAGAAGTCGATGAGCTGTGTGAACAGTGCAAAGGAGCAGTTCATGAACAAACATCGGAGTAGTTGTGTTCAGAGTCAGTGATCAGGCAGTGTAAGAGTAAACTTGTGTGTATATCAGAGCAATTACTAGCAGAGACATGTGTGTTTGTTAAAAGAAGAAGCTGATTGTATATTAGCAATGGGCTGCGATTTTAGTGACAAAGTGAGTTACAGTGAACCTCATGCCACTTTTATCACTCTGGTGTCTAGGCAGATAAAAAGCAATATTTCGGCAATTGAAGAGCTAAATGAAAATCAGCATGAATGAGATAAAATCTTTAGCAGAGAAGGGAGACAATAAAAATGGTGAAATCTGGAAAGGAAGAAATGAAGACAGAAATGAAAAGTGAAATGAAAACTGGTGTAAACAAACTGGGAGATAAAATAATGATGATGAACTCCACAATGGAAGCCATGAAGACACAAATGAAAAGTATGAAAGATGAGATGAAAACAGAAACACCTGAGAAAAAAACTGGAGATATTAACTAAAATCATTGGGCAACTATCTGGGATGAAGAGGGAAATGGAAGCATTTGGCAGAAAGTAATGTTTGGGAAGACAGAGTCAAGGAACCAGCGGTGCCTAAAGGAAGGATAGCTATGGCCTGAGGAGGGAGCAGCTGGTGGACAAGGTGATGACTAAAAAGGGCTAAAGGAAAAGGGCTAGTGCAGCATACAGGACATGGGAGCCATATCCTTGAGTGTTGCTGTATGCCTTGGACAGAAGGTTGGAGGACATCATCATTGTGAATGGCAGGGCACAGGAAAAGTAATGCCAGATAATGGTGTACAGGAGTTCAGCAGTGACTGTGATTAGCTAAAATGTGGCAAAAGGTTGCCATTAAGGAAACCGGACTGGCTCTAACAAATAATAACAGGATTGGGCACCACCTTGCACCACTAGAAGGAAACTTGGCTGAAGTTGACCTTATGACAGAGTGAAGTAAGTCTGTAGCAGTTCATTGCAAAAGTAGCTGAGGAGATGATACTTGGTCTGGATGCCCTAGGAGTCACAAGGCGATGGTTGATGTTGGCAGGAAGATCCTGCAAGTTGGACCAGATGAGGTAACGCCCTGAAGCCTCATCACACATCCTATGATTTGCAAGGTAATTCTGGCAAAGACTACATCTGGGACCACCATGAGCGAGGCAGGTGTACCCACATTACAAGGGCCAGGGTTCATGGAACCTGGAATGTCATCAGATAGAGAGCAATTGGAGGAAGACCCACAACAACAAGCAAGCCTACAACAGAGATTTCTGGCGGAAAGGCATGTATCACCCTACTAACTATACTTACAAAAAATTATTCTGTTTCAGACCTCCATAAATCCAAAAAGAGAACCCCAAAACATTCTGAAGTGAGTGAGTCTATTTGTGAGCAGTGTGATTTAAAAGTGGAAAGTAAGATGAAGATAAAGTTTCATATTTAATTTGAAAATATTTAAAGAAAGCAGGATAAATTTTTTTCAGAAATTGCCTCATACATTTTAGATATGTAAAGATTTTGGTTACTTTATTTTGTCAAAATGGCTCTAATACATATATTTATTTTCTTCTTCGTCTTCTTCTTAGTTATGAGAACTTAATCATTTAAGATTGTTTTTCTTTCTCTTTTAGTTTTAAAAACTACTAAACTGCTCTGAATGCCATATTTTGGTTTTCATAATATTTACTGGCGTTTGTATGCTAATGCAACTTTTAGTGGTACAAATAATGTGTTAACAATGCACTTTGAGGCACAGTTTATATGAAACAGGAACTTGAATTTGAAGAGCCCTGTAGAAACAAAGTTTTTCACTTGAACTGTGGACAGTACTTATTGCTTTGAGTTCAACTGCGTAAAAATAACTGCAAATTCTATGGTTCTTCATTTTATATTTTAGAGAATTATGCAGGCATTAGCATGAACTAAAAAGGTGCTGAAAAGTGCAGTTGAATCATGTTTCAGGAATGTGTAAGCCAACTGTAGCCATCTCCTTGGGAAGGCTGAATCAGCTCCAGTGAATCTGCAGAAGAAACAAATATTTAGTGTACACCGAGAATATAATTGAAACCTTATTCTTAATAAGAGTTTATAACAAGAACATTGATAAAGCAAAATGAGAGAAAGAAAGGAAAGAATACTCTAATTAGTCGTTACAGACTTTTAACACTGAAAAATAGCAGTTTTGCCATAAAAGACTAAGTGTGTAATGCAACCCTTGTAGAACAGTTTCATTATATACATTGAGTCAGAATAGTGCTGAACAATTGTCAGTGTGAACTCAGTTATCTATTCAAATATTTTCATATATATTATATTCTCATATAACTATTTTCATATTTATGATCAAAATTGAACTATTCAGCATTAAAGTTATTCAACTGCCATATTGGATTAATGGAATTCTGCAAAAATGATATATATTTTCCCATGGAGAAAATATTCTCCCATTTGGAATATGGTATGTGTTGTTCTCTCTTAGGTTTTGATATAGTGAGTCTCAGTATTCTGAATTTTGATAATATGATATTTTTAGTGTGTGAATGTCTTATACACAGAAAAAATTGAACACAGCAGATGCAGAAACTGACAACACTATCTCTGAGCTCTCAGGTGAAGAGGGGTGGAGAGGGCTTAAACAGTAATTGATTCCTTCAAGGTCAACCCTGGTTTAATAACAATGGATCCCCACATGCAAAATGTGCTGAGAAATCATAGGAACTGAGAAGTAATATTAATTCAACCACAGTAACAGACTGCCACATACAAGTAGTGAGTTAGCACAAAAAGTCAAAATTCCAAGACTTAATCACAACAATAAATTTTTTTCTTCTGATTCACCTTTATACTGGATAATATACTTTGTCATGCAAAATTTAAATAATATTAAATGGTAGTAGGATAGAATGTAGTACATTGAAAACATACAAAGTTGTTCTTTGCACGTTCAGAGCATTTAAAATGTTGTGATGATATTAGAAATTTTATCATCTGTGGATGGACTAAACATGATTTCCTTTCATATTCCTCAAACAGTTGAACCTGATTTGTACGCATATCAAGGGGAAGAGGAAAGATTACTTGTAATTCAAAATTACTTACAAACGAGATTTTGATAATGCATCAAATTTTGTTAGTAAAAATACTAATAGATGCATTTTTACAATTTTACAAATAATAAAGATATGTGTGAAACAAACATTATTTAGAAATTACTCGTGCTTTAAAATATTCAACTAATTTGGCTTGTTTATATTTTCTCGCATGAAATGCACAAAACTCACTTTACAAAACATATCTATTAATGAACTCAACTTTTTGCACTGATGTAATGCTCACACAACCAGTGTTCAAGAGGTCATGAGTTCAAATCTCAGTCAGAGTGAGTTGAGTCATCTGTATAAGGTTTATTTCAGAGGTTTTACCTTAACCTGAAAGAGGAATGCCAGATAACTCCATCAACCATATGACTTAAGGCTGGAAGACTTTTTTTTAAAAAAAGAAAAAAAGATGCATACTCCATTTATGCACCTAACACTTTACCCATTTTAGATATTTCAAAATTTGAATCTTTCTCCCAGTTACTGTAAGTGTTGCTTGAAGCTGCTCCACTACAGCTGGACTGTCATTAAAATGGACAAAGGTATTCAAATTTGCACCCTCCCATAGAGCTAATTCATTTGTAGGCACAATTTTACCACTACCAGTACCATCACCATCCTTAACATACCAGATTTGAAGAAACAGTATTTGATTTCCGAGGAAAGGTGGGTAGACCTGACTAATTGAGAACAAAACAAAACATCCTGTTCCTTAAATAGAGGTGTTCAGGTTGAAAGTTTAATTACGTTAATTAATAGGTAATAATCTTTGGAACAATGGAAGAATGACTTACCATTTACATCAGGCTCCAGATAAGTCCCCACACTTCAAAGATGGCATTCAGCATAGAAAGAAAGATGAGCATTTAGGTCCCTCATCATTGTTCAGCATCTATTCCTTTCTTCCATGTCATCATCAACTCATTTTTGAAATAGTGTCTTTAAATGTCTTTTTTCTTTCCCTAACAATGCAATTTTTTTTAGAAGAATGAGATCATTTGCAAGTATTCAATATTTTTTTTCTGTGTAATGTTTACACACTCACACACATTCACACTCATGTACAAACATTTGCACAAGCTAGTGTACATATATACAGCCTAGTATTTGGCTTAGTGATGTGATTCTTTCAACATGTTTGCACTATACTGCTATCTTGTTTGTCTTTCAACTCGCTTTCAAGAACACATTTTTGAAAACTTAAAAAAGACAGCCTTCCGCTTATTTTTGTTACAATACATTATATCACTAAAAATAGTTAATGAAGTATTGGTATCACCTAATTCTAACACAGCCTAGTTTAACTAAGTTGCAGAAATGTTAATGTAATTTGTACATATGTGAACTATTTTTTATGCAAATAAAGAGTGTAATTAAAACCGTCACCAGGAACTTACTTTGATTCCTGGAAAGTCAAGTGAAAAGACAAACAAAACTCTACATATCTGTTCCTTCTCTCATATGAGAGGCTGGAAGTTAACTACACAGATACCATGGAAGTATTCCAATTTTCTACTTTTATCCACTGTTCGTATAACTTTGAAATAATTATGATTAAATTAACATCAATATTCTGATATCACATTTCACTAATACCCACTAAAATTTGAGGTACTGGCTTCAGCTTTACAATATTTTTAAGGCCATCTCTGCAGAGTAAATACAGTGTTCTTTATTTTGCTGTAATTCAGTTGTCATGCACAAGCTATTCTTTTGATTTAATTGATGGTGTGCAATTTTTTAAAACTGCTTTATAAAATTAATATTATGAATATTAGCATAATATCCATATTATTAAAACATATAGAAAACATAGAAAACAAAATTTAAAAATACTCAAAATATAAAAGTATACAAAGAACTGCAGAAACTTTTGTCCTTTTCAAAAGAAAATATTTACTTGAACACTTACGGACTGCAGATAAAGAGAAGCAATTAGTGTATAATGATACCTTGCTTATATGATCATTATTATCTAAATTACATATGTATTTTGTGCTGTGAAATCCACCAAATCTTATTTTCAATACTGTTTGGCCAAAGAAATAAACTAGATGGGTTACATAAAATGACAGCTAATAAGGTAACTTAAGTGCTTCATATTTTAATAAAATCATGGGCTACAGAAATACTTCAATCATCCACAGAAAAACCTATGGTCAAAATATATTATTAGGCCCTATACGTATAAGTAGGCCCCTACTACTTGCAGTATTATTCACATCATTCAACTCAATCTCAGACATATCTTTTTATCACCATATCTTAGTAGCATTTCAACTGTGGAAATGACTAGCTTTATATGTCAGGTTTGCAGGCATGGCACACCATCTCCAGGTGAAACCTTAGATAAAGTTTGACATCTAATCACTTCCTTGTTGGTCACAAGAGGATGAGACAAACAGTAACCTGAAACAGGTTTTGGACAATGGTATAACCTTCTGTTTCTTAAAAAATAGGCATTACATACAATTCTACTGCTAGACTTCAGAAGCAGAAGGATAAGCTTCATTATTCTTAATTATTATGATACAATGAGGCACAACATTAATATAATTTTGAGTCGAAGTAGTATTCAATGCTCCATATATTGCTAGTGTTTACCTAGAACGTGTATTGTTAGGACCTTCCTAACATCCTCATCTAATGTCAACTATTGAATGTTAATATAAAAATTATTTGTGGTTGGTTTATTGACACTCGTCACTTACTTTTTCATATATTTATGAGAGACCAGTTTCAAAGGCCCTGGCCTCCATTTTCAATCTCTTCCCAACTGAATGTTGGTTTGGTGAACTCATCAAGATACCAACACAGATGCCCTATCGCCTTCAAGGAGTTCACCAAATCAACATTCAATAGTTGACATTACCTGAGGATGTTAGGAAGGTCCTAACAAAATGCATTCTAGGTAAACACTAGCAATATGTGGAGCATCGAGTACTAGTTCGACTCAAAATTATACTAATAAATTAAGAGTTTATTGAAACATAATTTTAATATAACACATCATACTTTGTCATTTTTAAGTTAAATGCTTACTTCCTGAAAAACATAGCTAAGTGACCATTTTTCATGTTTATATGTGATTTTTAAAGCAGTTATATCCATTAACAAAAGAGCAAAATTAATAACTTCATCACAATGTTTATAAATTAATATGGATGTGAATGATGCTGAAAGTCTATTGCTATCCAAAATATCTTTTAGGCTGCGATAATAATTAGTTTACACCTAGTATTACCATAAATACTGTTACAAACTTTTGGTACAGGCTATACAACCAGTTTTGAGGTTGTAGCCAATGTTTATCATGACATTGAAGACTGTTGTGAAGGATTTGGGTAACATTTTGTTCAGAAATCAACAATAGAGTTCGAGCAGGATTCAGCACCCACTCACTAGGCAAAGTCTACTCAGGACTGGCTGCGGAGAAATGCTCCAGACTTCACTGCTCCAGATGATTGGCTTCACAGCAGCCGTGACCTCAACCCTCGGACTACAAATTGTGGTCTGTACTTGAGGACATAGTCGGTAAGAGGCATCCTGAACAGCTCCCTGGGGAAGCCAGTGGCAGATTTTCCTATAGAGACTTTGCGTAATTCTAATGATGTGTGGCCACAGAGACTTAGGACCTGGTGAAGGCCAAAGGTTGTCATTTTGAAAAATGATTGATGCTCTGTGTTTGAAGTACATGTAAGTGACCAGTATCAAAAGGATATTCAATTATTTTTAAAACTTTGCAAATTGCTCAGGTTCATTTCTTAACAGTACTCATATTTATGGTAAGACTAGGTACTACGGAATGTTTAAAAGATGTGTTAGATAAAATAAGCCTTCAACAAAGGAAAACATCTTCATTTGCAAGCTTTGAGGTAAATTAATAATACTGAACTGCCTTTAACAAGCAGTTTTATTATAACTCAAAAAACAGATTATAGAGTTAATTGATGGAAATTAATCATTTCTTCACACTAGCCGTATATAGGCTAAGGTTTTTGATAGAGTCAACATGAAAAATTCAATGCCATGCCCGGGATTTGAACCACGGATCTCCTGGTTTCCGTCCATTTCCTCTAACCCATTGAGCTACTATGGCCAACTCGCCGTCATGACATTAAATTCTCCATTTGACTTGTGTATTTCCCTGGTAAACCACTAGGGGCTCTCGCATTCGAGATACACCATTTGTGGCAACTTACTATCGTAAGTACCTGAGTCCCAGGCTTCATCATTTAACTCTGAATGATGAAGCCTGGGACTCAAGTACTTAAGATAGTAAGTTGCCACAAATGGTGTATCTCGAATGTGAGAGCCCCTACTGGTTTACCGGGGAAATATACGAGTCAAATGGAGAATTTAATGTCATGATGGCAGGTTGGCCATGGTAGCTCAATGAGTTAGAGCATTGGAGTAACTTGATGGAAACCAGGAGATCCGTGATTCAAATCCCGGCCATGGCATTGATTTTTCATGTTGACTCTATCTAACAGATTATAGCTTTGTCTTGTATAAATATTTTTTCTAAATTAATATCCTCCAATGTAACACATATTGAATGATGAATGAAATGGGCGAAATGATGCTCAAATAAATCCAGAGTTCATAGAACTAAAAGTTACCCAACATTCATCTTTCAGTATCAGGGAAAACCCTGGGAGGGAAAAAAAAAAAGAAACGTATCCAGATAACTCACCCTGACTGAGATTCATACTCAGGACCTCTTAAATGTGAGGCGGACATGCTACCACCATGCTACAAAGATGGGTTTTGCATAAGCATTACAGCTCAGTAAGGATTCATGTTCCCAAAAGTATGAATTCAAAATAATAATTATGGTTTAGTAATAATTATGCTTATTATTAATAAACATATTTATTATTGCATCACCCTTTGAAAATATTAATTTCTGAATAAGTTGCATTTTGAAGGCAAATCAGTCTATAAATCATATTGAACTCAACAAAACTGTTCTTTTCCTTATGAGATCCATAAATGTTTGGTTACATTAAACTTTCAGTCTCCAGCTTTAGACATAGTATAAATTGCTTAAAACTTTGAATTGAAACTTTTAATCTGGAAAGGGGGGAGGGACAGAAACAAACAAATGTGAGAAGTATCTGTAACCATGCTTTTCCATAATGGTAACTAAATGGTTCAAGAAGGTAATTTCTTTTTAGACAGTTAAACAAGTATCCTTGAGTTTATCCATCATCTTGAAAATTTAACTCAAGTTTAAAAATATTTAATTGGGGTTTACACACAAAAACTAAATAATGGAATGAAATGGAACAATGTATATTGTAATAGAAGGTTCTAATCTCAAGTGATCTAATATTTAAATGAAGAGCAAAAAGAATAGCAATGATAAATAGCAACAATGTTTCATGATATAATGCATGCTTGTGAAATTGTCAAAGCTACGTGACAGCAATATTGTTGTTACCAAAATCAACAAGTATTTGCTTTAGATCATATTATGGTATAAAACAGAACAATGATTTATTGATAAAATGACAATGTTGGCAGCACTAGGTAAAAACAAATCAATAGTGCATAGTCTCAAGCTGAAGTGGAACCAGTCAATATATCAGATATAAACACTGCTTCATTATTCAACAGATGGGATGAAATCCTAATGCACATTATAAAAAAGAAGCAATATATATTGTGAGAGAAATTCAATGAGAGATGTTGAATTAATTTACTGGCATTTTGGTCAAATGTAAAGATATAAAGAAAATTCAAAATAATTAGGAAACCAAAGCCAAAGCAACTGCAAATGTATACCTTCACTATTACATTATTTAAAGCCTCTTTAAACATGTTTGCTAGTAATGACTATTTAGTTTGAGAAAATGACATAACAATGTACATAAATAAATGCATTACTGCAGCATACCTCAGAGAGGAGTTTCTTTCCTCCACTGGAATCCATTAGCACGTGACTGCTGCAGTCTGTTAGCTTGAGCCTGATTGCTGTGTTTCCTCCCTGCTGCAGCATCCAAACCATTCTTTACACCTGCGACTATTCTGAGTGCAGGGTTGGTTACTATTCCATTTCTACGTGGTTTTAATAACCCTCCCCTGTAATAAAGTGTCATATTTAAAAGAAACCTTACACAACATTTTTTTCAAAATTTTAATTATAGGAAGATTTCAAGGTTATAATTTTTTTTCCATTGGAAATATTCAATCAAAATATCAACTGAATGCTTATTTAATTCATTGTAAACAAGTAATGAACTTCTCAATCTTTTTTTTTTTCTTCTTAAGTTAAAAAGCTACTGATATGGTCACAGTAGTTGTTAAAAGTACATACAATTTTTTTTTTTTTTTAAAAAGATCAGAGTTGTTCTGCTCCTGTTCAACAATGACAGCCATGACACCATCCTAATAGCTCCATTAAGAAAACATGGATTCACTGATGATACAAAAGAGAAACATTGGTATATTATTGTATATTACAAGATTTTGATTTGAGAAGTCAACCTGTGCCTCACTTAAGACTGTTAGTATACTTTGCTGAACAAACAGTTCATATGCTTGAGTGTTCAAATTGTGAACAGATTTTCATGAACTATTGCCACTGATATATATATATATATATATATATATATATATATATATATATATATATATATATATATATATATATAAGGGATATTGTGTTTTCTGTCCATGATCTTCTGATAAAAACAATGTTACATGTACAGATCTTTCTGTTTTCACTAATTTCCTGCTTGAGGCTACAAACATCAAACTACTTCTGAAGCTGGCCAACTGTCAGAATTAAATAAAAGACAACTTCTCTATGCATATTTGCTCTATTTATCTATTTATTAGTACTAAGCTTCCTACAAATAAAAAAATACAAGGAATATGGTCAAATGTTCAGCTCAGGCTGAGCTATATACACAATAATAGCTCTATACTGTGGTGCAATGTTAAAATAGTAACACTGATTGCCTTTCACCAGGATAGCACTTGTTAAAAGCCAGAGATTTTATGTGAAAATTATGAGGTGCATTCAAGTTATAACTTCTTCAAACTTTTTTCTCACTAACTGATCGTACAAAAATTATGAAACTTGTGTCACTTCTTGACGTGATCTCCCTGCACCCATAAACATCTTTTGCAACATCAACACCATAATTCCATGGCTGCTGTGAATGCTTCTTAAGGAATCTGTTTTGGCCACTGGAAAATTGCTGATGAAATAGTGGCACAGCTGGTGAATATGCAGGCATATTGTATATGTTGTAAACAGCACAAAGTCGCTAGGTGAGTAGGGAAGCATAAGGAATGACTTCAAAGTTGTTTGCATGAGGAAACTGCTGTGTCACATTTGCATGAAGTGCTGGTGCATTGCCTTGGTGAAAGAGCACACGTGCAGCCTTTTCCAGCTGTTTTTCATGCAATTGAGGAAGCAGTTTTTTCTTCAAACAATCTTCACAGGATGCACCCATCACTGTATTTTTCTATGGAATGCACTGAGTAAGGATTACGCTACTGCTGTCCCAGAACATGGCCATCATTACTTTTTAGCACAGGCGCTTATCAGAAACATTTTTGGTGGTAATGAATCTGTATGCATTCTGGTACATCATTTCTGGACTGAAAAATGGCATCAACGCCTCATCCATTATTACAATTGACAAAAACAAAGTGACATTTATGCCTTCCTCTTGCATCAACATTGCCTGGTCACATGTCATGCGCACAGCCTTGTGGTCATCCAGCATCATTCGTGGCACTCACCTGCAAGACACCTGTTGCATTTTCAGGTTGTTATGCAGAATTGTGTACACAGATTCCATGGAAATGCCAATTTTGGAGACAATCTGTTCCACAGTCATTTGGCGATCCTCCAAAGCACATTTCTCCACCCACTTGATCATGTCATCAGACCAGCTTGTCTGAGGCTGACAAGGGAACTATCACTATGATATGTATTTACTTGAGAGTTTGATGGCATCATCTTTGTTCTTATGGAGCCGGTGTGCCAAAAATTGGGTGCGAGTATAGCTGGAAGTACCTGAAAATGAGTCCAGAATACGTAGGAACATATAGGAATAATAACATAGCATTGTACAGGAGAGACTGTTTATCCCTGTAATGGCATAGAGCTCACGGGGGATGTCCAGCAGCTACTTGCAAGTGGTCGCATGTCAAACTTTTCAGGCTTCAGTTTTGGGTGTTGCGGTTCTACTCCACAGCAGTTTTTGGCGCAGAGACCCCCACATAGAGCAGAGATGATGCCATCAAAATCTCAAGTGAACACAGATATGAGTGTAGTGATAGTTCACTTGTGAGATTTCCTTGGTTTGCTGTCATACAACATTTTGCCATCTCTGAACTGTCGCAGCCACAAATGCACATTAGAAACATCCATGAGACCATCACCACATGTCTCATTTAACTGGCAGTGAATTTCAATCAGAGTCACATCATGCAAATGGAGAAAACCAATGATTACATGCCCATCATGTACTGAAAATATTGTCATTTCAAGTATACAATTATTAATGCCAGAGGTTATTGTTATTTATTTATCTGCTGATTAAAATTATAATAATTCATGGCATTGTCAAGGTAAGTACAATATAAATACAATGATTATCTAACCTACTGATACCGAAATTAAGAATTGCAATGTATAAAGAATCATAATGGATTGCAAAGGAATGTATATTTGTGTGGAATGCGTGCAGGTGCAGTTGAGTTGAATAGCAACGGGGTTGAATAGTTGTTTTAACAAAAGAAACGTAAGAAACAGTGTCCTTAGGAGAGTTCTGAAGGGTAGTACTTGACTGTTTGAATAGGCATTCTTCGGACCCTTAATAATAGCATGACAAAATAGTCACAAAGGGAATCTTTGGTTGAATAAAGAGGGCTTCCAGAAAGTGAAAGTTACACATACACCCACGCGCAGCTGTGGACAGCAGTCCGAGGCGTGAAGCTGATTAGGGCAGTCTTCTGTCTTGGTCGAGGGCAGACCAGAAGTGATGAGAGAAGATATTTGTCGGTTCATATAGATGTGAAGAACGAAAGTTTTATCGAGTAATAATCATTTCACATATAGTAACTCTAAACAGTGATATTGGTAACCCTTGGCCGGCAACTTCAAGTTTGATCTTCTGATAAAAAGAAACAGTCATTAAACCAGTTTGATACGGGCATTCCAGTGTCATTAAAACTAACCTTCTCATACATACTCACGCATACCCTGGGAGAAACCTCATTACTTTAACCTGAGCTAAACATTATTGTATCAAACTGTAGCAGAAAGTGGAACTGTGCGCCACCCACATTATAATTGTATCACTACATATATACAAATTATTTACAGGTAATAATAAAGAAAATATTTACATTCTTAAGCTAATATGTACAGTTCCGTAACACTAAGCTTACAAAACTATATTATTAATTACTGCTCTAGAAATTCGTCAATTGAATAGTAACATCCATGGATACAAAACTTCTTTAGTTCCCTGTTTAACCGCTTAATATCTTTAATTTCCTTTAGATACATAGGTAATTTATTAAAAAGCAAACAGGCAGCTACAGAGGGTTTCGTTTTAAATAATTCTAATCTATGTGAGGTTATATGAAAATGCATGTTGCCTCTGGTGAAATGATCATGAACCTGACTGTTTACTTGTGGGTGGTCATCCTTATATTTTAGTCTACTCCCATTAGTCCTGGACCCGTAAGACCAAGGACCCGGGCCTCCTTCGACCAGGGAGTTACTGAGCTGTCCCAAAAAGGTGCCCGGCGCCTCCGTGGGGCTTTCCATAGGGCTAGACATAGAGTCTACCAAGCCCCCCCATCTGGTCCTGTGGACCTAAGACGGGATGGAAGTGGATACGCTACTTACGCGCACCAACTCCAAATTGGGAAGGCTACCAATATGACTTCGGTGGGGCCGCCTGGTGATCTAGCACCCCTTTTACTAGCTATGCTGGCTAGTACGCAGGAATATTAATGGCTTCCCTCAACCCCGTCTGGAGACGTACCCGAACTCCCACGGGTATCGGGAACCACTGCGTCCTCGAGTCCAACCCAATCCGAATAACTCCCTATCAGGGAGGGGCTTGAATGTTCAGCCCGAGGTTCCTCTAGTAACGTCAGAGGTACCATGAGTGCTAGGGGTCTGCAGCGCCCGCACCACAGCAGCTGCAAGGGAAGGATCCCCTCCCCTATGGGGATTTCAAGTATACAAAACAATCCTCACTCTCGCCATTGCCACAAGAGGTTCTGTGCCCCATACAATGTTGCCATCTCTGTCATGCATTCACAAAAAGTGCGTGCTTTATTGAAAACAAACTCCATTAAATTTAAAGGGAGTCGATTAATGACACTAAACAACACTTACTTTTAAAACTTTTCCTCGTCCGCCATATTGTCAGCTGTTTTACTCCGTACAATCAGGTAGTATAATTTTCACTTCTTAAAGACTTGTTAGCCTAATTTTACAATTCCTTTCTTGGAAGTGTTGAAAACAGTGTTGTTATATTAAATTAAATTTAAAGGGAGTCGATTAATGACACTACGTCGAAGCCATCTATGACACTACGTCGATTAATCGACTCCCTTTAAATTTAATTTAGTATAACACTGTTTTCAACACTTCCAAGAAAGGAATTGAAAACAAACTGCATGTTTCTATCTGTTTCCCGTTTGGAGAAAGAAAAGGGAGGTGTTATAACTTGAATGCATCTTGCAACGCGACTATTTTGCACATATACAAGGTACTTTATACTGACCATTTTAATCCATTACTTCTTCAACTAGTGATAATTGTCCAAATGGAATGATAAACATCACTCCCAGTTTCTTTTGCACTTGTGGAATTAACAAGAAGGATATCATTTGTGAGGTTCCTAAAATCAGAAGTCCTATGTAGGTAGTTTCCATTTTTATATTTTTCATATATTTATTAAACCAAAACATAATGCAGTTGGTTCAAAGATATACAATGAGAAGTTCATGATAAAACTCTGTCACTTTGAGATCAATTGGCAAGCGATATAACAATAGAAATCATCATCATTACCATCAACTTCTTAATCATCATCATAGCAACAACAGCTATTTAGAAATAATATGCAGTGGAAAATCTATGTTGTTTTTTCTTACTTACCCACTTGAGGCCGAGTTACTAAAATCAGAAGCTGCCTGAGAGGAAAGAATGGACGTTGAACTTCGACCTACTGCACTACCAGAGTTACCTAAAATGATGCGCATATGGGTGTCTCTCGCAAAGTGAGGATCAGCAGTAATCCCTGGGTTCCTGTTTATAAGAGACAAAAAAAAAGTTACAGAAATATTGAATTTAAGTTTTATGTATCATTTATGGATTACACATATTTATTAGTGTGTAAGTCAACCTAAACAGGATCGCAAGATCAGCGATAGAAGACATAAACAAATATGTCACCAATACTGATAAAAGGATCCTCTTCTTTATTTCATTTAAGAATTAACATTCATTCCAGTTAAATTAACTCTGGTGCATACTATATTTAATTCATATGGCTATATAATATAAATTTTACATATTAAGATATATCACCATCATTGTATGAGAAAGAACCTACCAAGGATGTAATACAAATGAAGTAATAACAGGTTTATGATGAGGTATAATTTAATTTATTGTATCAGAAGTTTGATTCTTTGTATCATTTTTTTTTAACTTTTTATCATAGCAGTCTTAAATAACAAACTCATTTTTACTGCATAACAGTATGACAGCAGTCAATGAGAGGTGATTAGGACACATGAGCTTTAAGAGATATGGGGCAAGTTTATATGAAACAAGGAATAATTAAATATTACAAGCTCATAAACACTGAAATCATAATATTTTTTTTTCTTTAACAAATCAGATTTAAGGAAGGAATAAAAACTGATGTAATACATTCACAAGAACTTCTACTCTACACTCATGTAATAACAATTGTTACAAAAGCTTATTCTCCTATTTACGTTATTTTAAATAGTTTTAAGAACGCTGTCACACCATTTTGTTCTAGCTACAAGAGGGACATAGCAGGCTGAAGATATTTTTTAAAAATCAGGGTGCTGTGCAATGGCTTTCAGATTTCAAGCTCATTGCACGAGCACATTATTTTCCCAACTCAGTTGAGTGTTGAAAATTTAACTTGACCAATGGTAGCAAAGACATAATTCCTTTCTTTTTAATTCTTCGCAACAAGGTGATGGAAACCCTTGCAGCTTCACTTTGTTGATGCAGCAACATTCTACCACAATTTAAACTCTCTCTCTCTCTCTTTTTTTTTTTTTGTTGAAAAATTGTAAACAATACTGCAAGCATCATTCTTCGACTGGCCAGAAATGCTTAATTTACTAGCTATTTAAAAAAAATTTCACAATAGATAAAATATATAATTCACTAATTTTTATGGATCATGCTTGGAAACTGCAAACATAACATGTGCTTGTAGGAAGCCAAACCACACTGTGAAATTCCTAAACACTGACCCCCACCACCAGCAACATGCGCAGGAAACAAAACATCATTTCCATGGGGTTCTTTCACGGTCTAAAGACCTACAATATTCATCAACAAGTGAAATAAAAAGATCTAGTAGAAAGCATTCTCTTTTTATTCAGAAAGTAATTTAACAAACTAACTGTATTATCTTCACCTGTTTTATGCCCTGAGGAAAGCTATGAAAGAAAGAAGAAAACAGAGAGCTCTCTGCTCATGCAAAATAGTTATCAGCTGTAGAATTCATGTGCATGAAGTATGTGACTATATTTTTTCTAAATTTGTTTGCATTCTCCATAGTGAAGGGCATCCAAGAAGAACCACCAAGCACATAAAAAACAGCCCCTTCTTTATTGATTTTACTATCACATTAAATTACAACCTCTACTGTGGATAAAACAACATCAGCTAAAGGTTTCTTCCTTTATCACTTAGCTGAATATGGAATATGGAGTCTGTTTTGTATCACATAATAAAAGGGTAAAGAGGTAGTGTAAATTTTACTTGTATCAGTGTTTTTACAGTGTAAATTCTAGCTGTCTTTTATAATGACCAGCTCAGACTGCCACCATGTTAAGTTTTGTGTTTTCTTTGATACTTACGTGAGAAGTGTTGACTTATGATTTGTTGCAGGCAACAGTGCTAATGGACTGCTAGGAACAGCAACATCACTAAGTGGACTGTGTGGGGGCGATGCATAAATTGGACTCTGCGGCTCACTTTGTAGTGGACTCAGCAGCTTGCTTAGAGGACGTGTTTTGGTGCCTCGAGTGCACTGCTGAAGCTGTTGTGTAAAGGACAATGCTTGACCACTGCCCACAACCTAAAACATTAAAATTATAATACTGACAAATATGGAGGCCATAAAATTTAATAATTTTAATTTTACTTTACTGGAATATTAACTGCTTTATCAAATTGGGTTGGAGATGTAGCATTACTTATAGCTATTGCATGGATATTAAATTCTTCATAAATTAGTAAAGACCCAACATCCCTAATGTAACAGCTGCATCAATATTTATCATCGTTGTATCGTCGTCATCATCACTGTTGTCATTTGTCAGTATCATATCAGTACTGCTAATGTGCTGGAATCTTGTCCCACAGGAGTTCTTTCACATGCTAATAAATCTACTGACATTTTTAAGCACACTTAAAAACCATTGTCTAGGGCAAGCTTGAACCAACAACCTTGGGATCAATAGGCCAGCATCTAACCAGCTGAGTCACCCAGACTGCATCAGTCATTGCATAAATGAAAATTCTGAAAATTATGCCATAATAAATAGATCTGAGAATGTTACATGTTTCTGCAAACTCTCTCAACAGATTCTGACTGTTACTAATTTTATACATAGTTTATCAATTGGTTAATGCAAGAAAAAGGACTAATCTACTTTTATACCTAAGAATTTGTGTGAGGGGGCTTCCTATATTACATACTCAGAAAGGTGGACATGTTTTGTATCAATACCATCTGTAAGATATTCTGAGGCACTGTGTTAACGTTGGTGCCTAAATGGCTCTGCAACTATCCAGGTTACCTGCACTGCTATTTATGCTCACTTTGGTAGGTTCAGTCAGCATGCATTTCAGCTGGTCTGATGTTGAACTTAGAAAAAAATTATGTGGGATGTAAAGGAAAGCATATCCAAAGGCACTGCCTCAAGATTCAAGAACCATGACAAGGGTCAAGAGGATCAACAACGTAGTCTACTGCAATCAGGTTGTCTGGTATGCTATGACAGTGCTGGTCAGAACAACCAGCCCTGAAGAGGAAGTGTGAAGCTCTTCACTGGCTGCAGGAAAGATTAGCACATACCAACTCTGCTACCTGATTTTTAGTTACATCTAATGGCCCTTCTCTTCCTATGAAGAACAAAAGCCATTTAATGCAGCCGCCTCATTTCAGAAGATTTTTTTGCCAGGGTTGAGTAGGTTCTTTTTTTAGAGTGAACACCTTGGGTTTGTCCCCTGAGTAAGAAGCTGCCTAGTGCCCAATAGACAGTTGAGATTTGAGAGTCTTACTAACCACAATGCCTAGTGCAGATTACAGTTCAGTTGTGAATTATGATTCAGCAATTAATTTGTGAACCTATTTAACAGATCAATTGTGTTTTGCTCCTAGTACAGCAACAGTGTCAAGTGTAATATTTGTACTATATTAACTGCCAACATTAGTGTGTTTAACAGCAACTGATGTTTTCATTTATTATAATATTTAATGTGTAAAAACTATGGACAGTAACAAAGAGGAAATTGGATGTTATGATAATAAATGAGAAAACTACTGAAGTACCTGTAAAAGATTATAAATGCATATCTTATGAGTGAAATTTCTGTTTCAGCTACAATAAAGCAACCAGCACTATAATTATTTGCTATAAACTTAGCAAAAGCTCTGGCCAGGCATATTTCTGAACACTTAATGCTTCTAAAAACCTAAATGCAATGTTTTATAGGGTTCCCACTAAGATATGCACTCATTTTAACTGATCCTTTTCTTCTTTTCTGACCTGATTAAAATATACTGATCTCTAATATACTGGAGGAGAAAGTTTTACTCAAAACATAACATCCTGCCATGCACCACTAAGACACTTGCCAATAATTCTACCCTAAAAGAGACCACCAGATGAGAGATGATGTGAAATGATAATGGAGATGAAATGGAGATACAGAAAATTCGAGGGATGTAATTAACCTTCCCAGCACTCGCCTGGTGACGCAGCAAACCCCCCCCCCCCAAAAAAAAACATGATTAAGGTAGGTTGGCCACCGAATGGAATCGAACCTGGGCCTCCTGAATGCGGGCCACAGATGAAACCGCCTGAGCCATCCCACTAGGTTGTCTACCTCTTGTGAGGATCACAGAATGCTGTGCAACACCATGAACAGCATTTACAATGTGCAAGCATTCACACTATCTGTCTGGCACCACCAAATGCCACATGCCTGATAGTACACCTGAAAGATGATCAGGAAATGGAATGAAGGGAAATGAAAAGGTAAATAGTGTGAAAGTAAGTATACCAGCATTTGCCTAGGGAGAAACCACAAAAAACTTAAGTGCGCAGACAATTGGGAATAGATCCTGCAACCTCTCAAATGCAAGCTGCACAAGTTACTGCACTGCAATCAGTTTTGAGGTACTTGCTGAAAGAAGCAGTGATCTAATGATTTACTGACTTTTTAATTACTTTCAAATTTCTCCAACCTACTTTATATATTTTCCTCTCTTTTACAATAGTCTATGATTTTCTGTGTTTCTCAGATCATTTCAAATTTCCTTGAATTTTTCATTAACTTTCTCTAATGTGGATCCTATTTTAGAAGCGCCTTTCACAATATGAATTTAGATCAACTTAGTTCACATGCAATAAACATTCACATTTTTGATCATCCTATTTCATAAAGATAAAATTTATACATTATTTTAATTTGCACAATACCTGTGAATGTTGAGTTTGCTGAAGAGGAGGAACCAGGTTTGTGGTTGCAATGGGTTCCTGTGACCTTTGAGAACTTTTAGTTGATCCTGTGAAATTGGAACTTGATTTACTATTGCTGGAGTTATTTCCAAGAGAAACAAAAGAGCGTCGTTTACTTGAATCTGGTGATTCAACAGGAGAGTAGGCATGGCAAGGCCCTGGTGGACACAGAACAGCTGATGAAGGTTTAGTTTCAGCTGTGGATCCTGATGTGACAGAAGTAGCACTACTGCTGCCTCCTGTGAACATATAAAAGAAGATTTAATTGTAACAAATACCAGCCCATAGGTACTGCCTTTCAGTGAGTATCCTCTTTATAAAAGATATTATGTTTTACATTCCTCTGCCTAACCAACATAAACAAGTATTGCTTAAATGAAGGGCAATTTAAATGAAAGGCCTGATGGTACAGAAATGTTTCACTTTAGAAAATGTCAGTAGGAACTCTGATTGTATCAGTTAGTAGTCTGAAAACACAGATGTTTAACTGACCAAATGCTTTGAAATATATTTTTATTAATTTAATTTACTTTTTTCTCTCTAAAATGAAGTTGTTAACAGAAATAGTTATTATGGTAGCATAATTATTGAATTTAATGCACTGTGTTTGTCACACTAAGAACCAATCATATGAACTGAATATGTATGTTAACCATCTTTAAACACAAGTTGACTAAAAAGTAAATTTCTTACAATATTTATAGTTCATTTAACCTTTTTCCCAAACCCTCCCAAATTCATAGATTATACAGGACATATATTTATTTCTGTGAAATACTTAGGGCTCCCCTCCTAACATCAAAACAGTAAAGAAAGTTCATATAGACATGGATGTGAAAATTGTTAGAGAGTGATTGCTTTCTGTTTGGCTGTTTGCTGTAGAACAAGGAATTAAGAATTTTGTCGTCTGCTGATAGTTTAATTGTTTTTTTGTTTGGTTTGTTGTAAAGCACAGGAGGCAGAATAAAAGTACTCTGTGAGTGAAGACTAATATGTACTGCCTTTTCTTTTTAATTTATATCCTCCAATGTTAATGAATGAAATAAGTGAAATTATGCTCAAATAAGTACAGGGACCATAGAGCTTAGAGTTACCAGAAATTTATCTTTCAGGATAAGGGATCAAGATTGAACTCAGGACCTCTTGAACATGAAGCAGACATGCCACCATCTACACTACAGAGGCAGGCTAATATGTACTACATATATACCCTTGCGGTTGGAATGTATCATGAGCACGTGAGTTTATGTAGAACACTACAAGAACAGCAGTTTATGAACATTCTCATAAATTTACCAACACTTGAAAGAGAGCGGCTCATTTGAGAGGAATGTTTCAGATATTGGGAGATCAAGAGACCTTTGAACACTGACCATGAAGAACGCGTTCATTATGTAGCTCAAATACATCACATAGCACAGATTCAATGCAGTAAGTGAGGCAAAGTCATGTGATGATTGGAGCATTTTGCATGAAAATATTCTGTATTTGTATCAACTTTAGCAGATGCAAGCATTAAGTGTGGCGAACTATGAGTCAAGAAGCATTTTGCCACTGCATGTTACAGAACTGTGTTACATGCATGAAATGTTTTACCAAGCATCTTATTCATTGATGAGGCTGTGTTCATTTGTGATGGTATATTCAATTTTCATAATAATCATACTTCATGAGAATCCTCTTGATGTAGAGCATTTGATACTGAGATAATATGTTGAGCAGACTGACTTTTAATTGGCTTAATAAAAAACATTAATCTGCTAAAAAGGCAAGAAAAGGAGTTATGTGACCTATAATTCTAGATATTCCTGCTAAGTGTAAAGAGAAAATTGTTAAATCTACTGCAGGTCCTGCATGGGCAATTCTTGCTGAAAGAAGAGGATACACAGTTCACCCTGTTCCTGCTCCTCTTTCAGTTGTTCTTCTATATCTTTTGCAATTGTAAAGTAACTAGGTACTACACAAATACAACTATTTGCAACAAAAACTTCACTTATCTTAAGAAAATTATGTAAATTTTTCTTATTAATTGAGGAGATCGATTTCATAAACATTCATTCGCATCTTCAGAAGATGCAAAGGTCTATGAAACTGTTGAAATTAAAACCATAGAGACTGACTATTGTCCATCAATTACAAGTGTGTGATAATGAAGCGCGCATAAAATTCTGTAACGGGATTTTACAAAATATTGTTGGCAGTATTGTTGATCCACATTTAATAATTTTCTCAGATGATGCATAGTTTCATCTGACTGGCCATGTAGCTTCACAAAACAATAGATATTGGTGTACTGAAAATCCAAAATTAATGCACTAGGTTCCTTTACTTAATGAAAAAATTGGTGTATGATATGCTGTAACAGCAGAATGGATAAGAGGCTCCATATTTTGTAAATTCTGATAGGTGTCACAGAAATATTCTCACGCCATTTTTTGCAATGTTGACAGATAATAGAGGGAATATGGCTATTTTCAACAATATTCTGCTACAGCTCGTACTGTGGAGGCTTCCTTGGAAGACATAAAGAGGGTTTTTGAAGACAGAATCATCTCTAAAGGGTTATGACCGGCTCAATCGCTGGATCTTACTGTGTGTGACTTTTATCTGTGGAGAACTCTCAAAAATAGAGTTTATAGGAACAATCCTCACACCATAGACAATCTTATAAATATATAAGAACAGAAATTAGGAAAATTATGCAACAAGAATTGATGCATGTGAATGGCAATTTCATCAGAAGGTGCCAAGAATGTTTATCTGCCGAAGCACACCACTTTCAGTACTGACTGTGAAAAAGGTTAGCACTGATAAAATAAAAGTAATTATGTTTGTTTATGTAATAGTAATCAATATCTCGTAATAATCATCATAACGTCAGTAATAATATTGTATCAATATCATTAATGAGAGTAATAAAAATACACACTGAATATAGCACGAAACATGCATTGCGACTACCGGCCAGATAGCTGAGGGATCGCATGCGGAACACGCATCACAACTACCAGCCAGGTAGCTGAGGGATCGTGTACAAAAAATGCATTGTGACTACCAGCCAAAATGCTGAGGGAACGTACTGAACTTTTACATTTTTAAATAAGAGTAAACGAACAGGTCTTGTTATTTTGCATATCTAAAGTTTCTGTCCAATAACATGTTTTATTATTAATCTCTATTAACCTATTCTCTTCAAGTTTGTACTTCTGTGATGAAGTAAGAGAAAAACCTATCAAAACTGTATCTTGAAGAGCTCATCCAGAGACTAAGAAGAAAAACAATTTATTTGCAGTTCAGAAACGAAATATGCAAAACTTTCCTGTAAAACAAATTTTCCTGAAAACAACTTTCAGTGTTTTATAAAACACAAGAGTCAGCCTTTTTTGTTTTGTAATTTACGCCTTTAACTTTTTTAAGTCATATCGGACGATGAATGAAATGGGTGAAATGATGCTCAAATGGGTCCAGCGTCCATGGAGCTTAGAGTTACCCAACATTCGTCTTTTAGGATAAGCAAAAACCCCAGAAAAACCTTGTCCAGATAACTCACCCTGACCGAGATTCGAACTCGGGACATCCTGAACATGAGGCAGACATGCTACCATCTAGGCTACCGAGGCGAGCACAGCCTTTTTAACGAACTTTTGTATTTCACACTTGATAAGTAAAGTGAAACCTACTTAATAATAATCTTGCAATATGTAGAACAATACAAAATTGAATCGAGAATATATTGACACATTGCTTCACTCACACTGTTTATTCACAGGACATGTTTCAAGAGCTCTTGCTCCTATCCTCAGCTGATACTCGACTCATGATTCAATTTTGTACTAGTTTGTGCTTCACTGTCCCTACGCTTCTTTCAAGTTTATACTTTGGATGTAGAACAATATTTCTTGTTTTTCCTGTACTGGCTGTAAAAAACTAATTCTCTTATGTTCTTATCATTTACTTCTGCAGTTCTGGTTATCGTTCATGTTTTATTGTAATTTTCAGTATATCTGTTTAATAAAACTAAAGTCATTATATAACAAAACAAAAATAAGCATAAAAGCAGAACAAATCATTAATAATTATTTCTCTCAACACGATATGAATACAATGTTCCCTGAGAGAAACTAACAAGCAATTCTCAATGCAAATTACGAGTATTATCAACAGTCCTTCTGCATTTGCAAAATTTTTGTTTTTTTGTTTATTAATTCCTAAATATATGTCTTAACTTACCCCCATTTATTCCAGTGCGATTCAGCTGTTGCTTATGACTGGCTGAATATTCTTCTAGTAACCTTACTACTGAATCGTGACCACTCTTTGCAGCAACTCTAAGAGCATTTCTTCCACAGCGATCGGAGTGGTTAGGATCTGCCCCATGCATTAACAGAGCTCTCACACAAGCTTCATGACCTTCCTGTGCTGCTATACCTGTATGATATGCAAAACGCATATGTAAACCATCAAATAAGAGAGATATAACAGAAATTTTATTCATGTTTTCAGTTTAAAAAGTTTGCAGCATTTGTCATTAAATATGCTTTCATTCTGTATAACTTTGGTACACTTTAAATAAGTAAATGAAACTCAAATTTCTAGCTACTCACATTTATTTCATTGTGCACCAGTTAAGCATATCAGGTAGTAAAATGAAACATTTTTTGAAACTCTATAATTGAATGCATACTTAAATATAAACTGTACTTTAATTCTTATCTGATGCTAGAAAAATGGGCCAGTAGTACAGAAAAAGGAATTAGAGACATGACCTGGCATTTGGTATCATAGCTGCTGTTGTCACAAAGCCAGGCAACTGCCTGTTGTTGAAAGGTGGGGAAGTACATGGCTTTTTCTATTTCACCAGGCAGCTTCAAGACCTTTCGAGTTTGGCAAATCTGGAATAATCTACTTTGAGATACTTCTAGAACTAAATTAATGAAGGCCAGGGGTATATGAGGAAGCACATCAGTCAGTCAACAGTTAGTGAGAAGTCAGTTGCTGAGGGACTGCACTATGCTACAGAGGGGATTTGGCCCAGAGGTCCAAATTTGATCTCTTGTACCTACAGGGTGGTGCACAAAATGTCATACAATGAAAACTGTTGATATAACTTTTAATAACCAAAGCATGTCAATATTATCTTTTCTACATGAATCATCAGAATGTGTATGCTTGGTGAGCATGCAGTACTTGTTCAATATGACCACTTTGTTGACGTTCTACCTCTTTGATACGGACTGTGATGTTTTCGACCACTCTACGACACATGTCTTCTGTTATTCCCTGGAAAAAGGTTGTGATAGCCGCTCGCAGTTGTATTAGAGTGCGTGGTTTGTTGCGGTAGACTGTCTCCTTCAAATATCCCCATAAGAAATAATCACAGGGATTAATAGGGCTGTGTAGTGACCATATTGAACTGCCCTGAAAACATTCAGGATATCGATGGGACATCACACAGAGCCCGAAATGTTGGTGCAGGAAATCCAGAATAATATTGGTTTGTCTCATAAATTTGTTTGATTCTTGTTACGTGTTTACGACAAAGAATGCCTGCACTGTATGCCCGTATCACAACTACGGCAACGAAGTTGCCTAATTATGTAGGGGTAACCTGTTTACATATGCAAGGTCATCGAAAGTAAACAAGGCAATGAAATTTTCAAAACAAACTTTATTTTGTGCAGTATGCACCATTATTATCAATAACATATCTCCATTTCTCAGGAAGCTTATCAATACCATTTTTCCAAAATCTTGCAGATTTCTGGTTGACAAACTCTTCTACGGCGAGTCTGCAATCCTCCAAGGAAGTAAGGCGTTTGCCATTAAGGAAGTTTTGCAGGGATCGGAATAAATGATAGTCGGATGGGGCAATGTCTGGAGAATAAGGCGGGTGAGGTAACACATCCCAGTCGAAATCCCGTAATTCCTGACGAGTTACCATAGAAGTGTGTGGTTTGGCATTGTCTTGATGAAAGACGACTCCACCATTAGATGCTAACTCTGGCCTTTTCTCTTCTAGGGCAACCTGCAGACGATCCAACTGAGAACAGCATTTCTCTGAATTGATGGTCTCCCCAGGAGGAAGAAATTCATAATAAATAATTTCTTTCCAGTCCCACCAAATGCACAGCATAATCTTCTAAGGATGAAGCCCTGGTTTAGGAATTGAGAGTGGTGGTTCCCCTTTCTTACGCCATGACTTTCTCTTTCAGATGTTGCTGTACACAATCCACTTTTCGTCTCCTGTAACCAGCTGTTTCAGAAAAGGGGCAGTTTCATTGCGTCTTATCAATGCGTCACAGATGGAAACGTGCTGAACTAAATTTTGTTCACTCAGTTCATGTGGAACCCATACATCCCGAAGATTTACGTAACCAAGTTTCTTTAGGTGCCTGGCTACAGTTGCATGAGATAAGTTTAGCTCCTGACCTACCTCCCGAGTTGTTATTCTGGGGTTGTTCGTAATCATGTCCTTTATCCTTTCCTCATCCGTAACCACAGGTCGTCCAGAACGAGGTTTGTCTTTCACAGAGAAGTTCCCAGCTTGAAATCGAGTAAACCATTTTTGACATGCCCGATTCGTCACTGCATCTTCTCCATAAACAGCACAAATTTTCCGTTGAGTTTGTGAGCCTGTTTTACCTTTACGGTAATAAAACAGCATTAAATGTCGAAAATGTTCCTTCTTGCCTTCCATATTAACATTCACAAGTTACAACTCCACACTGTTGCATCCACAAACTCGTACTGAAGTTTGATTACCAATTCTTACATAAGTTGACCTATTTACCTTTGGCCATGAGGTCGCTGTGGTTTGTGTTCATAGCATTCTTTTCAGTTATTGTATTTGTAAACAAACCCCATATTGTTAGGCAACTTCTTTGACGTGAAAGTAATGGGGGCATGCAGTGTTCTCAGGAGTTCTTAGTCGTAAACACGTAACAAGAAGCGAACGAATTTATGAGACAGCCCGATATTTGCTGTATGAGGACGAGCTCCATCTTGCATAAACCATTGAGTCTCCATTAGTAACCCTTTTGCATAAACTTGTCGAAGAAAATTGTTCTGCAACATGTCCAAGTAGCATGCACTGTTAACTGTGCCATTGAAAAAGATTGATACAATGATTCCATGGCTGTATATGGCAACCCATACACTACCTTTTTCTCCATAATTTTTAATCTCGTGTACAACACCAGGAGGTTCTTGTGCCCAAAATCTGATATTTTGCCTATTAACGCTACCATTGAAATGAACGTAAACTTCATGAGAATACCAAGCATCATCATTTGCAAGAGCCGAAGTCGCAAACTGTAATTGCTGTAACTTGTCATGTTCCGTCAGTTTGTGCAACACTGTCATTTTGTATGGGAATAATTTCACGTCAGCATGAAGTATTCTTTGAAGTGAATGACATGAGATGCCCATTTCGGCCGAAGCTTGTCTCGTGGATTTCCTGGGACTTCGTGTCAAAGCCACTCTCACAGCCTCGATATTCTCTGGAGTACGGATTGTGTTGACACAAGGTCACTTTTGCTGTAAAATATGGCCGTCAGTTTCAAATTGTGTGGTTAGTCTATACACTGTATGTCTGCAGGGAGCCCACGTCGTACGAAAATGAACATGAAAACGTCCTTGCATCTCTGCTACGCTCTTCGTTTCCGCGTAAAACAATACAGTTTTCACTTTTTGTTCTAGCGTCAACCGGCATTTGTCCACCATTTTACTAAATTGAAGTGGTGGAATCATGCACGCACTATATTGACAATCTGTTGAACCATACACGAACTACAGCTAATTGTCACATCATTGCAGCGTCACCAACCCGCAATTAACATATTTATTACACAATTTCAGTGTATGACATTTTGTGCATTACCCTGTATGCCCCCATACAGGGGGCATCCTTCTCATCCGGATGCGAGATGAGACAGAGAGCAGCTGTCCCCAGCAGCCATGACAGTACAGAGGGACTCCCCAGCAGGCCAGTACAACCGGCATCCCACCCTACTGGGATCCAGAAACAGCCCCACCAGACCAGGTTCGGAGAATGCAGACCATCCTACTGCCATGCAACACTGAGACATCTGCCGACACTTATACCCTGAAAGAGACGACTAGATGCTGTGAAGTGATAATGGAGATGAAATAGAGCAGGAAATTCAGGGGATGTAATTAACCTACCCAGCATTTGCCTGGCGATTCAGGAAAACCCTAAAAATAAAAAAAACCATGGGTCAGGTAGGTCTTCCATGGGAGTCGAACTTAGACCTCCTGAATGTGGGCTACAGACGAAACCACCTGAGACATTCCACTCGGTTCAGTCACTGAGGGAGTCGATTAGCATTCATCAACAGATGCTCTGTTATTTTCTGGCTTCATAGAGTTATTTATAATTTTCTGCCATTTCCATACAAAGCCTATATCATAATCATTATCTGCCTTTGCTGTTCATTATTTGTCTAATGTAGAATTTGCAATTTTTACTTGGAATGATATATTGCAAGAACAAACTCTCCAGTAGTTGGACCAAACTCCATGTTGTCAAAACTTCTAGGGTATCTAGCTTCCATCACTCACTATTAATACATTCTACATGTTGAATTCCTGTCTGCTGACTTTGGTATGTTTTTCCTTGGCCTAGTTTTCTTTGAGACCACGTTTTACTTCTTAGTGCAAAAGTAATAAGCTATCACGCTCGATACCAGGGAAGGTTGCTTTAATTGAATTAGGCAGGCCAAAAAGGAAAGAAATAATAATGGAAAAGGTCTTGAAATGTTGGTGTAGATATCTGATAAAACAAGAGAAAGAGATTTTGAGGTTATACATGAACCAGCAAAAATGTACGAAAAGTAAGAGCAGTTGGAGCATAGGGGTAGAAGGTAAAATGAGAGAAATAGGAATGGGAGACATTTGGAAGAAGGGAAGGGGAAGTGGACAAATATTTTGGAAGACGTTGAGAAATAGAATAGTGGACATAGGAAGACAAGAGAAATGGGGACGCTTAGGAAGTAAAAAAATCATTGGGATTCTATGGAATAATTGAATCCTTTCACATTAGCAACATAAATATCAGTAGTTAAAATACCCAGTGCTGTTGCTCCTTGATTGCATGTATGATCTGGTCTTGCTCCATGCTCAAGCAACAGTCTCACGATAGCTGCATGGCCCTGCCATGAAGCTGAATGCAGTGCAGTTCGATTTTCATTGTCCGTAGCATTTACATCTGCTCCTCCAACTGTGAGTAGTAGTGCAACCATATCAACATGGCCTTGCCAAGCGCTCACATGAAGTGGTGTACGACCCTGCAAAACATTCAGAGTGCCAGTTATTTAAGCTCTCAGTTTGTTATTTTACGTACTAAATTTTACTCAGACATAATTAGTGCTGATATAATCCTAAACATATGGTAAATCTCCACTAATATATATAGTAAGTTAATATTAGGTAAGTTAATAGCATAGAGTCATAAAGCAGCAGCAGTTTATACTGATTAGGATTCATTAACAGTAGGTAAGGTAATGCCAACTATACTTAGTTAACTGCATATTGTCTCCACATATGATACAGGGTTTCACTCAGTCAGAAACATTATATGTACAGAGTGAGGAGACTTGGTCTGCAGTATTAACTGTTATTCAAATTTTCAAAATGCGGTTAGCACTTTGTGTTAAGTTTCAGTTAAAATAACATGTGAAATGAGAGTAATGGCAAATAATATGCTTAATTGTTCTATTCCACATTAAGTGTTTATTTATAGCTTGTATATACAGAATCTGCTCATGCTGTTAGCAAATTATTTGGATAATCTCTGAGGATCACTAAAAGATAGTGTGCAAATGTTTATGTGTGTGCGAATGTGTGTGTGTTTATTTATTTCCAAACCAGCTGAACAAAAAAAATTCTTACAATTTTCTTTTCATATGCTTTACTTGAGTTGCTACCTTATCCCTTACTCTGCTATATATATTAATTAATTAATTAATGGTTATTTATGTATGGTGGACCTTAACTAAATTCATATTATTTTTCTTTATTTTTGTATACAATTTTTTTTCTTGCTCTTCCCATAAATTCCCCTAGCATTATTATATTCTCTTCGTTTTGTAGCTTCATTATTCTAATTTTTAGAACTTTTATATTAATACTCTCCCACTTTATATATTTTATTGTCATGGGTGAGTACATGGCTTAAGTAAAATTAAATTTATCATGCAGTCACTCTACTTCACTAAATAATGGGCACTTTTATTAACTGGCAGGCAAGAAGCCAGAGCTTATTTTATGATTGAAATTCTCCAAAAACTTTGGGTTAAATTTGGCAGGTTTTATAAAATATACTTTGCATAATGCAACATTTCCATAATGTTTCTATGTATCACCTTTAATATCACTTTTAACCTTAAGTACTAATCTTTAACATGTTGCATGCTTTGAACACCTTACTTTTTTAAATAATTATTTTCTTCACTGCATAAAATTTATGCCTGTTTAATGTTAATTCTTGCCACTTTAATTATAGTATAACTGTTGTGGCAGTCTATAATCTTGCTAAATTCTAATGATATTTTAACTGAACTGCACACTGTTGTACACAGTCTATAAGAGAGTAAGTCTATAAGATCTATAGAGGAAAGTTCTGATGTGTGTTCATGTAACTTAATTTCATAATCTACATTTTATTAACGGTCAAACTGATTAAATTATTACAACATAAGATTTGCTATGTTCATTTTCACATTTCATTAAGTCGCACATATTCTTACTTATTGATTAGTTTCAAATTTTTAATTCAATGAATATTCTGTAAAGCAAAGTGATTTTACATTGTGCCTCCCCTGGTTACAAACAATATCTTTAAATCCAAAATGTTTTCAAAATATTGGCTAAGGTGACCAATTAGGAGAAAAAGAGAAAGGAAACTCATAGAATATACTTAAAATTACTCAATACAGGAAAGCTTTGGTACAAAGTAAAGTACTATTTATCATAAAATATGAGAACAGTTCAGTAAGTATTTCTGTTAGGAATAAAGATGCCAATTTTTTCAAAAACAAATTATTTATTTCTCAACATTAAGAATACACATTTGTGCCAATGTTTCTGCCATATTTTTTAACCCCTTCATACAACAGGAATTGTCAAGCTCTGCAAAATATGCCTCTGTCTCAACAATAATCATAATTTTATACAATAAAATTAAAAATAAAACTGTTTTCCTTTGTGATGCCCCTCACTTCACAAGTACTTACATCTGCACTCAAAGTGGAAACACAACTTCATCAACTGCCACCGTTTTCAACTGGAGGAAGGTAGAGGAAAAACAGAAGCAGCAAGAAAAGGCTTATTTATTATCTTCTATGTGCTTGCTTCTTATACCCTTATTACTTAAAGGTTGTGTAAACATTACTGTATTGAGCTTGCTTCTTAAGTTGTTAAATAAAGCTCTATGCCTCCCATTAAGAGGAAGTATTTAAAGAACTGTTTATATATATATATATATATATATATATATATATATATGATCAAGCGAAACCAGTGTGCTGGTAACCAACCAATGAACATAAACAGAAACTCATGATAATGTTTACATCTAGTCTGGTTGTTAAAGTGACCAGAGCATAGATCTATTGTATTTAGTTCCCAACATTTGTTTGTTATTACATAAAGAGAAATCTGAAGAACATTTACATTGTCACTACTTTTTCACAATTTCGTTTACTTTTACCTTTTCAAAATTTTTATCTTCTATAGTGATACTTTAAATGTTTCTTTACCCTATTTACCACATTCATCTCTTTCTCCATTTTTTCTATTAATTTTCTCAAAATAAACATACCCTTCTTTCAAGACAATTATCATCCAAAAATGTGTTTACATCTATAAAAAAAGTGCAACATTACTCAACATATTCCTCATTTATATCAGCAATATATACTCTACTTACGGCTCTTCTCACTACACAATTATGAATACAAATGCCATTGAAAACACGTTTTAATGTGCTTTATTACACATTATGCACCTTAGCTATTACTTCATCTAATCCCAGTGATTTATGAATTCCCTTAAGTCCATACGTAACACTAATGAGTTTATTTTGTCTTTGTTGTCTTCTTGATTGTTCAGGTTTGGCAAACGCTGTGCCTTCATACACTTAACACTTTCATTATTTTATTACCTCCATTTAACACTACACTTTTATTACTGAACCACCACACAGTGAAGCATTTCTTCATTCTCTATCTTCCTGCTTCTTTCCTTGCCTTGTGTCTTCTGTTGTGGTGTTATTTGTTTGATATTTTCAATTTATTCAGCAAATTCTTCCAGCATTTTCTTTACCTGGTGATTTTCTAACTTTGCTGGAGGCTTTTTACTTCCTCTCGATGATGTAGTTTGAGGTTATGTCCCAGTATTCTGTCTGCCTTTTTCTCACAATTTCTATATTATATTTCTTCATTCATTTCTGTTGCCGAGAATTTTCAATTTTTTGCATTTCATTTACAGTTTTTGCCGATTTTGTTTTTCTGACCCTTGTTTAACATATTTCTCACTAGAAGAAGTGACATACTTCTCAGCATCCTCTTTCTCAGCACTTGTTAGATGGTGCAACTTGGTGTCCTGACTTTGTTTCTTCAGTTTCTGTGTTGTCTGAAATTTTGTTTTCCTTTTTTAAGCTTTCCTGTATTTTATTCTTAACATTTGCACTCTTAATTTGTCCTCATATATATTATTAATATTTTTCTCTATATCTGTAAGCTTTGCATTAACACATTGCATGCCACCATACTGTGTAAATTAGATTCATTGTGACCATATGTTGCTATAATCTTGAAAAGTTCAGTTATATTTTTAAAATACTTCAATCTTTTTATCCTTCATTTGGAACATTTTGGTTTGAAACTGAAAGGTAAATGTCCTACACCATTCCAACAAAGAATTGAAAAAATCTGTAAAAGCTTATTTCTAATTTGCAAGTGATATCTATTAATATAGATATCTATTAAAAGAGACAGAATTTTTTTTTAAATTTTAATTTAATGGGAGAGGGCTACAAAATACCAACTAATAAATATATTAACTATCAGAGATTTCTGAAAAGGTACCTCTGTGTCCCTACTTTCCACATCTGCAGCTCCTTCTTCTAACAGAAAACGTGCCATTGCCAATCGATTTTCCAGCGCCAGAACATAAAGTGTACTTCTTCCATCAGCATCTCTCATATTGACATCTGCACCATGACTCAAAAGGCTTTGGACCACCTCACAATGCCCTTCAATTGCTGCAAGTCTGTGAAGCAGAAAAAAAATAATGTGATATTCTAGAGAAGATGTATTCTTTGTGTGCTTACATAGAATAGTAATCCTAACAATAATAGGCCCACCTTGGTAGTGTGGATGGTAGCATGTCTGCCTCACATTCAAGAGGTCCCGAGTTCAAATCTCAGTTAGGGTGAGTTACCTGGATAAGATTTTCCAGGGTTTTCCCTTATCCTGAAAGACGAATGTCGGGTAACTCTAAGCTCCATGGACCCCGGACACATTTGAGCATCATTTCACCAATTTCATTCATTGTCTGATATGACTTAATGTTGGAGGATGTAAATTGTTTTTAGAAAAAAAAAAGTATCTTAAAAATAAAGAGACTGAGACACTCAATTTTCAATTTCACTCATTTCATTTCAATGCATTTTGCCTCCACTTGAAGGCATTATCAAAACATTGTCAACTTCTTGATAATGCCTTCAAGTGGAGGTGAAATGCGTTGAAAGAAAATATGTGTCTATAAAATTTACTTTGCCAAAATTTGTAATAACAATGCCAAATAAAGGTGTCAATAATCAATCAGAATTGGTAACCAGAAGGAAAGTAAATAAGAAAAAAAGAAAGGAGAGGGAGGTAGGCAGGAAGGGAGTGAGGAAGGGAGGGAGGGAGGGAGGGAGGGAGGGAGGGAGGGAGGGAGGGAGGGAGGGAGGGAGGGAGGGAGGGAGGGAGGGAGGGAGGGAGGAAGGAAGAATATACAATTTTTAGGACATGTATTTTTAAATTTTGAGCATTCATAATTAATCAGTTATTCTTATGAAAGTTCATTTTTCTACTTTACTTTGAGATATACCTTTGGGAAAAAGCTGCAAACTTTTGCTACAGGTACAAAGGGAATAGTGACAGTCTAATAGTGATGGAACTAGGCTATATGCTGGTCTTAAAATGTAGTATTTGAATCAGGAGAAGCAAATGAATACTGACAGACTTTAAGTGTATTAAACAATCTGAATCACTAATAACTGATACCCTGTAAATGGCTTATTCCACATACTTTTTTTTTTTTTAAATAAATTATGTGTTTTAAAGAGATCACACTTTTTTTGAGTAGTATTATTGTATCTTATTATGGTTTACCAGTTACACAAGATTATGTGAAATTCCTACTAAATGAAAAGAAGCAAGAAAATAATTTAAATATGACTTAGCATACTTAATTGATTAGAACAAAAGAATTATTTAGGTATCTTTATGTTTTTACAACTCCTAATAAAATATCTTCAAAATAAAAATGTATCTGTACACTTAAAATTACTAGTTGTGCACACATTATTGCTTCATTCAATCTTGCAATAACCTGGCTGTTCCAAATACAGAATTTCAAGCAGTTGCTTTTCATTTTTGGAATAATTAACTACCACATCAGAGAGCAGATTAAATTACTGATATCATTAGCACCAAAACTTGTACTTACAGCATAGGAGAAGATTTTTATTGCAAAAAACATTCCACATATTTTAAATTAATGTGCTATAGGTGAGTGATCTAATGAACATAAAAAATTTTCGAAGAGAAGGAGCCAATTACAAGAGATTCACATGACAACCAATTGATAATTGTCAGTCACCAATCAGCTGAGGATGGGATTGGGACAGTCCCAAAAAACATTCCTGTTTCTAATGGTGACGTGAGTGAAATTTTAAGTTTTAATAAAGTATGACTCAATAAGCCTTTTAATATGAAATTAGCTTCACTTTTAAAAGCTCTTTTATTCATAACTATTTAAACAGAATTTCAATGTTATCAAAGTTTACCGTAAAGCTGTTTTGCCATCATGAGCCCGTTGGTCAGGAGGTGCTCCATGCTCAGATAGAAGCATCTGAACTAACTGTGTGTGTCCTTCTTGAGCAGCTAACATCAGTGGCCCCTTTCCATCATTATCAGCTTCATCTACTTTAGCTCCAGCCTCCAAAAGAGCAGCACATACTTCTGCATGACCTTCAAAAGCTGCATAATGCAGAGGAGTCCAACCTGAGTTATCCCGATGCTGTTCATCCAAACCTATAACAATAATTTCCTTTAAGTTATTGTTCTGACACAAATTTCCAGAATTTCTATGATCTGTAAAGTCCATTTCTAGTGTCAATAGTATTATTTGTATATCTCAAGTGCAAAGACACCAATTTTTTTTAAAGTCACTTATCACTTCACAAATCCAGTTATGATAGCATTTTTGCATTATGATTTTTGGAATATTCTGCACAGCCATAATTTAACTATTACATTTTCACAAAATTAATACAAAATGGAAAATGACATAAAATTTCATCAGTAAACAACAGAGCTAAATATCTGAGGGAAAATACTTATATAAGGGCTTGGTCTGCAAAAAGGACATAAGTAATAAAGCAGTTTTACCACGTACTTTTAAGAGATTCTATCTTTTCATCAGTTCTCATTCTTACTTACCATGAAATAAGTATTCATTTTCCATTTTCCATTATATACTACATTTTTGTAATTTATATATTTTTCAAAGATATTCCACTGCTAATCCAATTGACAAATATATTAGCTAGAAAGTTAGATAACTCTTAAAATTCAATATCATGGCCAAAATTTGCATTATATGGAAGTACCATTAGCTTTCCATGTCAATGATTTTCCTTTAAGTTATTTTGGGTTTCATCATACACCGTGCACTTAAGGTTTATTTGGACTTCAAGATAACCTCTACTAAGCCACCAGTACAAACTTAACTGTATAAGTATCATAATCCTAGAGATGTCTTATTATTAATTGAAAAAAATATTTGACATTTTTGACATTTCATCACTTACCTTTTTATATTAATGAGGGACTGGTTTCGGAAACTGTTGCCTCCTTCTTCAACCTCCTTCCAACTGTCTGTTGTCATCTACTTTCTTCTCTCTGGCGGTGGAACTATGAACTTCTTTGCCAAATTATGTACTGGTGGGATTTCAAAGTTCATTACTCGGTCCTTACTTTTCCATATGAATATCTTCTCCCATGTTGTCAGTTTATTTTGGTTTATCACTCCTTTTAGTAATTTTGGATTTGGATGACATAGATCCAAATCCAAAATTACAAAAGTGTTGTCAGTTTATTTTGGTTTATCACTCCTTTTAGTAATTTTGGATTTGGAACAATGATATCCAAATCCAAAATTAGTATAAGGAGTGATAAACCAAAATAAACTGACAACACTTTTGTAATTTTGGATTTGAATCTATGTCATCCAAATCCAAAATTACTAAAAGAGATGATAAACCAAAATAAACTGAAACGTGGAACATGTATGGAAAAATATGGACCGAGTAATTAACTCTGAAATCCCATCAGTAGATATAGATAATTTGACAAAGAAGTTCATAGTGCCACCGCCAGAGAGAAGAGACCAGACGACAACAGACAGTTGGAAGGAGGTTGAAGATGGAGGTGACGGCTTCTGAAACTAGTCCCTAAATAATATAAAAATGTAAGTGACGAAGTGTCAAAAAACTGACTACAAATAGTTTTTTCAATTAAATTTGATGTCACTGTTACTAAATTCCTCTAATATCTTATTATTATTTACATACTTTTTTTACCAGATATATAGTCAAATACTAGGATTTGTTTATATATGGAACTTTTAGAATTTTTCTTATTTGCACCATGTGAAAGACTACAGAGCCAAGACAAGGGCTATTGCACCTTCTAAACATTCAGAATAAAGGGATCAGGCAAGAGAGTATGAAGGACAGCCAGTTTTGATAGTGGCAGGTGCAGTAGAATGAAGCAAGTTTCCTAACATTTCCAAGACTGAACAATCCAAGTTGCCCCATATACACATGGGCAGTTTCAGGCTGAAAATTCCATACTGTTGAAGTGATCCTTCTTTTCTCAAAACATATCCACCACATATTCCCAAGCCACAAATGCCTAGCCCTGCAATGCTGAAAAATGAAGAGGGAGATGAAGTGACAGGAAATAAGGGATGGAAAGATTTATAATAGTTTACAAGGTGTGTTCAAGTTAAAACACTTGCAATTCTTTTTTTTCAGAACTGGGACCAGATAGGAACGTCTGTTTCTTTTTAAATACACGTGGACTCTTTGTGAATGCGTGACAGAGATGGCAGCACTGTACAGTGCATAGAACTCTAGTGGCAGTGACGAGAGTTAGGACTGTTTTTGATACTAAAATGAAAGAAGTTAAGCTAAGATTATAAGATATTGACAGACAAGACATTTTTGCCAATACAAGTGACAAAAGCTAACTGAGATTATATAGAGAAATAAAAACAACCTGGGGGAGGGAAGGATAATATATATATATGTAGTAGTAAGTTAGGGTGAGAAGGTTTTGCTTGGGCGAGAACAGGAGTGAGAAACTTGAAAGGTATAGGTCCAGAGAGGGAGCTAGATAAATGTCCATTGTGTGGAGAAGAGAATGCATATTTCCATTGTATATTAAATTGTAGTCAAACAAAGATATGGAGAGAGCAGGCATGGCTACGTAAATGGGACAATTTGGGGGGTGAAGTAGTAATTAGAAAAATTTTGTCAGTAAAAGAGGAAAAGAACAGGAGAAATATAGGGTATTATTTAGGGAATGTTAAAGAGAGATGGCTAAGAACAATTAATAGAAAAATGTAGAGTGGGATAGGTGAAATGGCAGAGAGTGTAAAAAGGAGTAGAGGGCCTCCAATACACAAAAACCTAGGGTTAGGTGTATGGGGACCGAATTACTATTCAATGGTGGGCAACATGATAGGATTTTCAGGATTTAGGAATATATGGCATATTTCTGTATGGATTTTATAATTGTAATCTTGATTTTGTATTTACATTTGTTGATTTAAAAGGAAATATGAGAAATAAATTACTATCAATTACTATCAACTACTAAAATGATATTTTCATTGCAAGAACAGTGTGTAATCATTTGTTTTCTCCATTTTCGTGGTGTGACACATATTGAAATTCATCGCCAGTTGAGAGAGGCATGTGGTGATGGTACCATGGATGTGTCTAATGTGCATTCCTGGGTGACACCCAGGAAGACACTTTTCACATTTTCGCATTTTCAGTTCTTCATACAGGATTGTGTGCACAGATCCCACAGAAATGCCAATTTTGGAGGCGATGTCTGCAATGCTCAATGGGCGATCCTCCAAAATAACGTTCTCCACTCGCTGGATCATGTTGTCAGACTGGCTGCTGCAAGGCTGTGAATGTCTTGGTTTGTTGTCACACAATGTTTTACCTTTATTGAACTGTTGCACCCAGGAATGCACATTAGGTACATCCATGTTACCATCACCACACGCCTCACTCAACTGGCGATGAATTTCATTAGGTGTCACACCACGAAAATGGAGAAAACTAATGATTACACGCTGTTCTTGCAATGAAAACGTCGCCATTTTAAGTATCAAAAACAGTCCTAATTCTCATCGCTGCCAGCATATTCCATATGCTGCAGAGTAGGAGAACCATGCATACACTGGGCCTATGACCTTGCCATAAAACAAAGCTACTATACAACATATACATGCACAGCAAATTTACAACTAACATTTTAAAATTCCCTGCTAAGTTTATTGATTAGTAAGATCAAATTCACTGATAATTCAGTTCAATAATACAATTTATGCTTGGTGCATGTTTGGTGTTTACTTGTTTGGAAACAATCAAAAGTTTCGTCCTACAGTTCTGATTTGGCACCTGGTGATTTTAATTTACATCATAGATAAAGTCAACTTGAAAAATTAAATGCCATGGCCAGGATTTGAACCACGAATCTCCTGGTTTCTGTCCAGTCGCTCTTACCCATTAAGCTACCATGGCCAACATGCTGTCCTGACATTAAATTCTTCAGTTGACTCATATATTTTCCCGGTAAACCACTAGGGGCTTTCATATTCGAGATACGTTTGTGGCGACTTACTATTGCAAGTACTTGAATCACAGGCTTCATCATTAAACTCTTTATTATTTAAGTGAATTGATGGAAATTAACCATTTCTTCTCACTAGCCGTATATAGGTTAAGGTTTTAGATAGACAGAGTCAACTTGAAAAATTCAATGCTGTGGCCGGGATTTGAACCACGGATCTCCTAGTTTCTGTCCAGTCGCTCTTACCCATTGAGCTACCATGGCCAATGTGCCATCCCATCAAATTCTGGCTATGGCATTGAATTTTCAAGTTGACTCTATCTAAAAACCTTTGCCTATATACAGCTAGTGAGAAGAAATGATTAATTTCCATCAATTAATTCATATACATTAATTGAAGTTTTTGGTGGTAAGCATTTTTATAGTTTTCAGTGAAGTAATGCAACACCAAAGGCACCATTGATGTTAATGTTCAAATTATACCACATTGAAAGCCAGTATTAAACCTTCTTCTCAATCTAAAGGTTTTCTATGCTACTAGATCATACCTATATGCACATGATGATATCAATGCTATTATCATAACATGCTTTTAGTTGAAAAGTGAACAATTCTACTCCTAGTTAATGAAATTGTTGAGGCGAATTCTGTGAGACTATTCATAAATGCACATCAGAGGCTACAAGCCTGCAGCAAAACCTGTTATTTAGCAAAGGGAGCATAATATTACAAACCTCTATCTAGGAGCTGTCTTACAACATCTGTGCCACCCTGTGCAGCTGCTACACTTAACACAGTGCGACCCTCAGGATCTATGCTGTCAACATAACAACCCCAAAACAGAAGCAATTCTACAACAGCAGAATGGCCCATTGATGATGCAGCCCATAATGGTGTACGTCCACCTCTATCTGCATGATCCACATCTGCTTCATACTCAAGTAGAAGTTCACAAACATCCCTGTAAGGAGAAACATGAGTAAAATTAAACAACATACGTTTAAAAAACCTTCTCATAACTAGTTTATTGAAAGAAAATTAATCACTGGGATAAATATTCACTAATACTACTGTTCCAAAAAGCTGCTTTTTA
Organism: Mantis religiosa; assembly: GCA_030765055.1. Classification (NCBI taxonomy): domain Eukaryota; kingdom Metazoa; phylum Arthropoda; class Insecta; order Mantodea; family Mantidae; genus Mantis; species Mantis religiosa. The sequence continues at coordinate 82,153,933 of CM060954.1, forward strand.
CTCAGAATTGAAGAACTTGCCAACAGAGAACAGATAAATTTAAACTTAGGGTTTTAATTGAGCAAACATATACATTATTTTGTTATTGAGAGTAACTAATGATTGTAACTGGGAATTTTGATACTGAAATTAGTGAATAGTAAGAACTGTAATTTTATAAACCAATGGTAGGAAGATGGGTAAATAATCGCAATAAATAATTTCCTGTGTTAAAATCAAATCATTATGTCATATGCAGGGCTAGGAAGTTCATACCGCTCGCCATTCCCAATGCAGGTTGTGACCAAACCTCTTCCGGCATCCAAACAAGTCACAGATAAGAAATGCACAGCGGAGAGGCATTGAAATCGGTTACCCAGAGAAAAAAATGACATGAGACATTCGTAAATGCACATCTATTTAGATCGTTATGTACAACATACAAATTCTTCTATAGTACATACGGGTTTGTCTCTGGCGGATCACATTATTTAAATAGGCACATCGTGGCAACTCCCAAGCAATTATAACATGAATTCTAACATTTCATGATCGAATGTAAAATAATATCCAAATAATAAAATTAATTTCTTAAATATCTGCAGACTCTTACTAGACAAAATGCCAAAGCAGGAATTTTCCTACATATTTAGTCATCTGCGGCTGTATTACTAAAAACAATATTGTATGTCTGAAGCCTTTCAAATGAAAAACTCATTCTATGTTCTGTAAAACAATATTTAGTTGATTGATAATCTGCTGAAAATTCGCTAATGATTTCAGGTAATTTAGTTTCTCAATTCTGCTTTTCTTTTTTCCATGTTTACAGAAGTTTCCCACTGAAATGCAAATGTAAATAATGAAGTAAATGAGGACATGAATAAGTACACTTCTAAAAAACATACAATGGTTGTACAGCAAATTTAGTTGCTCATCTTTGAAGCACAACAAAGATGTTATTCAAATGTCTTCCTTCAACTTCCCAGCTCTGGTCAAATGCTTCAGTTACAGTTATTAACTAGG
>CM060954.1:82159934-82511604 GCA_030765055.1 Mantis religiosa
TCAGTATAATCCCAAATTTTAGAACATTTTATTTTGCCTTAATGAGGAAACCATATGTCCTGGGATTTTTGTCCTTATGTCCTTTCACTTTTGTTTGCACTTCTAAGCTAGGTAATAAAAACTAGCATATTGTCTTATCATCACAGGAAACTTACTCATTAACAACCATGAGCCACTGACAGCAGGTATAGGTATGTGTAGTGTTTAACGCCCGCTTTTACTACATACGGCACCGCAGGCAATGAAACTGATGATACATGTGATGAAGATGGAGCACCAGTGGAATGAGATGGCGGGGGAAACCGGAGATCCCGGAGAAAAGCCACCCCAGCGCCGTGTTGTCCACCACAAATCTCACTTTGTGGTCACCTGGGATCGAACCCGGGCCACCTTGGTGACAGCCAAGCGGTCTAACCACTGAGCCACTGCGCGGCCTACTGACAGCAAGTAAAATGCATTCTCTTGATTGGTCTGTACACACCAAACAGACTGAACAAGGGATGGGATGGCCTGATATCTACAACATCACAGTATAAAGTTTACTAATAGTTCAACCTAATCTCCTTTCATCCTGGCTTTAATGCTTGAAAATCTGTATACCTCATCATTAAATACAAAAGTAAATTACACAATCTGAAGTATTTGTTAAAACTGCAACTGTTTATTTAAAAAATCATGCATGTTAGCTTGAATGAATAAATTAAACATGCATTTCTGCAACACTTCTGTGTAACAAGTTTTAAAACTAACAAATTGAATTAAAAAGAAATGTAGTGAAAAATGAACTTTTCAGCTGTGCATTCTTTATTCATTGACATGAGTAATGAAATGAATTAACGGTTATGAGAATTATAATAATTTATAACGAGCATATAAAATATTCCCTATTTATTTGACTTTAAAGTGCTACAATAAACATTATAACATTGGGCATGATGTTAAAATAATCCAAAGTAATGTTTGCCATAAAACTGTTTAACATCAGCTTTCACATAATTTTTTATATTTTTTTAACCAACACAAACGGTCCTATTCTATTGCCTCTTATTGTAGAGTGCTAATCAAGGTGCATCATTTGTATTGTTAAACTTTCTTAAAGAAAATCAAAATTAGAAATGATTCAAGGCACTTCAACAAGGCAATTGTTACATCACATTGGAGCATCTAGCTCCAAATACTGCTTACCATATTGACTGGAATATGGTGGAAATATGTGACTTATGAAACTGATTGCATATAACAATGAAATAATGCTTAAATCAAGTCATGAGCATCAGCAAATTTACTATAAAATCGTATGAAGATTCCGAGGGGGAAAAAAAATTCATCTTACCAAAAAAAAATTTGGTAGAGAACTATGAATTTTATTGAAATCAGGAACCACTCAGCCAAAACTATCATGGTTGCCTTGCTGTTTTTCATTTAAACATTACATTGATTACATACACTAGAACATTTAAGGAGTGTTACGATCATACTGAAAATTTTGGGAACATAGAGCAGCTCTCTAAGTTAATAAAATTACAATATTGGCATATAAAATTTTGACCCAGCCCTGACAAAGTGATACAACAGTTTTAATACAAGAACTTGAACATAGTTTGCAAGGAAAATGCTGATAATATGAAACTGAATGGAAAAATTAATAAATTATCAAATGCAATCTGAAACAGTGTTATAGTTCTAAAATAATCACCATCCAAAATACTTTTTTAATTAAATAGTATCTTCAGTACTCCTCGGCTCTATCTTTTGGGTTATTCCATATATTCAACTTCAATATTGTAACAAAGATAAGTCTTATCATTCATACATTTTTATTCAGATGAGTCTACGTTCACAATGGCACAAATTTATTAGGTCAAAATGTGACATAATGTTGATGTCAACCGAAGTATAGATGAATTTTGTGATTTCACATAAATGTGTTACAGTTATATATTTTACAACATACTGAGGAAATGGTTAGTAGCATACTGCAACCTCTCTGAGATAAAAAGAATAAATTAACATTGCATTTTAAATGCATATTAGCCATGTCAGTAAATAATAAAACAGGTCCATGGAACCATTGATTTAGTATTATTTTACATCCTATTTTTAATTTTCATATAAAAGCAACAGGGATTGATATTTTGAAGCTGACCTGATAGGACTCAGATCTGTAATTTTTTAAATTAATGAGATCAGAAAATAAACACATACATAGTAATACTATCCTCCCCAGTTTAAAACATGAAATATGATTTTAAATGTGAACTACCTTACTAAAACATTAATATCTTACCTGAGTATGCCCGCCCCATGCAGCCGCTCTAAGAGCAGTCCATCCATCACAATCCGCATGATCAGGTGTGGCACCAGCAGCCAATAAAACTGCCACTACATCCCCATGACCATGTCTTGCTGCAAGGTTAAGCGGTGTCTGCCCATGGCGATCTGTGGCTTCAAGATCAGCATTTGGGCATGTTGCTATAGCTAGTTCTAACAGATGAGCATTTCCCTCTGCAGCTAACGAATGCAGCAGAGTTCGTCCACCTCCATCTGCACGATTCACATCACCATCAACTACTCCTAGTAATTCTGCTAGTGGATCACGTACTAGTGCCTCTACAATTGGGCTACACTCTTCAGAAACCTATAACATATATTATTTATAACAATAAAATCTAACAATTTATTACTATTATTAGCTACAATTCAGAATGTATGATACAAATATGATAAAATTCAAAATAACTTTCATTTCTATAAAAACATATTATCAAAGTTGTGTCTTGTGCCAATGTCAAAAAGAAAATGAAAATACAATTTGATTGTTTTCACAGTGAGGAAGTTCCAAAGAATGTGTGAATGCAGTTGTTGGTGTGCTGCAGTCATTATTATGTATAATTATAGTTAACAACATAGCTCTAAAATTACAACAATCAAAGAAAAATGAAATGAAAAGAGCACAATTGGAAGTCAAGGGTGAAACTTTCATGAACTATAGAATAAATTGTGAAGTGCACTTATTCCTTATTCGTACCCCTAAGAGTAACTACACTCATAATATGTATAACTCATTAAGATAACATATTTACTGGAAAATAATTTTTCTTCTTATTTATTTTTGCTTATTTTTAAATTGTAATATGTATGTGATCATTAAAAATTGCAGCTAATGGGAAAAATGAAAAGATTAACTAAGCTTATAAAGATACAACTAAAGACCAACTTTATGAATTTTTACTTAATGTTTGACATTTTTTATTAACACCTTCAATAATTCTCTCATCAGTTAAATAATACCAAATCCCGACTGTGGCACCGAATTTTTCGGAATGACACTATCTATCCAAATCTTAGCCTACACACGGCTAGTGGGGAAGAATGATTAATTTCTATCATTTAACCTAATAGAGGTAACTATAAAGCCTGTGACTTAAACTCTTACAGCATAATAAGTTGGCACAAAAGGTGAATATCTCATTATATATGAGAACTCTTAGTGGTTTAATGGGAAAACTACAAGAGAGCTTAATGTCATGCTGGCATGTTGACCATGGTAGCTTAATGGTTAAGAGCAAATGGATGGAGACCAGAGAATCCTTGGTTCAAATCCCAGCTGTGGCATTGAATTTTTTTCATTCTACCTATTCAAATCTTAGCTTACACATGGCTAGTGTGGAAGAATGGTTAATTTCCAGCAATTATAACTGTGTCACTAAGTTTCTTCTCAGTAATAAAATCTTGTTTGTTTGTATATTTGAAATGCATCTGTAAGTGTAATGGGCAGATTATGAATCTATAAAATTATAACCTATTTTTCCAAACAGCAGATGAAAAACGATGTTAGTTGTCTTCCCATTCCTTCTTTTTTATTTTCCTCTTCCTTCATATTCTGTCTTCTGATTAAGAATATGTAGATTCAATTTTTCATTTGTTGGTAGGTTGTATTTTCCCTATTTTTGGAATATCCTCAAAAGGAGAAACATATTAATAGGAATAATGGAAGAAAAAGTGAAATGCCTTTTTAGTTTTCTGCATGAATGTTATTTTAATGTGCTTTAAAACAATATTAAAAATAAGATGTCCAATTTATACAAAATATTTAATTAATTCTTAAATCAGACAAAGAGACTGATGTAAATTCAACTTTAACATATTCTATGTTAAAAATATTCAAATATTATGCTCAGTATAAGCTCTAAAGGATTTGTGTCTTAATTCGAATGTTGCCATTTTTCAAAGTGCAAAAATATATATTTGTATTTCGAAATTTAACTGTATTGGAATACCACAGTGAAGCGAAACAATTATTCAATTATAGATGAGTCGTATTTATTACACATCAGCTTCACTTACGTACCTATATACTCAATATAGGTATGTAAGTGAAGCTGATGTGTAATAAATACGACTCATCTATAATTCAATAATATATTTATATTGGTTAAAATTTACTGACAGTACTCGCATGAGGCTGCTATAACATGTGATACCTAATCAGCTGTTATGCTAAAAGAAACTGCAAGATGCTAAAATTTATTCATTAACATTTATTTACTTTTTTCTTGGCTTCCAGTGTGGGCAGCAACCTATTGGTTTAAAATCTTACCAACAGGAAATGGCCCACACCGAAAGCCAAGAAAAAAGTAATGGAAAAAGGATGTGGAAGTCTATGTGACAATTTAAAATTTATTTAGGAAAATATTAAATAACAGAATTTACTTCTAAGTGCCCATAAATCTAGTCTTAATGGGCAGTAAATCTGTCCAGTTTTAAACTGGAAAAGCAGATAAATAATACCATCTTTAAACAAATACATTTCAATGCACAATGCACTGACCAAGAGACTAGGATGAAGAAAATAAAAGGAAACGAGGGGAAAAGACATTTTTGTAGATTTCTATTCTAACAAAAGTAGATAGTATAGCTTTTAATCTGAATGTATATCAGATTTTAAATATGTCAGCTCTTTAAATACTACTAAGACATTCAAGTTAAAACTAACACATGGTCATCATTCTCATAATTGTTATCATTTAATTGTTTAATTATAATAGGGTAAATTTTCTGAAATCATACAATGCATATCACTTAAGACCTAGTATGAGATTTACCTGACTAGATGTAACAACTTCTTCCACACGTTCACTGTCCCCATCCCCTGTTTCTGCTGTCTCACTTTCTGTTGATAGCCGAGCACCTGCTTCCAGGAGCAACCTCACAACTCTTGGGTCCCTGGGAGCTGGCAAAGTTGAGCAGAGCCTTTCCTCCCAGTCCAAGCCATCCACCTGTTCACATCATTTCATATGTCAGAATAAGTGTTATTTTGTTTTTTCACCCTGGCTACAGGTCATGCTTGCTTACTCCCCATTGCATGCACCAATGAATCTGAAGCTAATTTAATTGTTATGAGAAATTGTTGATCTTTGTCACTGTTTCTAAACACAGTAAGTGCTATCATAATTGTAAGCTCTAATAAAAATTATCAATTTGCTATATATGAGTCAGTATAATTACATTACTGAGTCAATATAATTGCATTCTTAAAACACATTCATAACATGGTTTTGAGTTGTCTTCTCTAGGTTCTCAATTAATATTATGCTATTCTAGTATTGCTATTGCTAATTTATGTTAATTTGTTTGTTCATTTACCAGTAGCAAAGGTGCAATATCATGCACTCAAATGTAAAATATATTTTCCTTTCTCCCATCCCATTGCTTCAGGCAGCAGAACAAGCTAAATTCAAAGTTAACCAGTGGCAATGTGCAATACTAGTATGCAGATGATTACACAACAGAATATTAGCTATGGATGAGTAAATGAGCATTTTCTAGTTTTTACAAATTTTTTTGCGAAGCAAAATATTTAATTCTGCTAATTTAAATAATCAGTAAAATAAGTTTCCGATTAACTATTTTATGGTTACTCATGCTGGAAATTATTGACACTATAAATTGACACGCATACTCATGAAAAAAGCACTGGAAGCTCTCTCTTCAAACCATCAATTACTTGTGTAAGACTTGAAGCTTTCACAGCGGGCGTTATTAATCAATGCTTTGTGGGTGATCAGCCATGTTGGGTTTATGAATGTCGAGATTTCAGCCATTTATATCCTGAAAAAGGGCATGGAATACAGAATGGCCAAAAGCTTGACATTCATAAACCTGACAGGGCTGATCACATGCGAAGTCTTGATTAATCATTGATTACTTGTTAACAGCCAATGATGTAAAACTAACATGCAGAGAAAAGGCGGGTGGGTGGCTTCAACATTCAATTCCTAGTTTTCTGATCATGGTGTATGCTAATTATCTTAGATTTACATTGTGAAATATTGCATTAATAAAAATGTTTCATAATATATAGTAATTACTTACTCAATTACAATACATTTAAGTGATCACATATCACACCTACAACAAATTTGATCACCTTTTCAGTTGCCGATACAATGTAATGAAGCACTGAAACTATAGTATCCTCTCCTAGAGTAAATAGCTTACCTACCTGAATTGAAGAAACTAAGAGAACAAATCAAACTTTATTCTGAAATTTCTTTGCAATGTTTCAATTAAAATTGCATATTAAAAGAAAGACTGTGTTAACCTGTATACAAAAGGAAATTTTTTAGCCAAGTTTAAGAACCTGACAGGAGGAAAATGCATTTATATACTGTAAAATATTCATATTTTCTTCAGGGTGGCACCTTAAAGAAGACAAAGGAAACATGTTTTATGACACCTACCAATATAGGAAGCAAGAACAAAAATGGTTTAGTTACCAAATTCTGAGCCACCAAAAATAATCAACATTGGTTTTTAAAAATTGATCCAGCAAAAAAGCACAAAAGCTTAAGAATAATGTTTTTCAAGTAACAAAATTTGTAAAAACATAGAACAAAATTACATTTGCTTTGGTTCTCTAAAAACTGTATTTTAAAAATATTCTACAATTTTTCTGAAGTAAATTCTTATCTATGTTTGTCAATTATATGAACCTTTCCAGAATTCACTTAGAATAAAAGGATGTCATGGGTATTATTTACGGAAAATTCTAGATAAATTTTCATATTAAGTCTGCATGTTAAACATAATTTAATAAAATGGTTTAAAATTGTTTATGAGTGAATAAAAATAACTTTTTTTTATGAAAAAATTTTCAAGTGAGGGGTTTTCCTGAAAACCGTAATCTTACAAAGATGCTGGAGTTAAATATGAAACTTGGAAGGAGTCTGAATTTTCATTTTTGAATTAATCTGTTCATAAATAGATATAAATTGAGATCTGTTTGTAAACATGTGTTCAAGGAAGCTCAAATTATGTAACTAAAATGTCAACATGAGCATTTTGGATGGAATACTATAATAAGGGACATAAGTAAAAATATATCAGAAAACAGTTAATATTTAATAAAGGGAAACTGTGCATAACTAGATTTGTAACTTTGGGAATTTGAGGAGTAGAAGGCAATACTTTCAAGTTACCTATCACTTATGAAGTGCATACAGTACATGTGTAGACAACAGTGACCCAATTAATGTGCTATATTGCAGTCAGTCAGATTATAAGACCACCAGAAATTTACTTTAGTTTTAAATTCTATCATTTCTATTACATTTTGCAAACATTTTGGTTAACAAAATCATATTTGAAGTAATATTCACAGCACTGTGAGATACTTATTTGCTTTGTTTTCGAGGAGGCTGTAAGTTGGCAAACATACAGTGGATATGTAAAAAACAGAAGCTAATAACATATAGCAATACAATTATTACAACGAAATACAATAATTTCCTACAAACTTACCTTATCTTTTTAAGAAATTGGTAGCTACTTAAACAAATCACATATCTAAGAAACATATGTTTGACAAGTCTTTTAGTAAGCATTTGTTTTGCTATCCCCTAATTAGTATAATATTTTCAGAAAATATGCACAGAATGATCCTATGAACATCAGATTAGTGATATATTGCAAGTTTAGTCAAGCTCAACTGCATCGGTATTAGGATGGTATAAGACCTAATTATCTAGTATTGATCCAAGTTCACCACTCACATGTGAATGTATTATGAGAATAAATAGTAACAGTCAGAACCACACTTTCCTTGAGAATGTAAATTATAAATTGATTTTACATATCTTTGTTAAGAACAGTAAAATCAGGAGGCTTTGGCACAAAAATTATAGAGCCAAATGCTAGGTGACAAAGGGAATAAAGATAAGCTGCAGATATTCATAAATATATGTCAATCTATTTATGAAGAAACTGGGTTCAAATGAACTATGGTCACATTCGGAGACTCCTATTAAAATGCAAAGAAAGTGAATTTTGTCATGCTACATGAAAAAGAAAGACAGAGCGATAGCAAAATAAGTGCTAAACTGGACTTCCAAAGTATAAGAAAAAGAGGCAGACCAAGGAGATATGGCAGACATGGGGGCAGTCTGAAGAAGATGGACAAGCAGCAGGTAGAAAGATGGTGACAAAGAAGATGGCATCCATCGGATTCAAATGGCGATGCTGTTAATGCACTTTCTATGATCTATAGAAATGACAAGTCAAATACATCTTACTGACTTCAATATTACCATCAGTGTCAATAAAATGTTATTAAAACTGAATATCAGCATTACAAGATATAAAAGAAGCTTAAAGAAAATCTTAGATAACAAAACTTCTATTTGGATTATTTACCATTTTAAATGTGTTTTCAAAGGCACATGGCTAAAAAGAAGAAATGAATCCATAGAGCATCAAATTGTGGGCTTTTTAACCTATAACCTTACACTTTTAATTCTAATTTCTAAACTAAAGAAGCAATTCTTTTACACTTTAGGTAATATCACTAAAGTTGCTGTTTGTTTGTGTAGCCCTTACAACACGCATGTTGCACTCACCTGTAGTAAGCAGTCTTCAACTGGTGCTCCAGAGTAAATAAACCATAGCAGCACCAAATGATGATAGTCTAAGGGTCCTGTAGGTGCAGGTGGTGGCATTGGAGGAAGCCTGGTTAAATGCAAGGCAAAGTTCTGGACCTCTTCAGCAGTTAGATGCCTTGCTCTCAAAGTGTGACTCATTGCTAGCATGGCATGTCCTTCTGCTGCTGAACACAAATACTTCTGTGTACAATGTTTCACATCTAACAACCATTCAGCAAAACTATGATGAAATAACAGAAGTGTACCATCTTTACACACTGCCAAAACACGTCGCAAAAGATGTAATCGCTTGTGGAAATCTTCACGAGTCATTGCTGTATTTGCTGTCCACACACAATGGTATAGTTGGTCTGGGGTAAGAGGTCTTCTAGATGCTAAAATCACATTTAATAATGGCTGGACTTTGGCAAATTGCTTTCTGTTGAAAAGTCTTTGACAGAGCCACAAATAAAGGCCATTTAGTGTTCCCGGTATTTCTCTAACCTCTCGCAGCACAATGAAATTTTCGGCAACACCATCTAAAACTTTCTCAAGGTACAGAAAACAGCCATTGCTCTTTATATGAAGTTGGTTAAGCATTTCAGCCGTGTCCCGACTTATGTGTTGTCTCAGAGAGTCCTCTTGATCTAAGCGTGCTAGAATGTACTGTTGAACATCCCTAACCACTTGAGATTTTCTTAGATCATCAAGGCTGATTTTACGAAAACCTGTAAACATTCGTGACACAGTCTTACTTTGTCGCCTCGCGGTACACACGAGCACTAACCACTGAGGGAAGAGGTGATGATGGTTAGCTAGGAGTTCTGCAATCGTTCGACTAGTTCCAACAGAGCCGCGTCGGCTGGATGACGATGCCGTTAGAGATCCGGACATGTTCAGCATTTGAGCTTCGTCGATAGAATCAACTAATAAAAAGAGGCACTGTTTTGGAGGTTCAATTTCTAATAAAGGGAAGAGCACTGCACGTTTTAAAGCTTCATCTGGATCTCGATCTAGAGCTTCAGGTCGCAAAGCGGCCAGAATTTCGGGATCATTGCGGACCTTTTCTGCGTAGCTCTCCGCAGCGGAAAATGATTTTGGAACATGAGGAGACGATGGGGACTGCAGTATCGTCCCATCTTCGTCGGTAACAGCTGTAGCAGGAGTCGGCGGAGAGCATTTGGCAAGAAGTTGAGACACTAGACTACGCACGAATGTTGAAAGTGACAGAGTGGAGGCGTCGTGGGCTTGACAGAAATGATAGGCTAGAAGTCTCCTGTTGAGACTTCGCTGTTGTCGATACGCCGAGCCCTGTTTCGGCCACACGATCTCGCAACAAAGAGCCGTCTTGCCGGTGCCGGGACCTCCAACCACCATCGTGCCGCATGTTTTGGATACGGGGCGCTGCTCCAAAGAGTGTGCAAGCTTCAAAAATGCCCACTCTCGGCAGAAGAAACGTTTTCCTTCTAGAAGAGATGCTGCCATTCTTCTTTTATTTTGGCCCTTTTAGATATGCAACAAATCCAATCTACACCCTAAAGCTTCTGTTTGTCGTCAGTCAAAAAATCTATCCCCCGTCGTCTAGCGTTTGGTTGCATTTTTCAGCGCAATTTAAAGAAATGAACACTGGTAACAAGGGATCTTTCCATTTGATAAGCATGTGTGAAGATTAATACTGGCCGCAAATAAGTTGCATTTAATGCCGTCCCATTTTAACTATCTCGGCACAATCACCGGCTCTTCAACAGAAGTCTCTGAAGGCTCTTCGCTGTCCATCTTGGTCGGTTATCCATGTGATATTGAACGACAGATATCACGACCTGGAAAGAAAGAAATGTTTATTATATGCATTGTTTATTTCTGCTTAACATTCAGCCATACCATAGCAATAGTTTCAATTGAAATCATCACTGGAATAACAGACCCAATTAATGTCTTAGATGCTTAGCATTATGTTAGTCTGTACACAATAACTTACACAAACCCACAATCTTTAAAAATACACTTTAAAACTAAAACATGCCATATTCAGCATTTAGGCACTGTAAAAGAATAGCTGAATTATGCATCACATGTGCAAATACTTCTCAGAAAAAAATTCCACTGTTTCCTGTAGTTCCCTATTTGGCTTTGATGTCATACTTTCGCGTATATACTTCTTTAACTAACCGTGCTTTATGGAAATAATCCACACTAGCCGTGTGTAGGCTAAGGTTTGAATGAATAGAGCCAGATTAAAAAATCCAATGCCATAGCCGGGATTTGAACGACGGATCTCCCGCTCTCTGCGCGGTTGCTCTAATCAACTGAGCTACTATGGCCAACGTGCCGACATGGCATTAAATTCTCCAACTGACTCTACTTAAGAGTGCTTTAATTTCTTGTTATAATATTTGGCGTTTAACTCTTACGAAATAGTTTTCTCTGTGACAGCATTCAAGTGAATGAAGCGAAGGCACAAAATAATGTGATTTGCTCTTGCTGAACCTAAAGTTGTGTGTTATTTGTCCTGTAAGGCGGTTATTTACATGAGATTAATATCAATTATTTTTACGCATTTTCTGAAATAGTAATTAAAAATTGGGACGCAATCACAGAAAATGTACTAGAACATGCATTTATCACAACTTAGGGTATCGTCATGTCAGGGGTACTTTAATTTCTTCTGCTACAGTCAGTATCTTCTACGGCAAGATGCAACGAATGAAGTGAGGACACAGTATATGTGCTATGCCTAACGCTATGTGCAACTACCCTCTAAGGCAGTTAGAAAAAGGATAACCTTAGTCATGCCCTCCAGATGTTGGGCCACTTCGAAAACGCCGAGATTTTAGAGGTCCATTTAAGTTTGCATCAGACTTACACGGTGTTAATTTTACTACATTTACGTATTTTCTCTAATGAATGGATTAAAAATTACCAATAATTTGAACGCAATTAGCAGACATGATAAGGCACAAGAATTCACACATGCTAGGGGGTAGTGACCAAACTAGTTATAAATCTGGCTATACTTTAGTACATTTAGTCCCGTATTAAACAATGATAAATATAAAAGAATGCCTCAAATCCACTAGATTGGCAATGCTTGATTTGTCACACTCATTTACCTCATTTATACTGCACTTTGTGATGTATTATGTCACATTTATAACCTATATCATTAGCTGTACACACACATCCCACGGCTACACTATGTCGTCGCTTCTCTTAATACTCCCTGGCTTTGCTTTGATTAAGACCCTCAATCCCTCAGCTACGCCAAAATGAAACTACGGATGCAAGTGAAACTACAAGTATTCAAGTATGTTCATAAATTTGAGCAACAGTAGATTCCTCATAGAAGCAGCTCACGTTCAACGATTAGGCAGCCAAGTTGTCTCCTGATTTGATGTGCTGTACTCATACAAACTTTTCTTAGAAACCCTATTCCTCTATATACTTCATGCTAATCGAGATTAGCATTATCTAATTACTAATCTTCTTGTAGGTCCTTTAAGCTATTGCCAGAGCTTTTAAGAGTTCATTGCTACGTGATGGTTTGATGTCATTTTGTTTGCACAACTAGGACATAAAATAACGAAAAGCATGCCTATTCCTATTTGAGAGTAGTTTAAGTATTGGAAAATTCAAACAAATAATTCACCTCACAAAAATTTATTTCACACATGTGTTTTAAAAAGCCTGCATTTTTTTGTAGTGAGAGTTTATCTTCTCTTACGGTTTACCGGTTATGTAAGTCATCGAGAATGAAGGACTTCAGAGGATATTTCTTTAAATTCAAGATATGCATTTCATTTGTCATAAAATATCTAAAATATACGATATCTTAATCAAAAAGTTAGAGCCATTTTTGAGAAAAGCAAAATCATCTAAATGTGCTCCACGTGTAGGGTGAGGGAATTTTGTTTAAAGTCTTCGTGTTGCATTCTTGGGCGATGATGAACTTAATTCCACGTTTGGTATTTAAGCAACTTCCCAGCTAGACGCTCGCGCGTGGATCATACGCCCCAAAATGCATACTTCCGGAGAAAACTTGGTACTGGGTACGTTGGCCTCAGCCATTTTTGGTTCGCGCTTTTACACACAACAAATGAGCAGCAGGTACCTAGGTTCACTAAGTAGCTCTCATCGCATTGGTCTCCCTTACTATCTTATACAAATCATTGCAAGTTTTCTCACTACTAGAACTTTTGTGATGCACATTGCTAGTTTCACATCCACCCGATGGCCCATCTTAGCAGGTGTAGCTCAAGGTTCAGTACTAGCACCACTTCTCTTTAATATAAACACTTATGATCTTCCTGCTATAGCTCCAATTTTCACGGCTTTATATGCTGACGACACTGCTCTCTTTTATTCTCACTCTGATATCTGTCATGCTATTCATGAACAACAAACCGCCCTGGATCGACTAGCTCACTGGTTCTCTAACTGGCGCATTTTCCTTAACATTAACAAGAGGTTAAGATCTTCTCTTTACGTCCTTATAGGGATCCTCCTTCACTACAGCTGCTCGGGGAACAGCTCTCATAGTTACCAACCAGTGTGCCAGTAAAATATCTTGGGGTGCTACTAGACACTCGACTTACTTGGAACGCCCACATCTGTCGGTCTGTTACACTTGCATCTGCCCGGCTATCAAAACTGTACCCTTTACTTAACAGGCACACCTCACTTGGTTATGAATCCTCCCTTCTTTACAAATCTCTAGTCCGTCCTATTCTTACCTATGCAGCTCCAGTATGGGGTGTCACCAGCAAGACTAATCTCCGCCGACTGTAGGTATTACAAAACAGGGTGCTTCGTATAGCTACAAATGCTCCATGGTTCGTCAGAAACCAACAACGTCATCACGAGTTTGGTCGTCTACCCATTCATCAGTACATCTGCTGGCTGGCACGACCTTTCTTTTACGATCTCCAGGAGGTCCCTGGAGCTGTTACCTACAATCTGGGCGCTCGCACTCGCCAACCAACTCGCCTCAAGCGCAGACTACCACAAGATCTTCTCCTGAGTGACCTCTCCAGTACAGACGACCCAGACGAATGATAACTATCAGACTTAAGTCTCCAATTTGTGTTATAGTGATCATGCCATATATAGCTACAGGAATCGTTCACGGCTACCTCAATTGTTATGTATACTATTACAAACTTTCTCAATAACAAACATCTGTAGAGCATACTTGCTGATCGATGGATGATTAAATTAAAAACAACAATTAATTAGCTCTGGAACAAGCTTATTTCAGGAAAACAGTAGATATACTATTTAGGAAAATCGCAAACGACAGTTAAAAAGCTACAAAGTCACTGTCCGTCTTCTAAGCCAAGTTAAAACACTTATCACACTACCACACCAACGTATTTTTTTACCCCTTTTATTTCTTCCTGTGGTTTGCCAATCAATAATAATTATACGTATCTTTCCTACTCTATATATTCCGAAGTTTATAAAATGTGATATAGATAACCATCAACAAACCTTCCAACTTTCTATATTGTAATAATTACAGATATGAAGTCAACCCACTGACATCTGGAATTACCCATATAACAGAACGCTTGTGTTGTATGCGTGCGTTTTCTTTCTTCTTTACTTGTGGGGGATGCGAGGATCTGTGACAGAAATATTTGCTTATAAATACCCAAATACGATAGAGAGGGTTGAAGGTTGTTAGCCTGAAAGTCAAAGGCTGCAATATGTCTCTTCTGGTGACATCGGGTCATCCCTTCAGGCATGTATGAAGTTAACACTGGCACAAAGTGCAAATAAATACAGCGCTCGCTGTGATAAAACCTCGACCGCATATACACCATGCCACTAACCTAAAGTTCAGTTACCTTTAACTGAAACGTTAATATTCCTTTCCATCAGATCTTCTCATCCAAACATTGTTTACTTAGGTAAATCCAGCTAATCCTTTTCTGTTATGCAAGCAAATGAAGCAGTGCATTTAACAAAAGTATACGCATATCATACTTCCACTAAACTGCATGTTTTGAAGCCTGCAACATAACCTGCCACCATATAAATGATTATAAGTATAGATACTCCCAAGCGATATGTCGCAGAGTTAACATCTTATGACCAAATTCTCGTGGAGATCGCTCTCTTGTGTATGTGAACTCCACTGAACGGTTCTGAAGTCTCGAATCATATACTATAAAGTAACATACTCTCTCAGATCATAGCGTCACTTATGGAATTCGTATAAAAATAAATACTCGAAAGATAACTTTAATTTTAATCTTAGTTTGGACTCGTAGAAATTGTTATTTTTTGAAATGGCCGTGGACACCGTAGCTCAAGAAGATAAACTAATACTTCGCATTTAAGTAAGGCATTTTCTAGAATGCAAGAAAATACCTCGAAGTTTTCCCGCATTTAACATTCAGAAAAACTCTTTTGTGTTTCACATACCACTTTCTTCTGTCAATCTTGCATAAAAGTATTCTTACAAACGCCTATTCTTCTATGTACTTCATATTAATTGAATAGACAAATGTATAAATTATTTTATTGGAGATTTCCTTATCGGTTCAGCCGCGACTCGGGAGGGAGGCAGAAGACTCCTGTCTATTCAGAATCCATGTGCTGATCGGAGGGCTTCATGTACCCTTTTAACAAACAGCTGTATTTACAACGCATTTACAGGAACTAGAATGTTCTGTGTCCATGAATGTAAATGTCACCTTATAACGCTAGCGAAAACAGCTTGTGGCACAAAGTTAAAGTGAACGAGAGATTAAGAAGCTGTTCGATTCAAATATTACATCCGTCATTTTTAACTTCACTACCATGTATTAGGTAGGGAAAGTATTCCACTCCACTCAAACATTTGACATCGCGATTTTTTCCCCCCATGGAAACACAAGTTTTGCGCCACCTGAAATATATAGGTAAACAGAAAAATATCTGAGTGAATGTGTAGCCAATACAACTCGCTAACCTCTGTAGTGTGCGGGTAGCATGTCTGATACCCAAGAGATCACCGCTCGAATCTCTGTGCGTGCGTATTATCTGGACAAAATCTTTTCAAATGTTCCCTTATCCTGAAAGATAAATGTCGGATAACCCTAAGCTCTATGGACTCTGTGCTCATTTGAGCAGCATTTCACCATTTCATTTCTCCTATATGACTTGCATTGCAGGACGTTAAAATAATAATTAAATAATACATAAAATAAAAGCGTAACTCAAAAACGAAAAGGTGGTTAAATGCCAAACTTGGATTTAAGTTCAGTGTCTTCCATGAATGCTACACAAAAGTTTTCAAGAACCCCCTCACCCCCTCCCCCAGACTGATGTGCAACATTTTTGGAACATTTGGATTTTTTCAAAAATGGCTCGAAAGATTTTTATTAACACACCATGCGTTTAAGATATTTTAAGACAAATGTATATCTTGAATGTCCTCAGAGGTATTCATTATAGATTACTTTTGTATAACTGGTAAACGGTGATAGACAAAACGTTATATGCAAATAGGAAGTTTTTATTTTGCTCAAATGGCAAGTCGCTATTCGTTTATCTCTTGCCCATACAAAGATAATGAAATTAAACAGATATCATACAGTAATCAGCTCTTAAAAATTTGACTGTCGCTTAAAGCCTATTCCCGATTCCCTGACACCTACAAGAAAATTAGCAACATATGTTTATCTCGTATAAGTGTTAGAAGGATAAGCGTTTCTAACAATAGTTGGCACAGGAGTAGAAAAAGTCATGTGAATACTTCATGGAAATACTTCTGCAATATATAATTCTTGCTATTCATACCACTACTTACTAGGCAGATATATTGAATTGCAGCCCTAATTCAGAATTTTGTCTTTAATTTCATGACTGGATGTGTAGAACATATTTCATTAATATAACTTAGCATTCAGGCATATCTATAAAACATAAAATATAATAATATTAACAGACTTGTTTTAAACTCAAGAAATAAATGAAAAACATTTCTTCCAAATCTAAAACGTAATTTGTCCAAAACCTATACGAACTGCCCTCAAAATTTCTGATTGTCAATGTTTAATAGCTACAAAATACTTGAAGGATTACAAAAACAAACAAAACTATGGGGCACATGCAGTACATAATTCATGCTGAATAATTTAGCTAAGTCATTGACAACTTTATGGTATTGCAGATAATATTAATTGTCGTATGAATTTTGTCAATAACAGCAACTTCCTATGCTCGTTACTATTATCTACAGCATGCCACCACAATATTTATTCTAAATCTTAGAAATATTTTCATCGCTATTAAAAATGTACAATTACAAACTTCCATCACAATTTATAAGGGGTTATATATGTGTAGAGAGCTAGGAGAAACTGCTTTATATGTTTTAAAAGTGGTATATTAAACTTTTAAAAGTTTTGTTATTTAAATAATTAAAGGTATCTGTATGATTTTCAAGCTCTGAGCTCTTGAGCTGATTCAGGGAATTGTGGACGTACCTCCACTCAGAAACAGTTTGAAGTGATTTCTATCTGCTACTCTCTACAATTTTATTAAAGGATGTTGCAAAGGACTTCAGAGAATATTTTCAGAGAACTCAAGATACACATTTGTCATGAAATTATTTTACACGCGTGTTATTATAGTAAAAATCATTAGCCATTTTTCAGAAATTCAAATTTTTTGAACTGTAATGGATAGTTTAAGGTAAAGAAATTTTCTTCAAAGCGGGTTAGCATTGCGTTGTCATCCAGTTCTGAGTTCGAGTGCTTCCAGTGCAGCTTCCTTAAAATTAAAATTCAAAGCGGCGTATTTTGCATCGCATCGAGATCCCTATGGAGGATAGATAATCTCCTTCTTCTTACGTATCCAAGAAAATGCCATCTCGTCTGAGAATATCGTGTTATTCCAGTCGGGTTGGTATTTTCTTCTGCAAACGCAAGGCGAAACGATCTGCAATGTCTATCAGATGATTTTTTAGCCGTCGTTCGTGCAAGAACTCCGTGTTTACAGGCCGCAGAGCTACTCCACGGTATTGTGAACATATCTTCATTCAGAAGCAGTTTGAAATGATTCCTACCTGCTATTATCTACAATAATTAAGGCTGCATCCATTTAGGGAATGGCAGACGTCTTCTTGCCGAACAAGGACAACGACGTTCACTCCCTTCCTTAGATAATCTCACCCACCTCTGTGCTGTATATGCAGGGACTACAATGCGAGCTGCAGCTTCATGAGCAGAAAAGCCTACTAAATTGAATATGTTGATTAAAAAAGGTCTTTGCTACATGCGAGAAGCAAACTTGCAGCTCTGTTCTTATGTGCAATGTTGAGTAAGGTCTACCCGGACTCCGAAGACTCCCCTCTTAATACCCGGGAGCGCCTGAGGCTATCTCCGGGGCTCTTTCCAGTAGGACAATACCTAGAATCTAAAACGCCCCTCCCCATTACAGGGTGAAAATGGATACGTCACTTACGCGCGTCAACCCATCCGGGAAGGCTACCGAACAAGCTCGATAGGGGCGCCGGTGATCTAGCACACAAGCTACTTGCTCTGCATGCAAGTGCACAGGAATGTTTAAGCAGCCCTCAACCCCATCTGCCAGCTGAGCTACACAGACCCAATATCTATGAGTGTCGGGAACCACTGCCACACCGAGGCCTATCCAATTCGAACAACTTCCCAACGGGAGAGGCTCGAATGTTCAACCCGGTGTACTTCTAGTAACAGCAGTACCACGAGTGCTAAATGTCTCCAGCGCCCGCACCACGGCGGCTGAAGGGGACGATTATAAAACGTTACCACAGAGGTAAGAAAAGGCACTATCTACTTCCAGTTAAGCCAGATGAACTTTTGTACTTATAGAGTTATAGGTACAATGGAGATAAGAGAATGTAATATATTCTTTATATACAGTATTAGTTGGTACAGTCAAAACTCACAAATGTAGCTGATTCTGTTTTGAGTTTTTTTTTTTTTTTTTTTTTTTTTTTTTTTTTTTTTTTTACCGTAGAGGAAGTACTGTACTCCACACAACAAATTTATACCTAGATTTCACCGAAAATACAAGTTTGGAGACAGCCCAAATCCATAAAAAGCACTTTTAGGAAAAAGGTGTGTGCGTGTACGCGTCTGTCTGTGAACACCATAATTCAAAAACGAAAAGTTGATTAAATACGAAACTTGGTTTGTATTTATATCTCTATGGTGAATTTGTGAATTAGTAGCATCTTCAGGTTCTGTGTCTGCACTGTGCTGGACTTCGGAAGTACTAAAGAACCCCAAAGAAAGGATCAGAGGAAAGAGCATTAAGGTTTATTAGCTTAATAATCACTTAAAGTGTACGTTGCACCAGAACGTCATTATTCCTAGCTATTCCCTTGCTCCTTCATGATACTTGTAGGACGTGTTAATTACATGAATAGTAACATAATGACTAATGATACTTTTCAGCGGAGGTCCACTGGAGCTCATGATCTGGACAGATCCTGTACAGCACCTCGCAGCACGCTGGGCTGATCAGCTGGAAGTGATGCTCCGGTAGTTTGCTCTGGAACTTGCTGTGGCGTCGCTGAGGAGGCTGGGAAATAGCGAAGACTATGCGCAGTTATAAGGTACACTGTATCGGCCCTTGAAATAGTCAAGGCCGTCGCAAGTAACACAGTACCGGTGGCGATTCCTCGCCGAATGGCCTGTACGTTCAGCGGTGAAATTGTTGGTACCAAGTAATGGTGCCTAGGTGGAGCTATACAGCTAGAGTCGTGGCCGAATGCACACCAGCGGTGGCAGGGAACCTGACGATACACCCGACACGCCTCAGAGGTAGGCACAGGCTCGCACTCATGACCGCTTCGTAGTTACCAGGGTCGGACGAATATGGGCGGTCCGGGTGGCCCTTATTGCTAGAATATCTTAGAACCTATGGATGACAGCACACTCGGTGATGTTTGTGGCTGCAGAGGTTCCAGCATGATGAAACGGGGACTGACTGGCTGGTGCCCCAGCCGCTGCGGCTGTGCTGCAGTGATTTATGGAGCGACCGTAGCATAAGTGATGGTGAAGGAACGGTCACTCCACCCGACGCGCCAGAGGAACTGCGGAGCTATAATGTCTCGTAAAAGGTCAGCGAAGGCATATGAGATGTCGGGTAGCGGCGATGGATGAGCGGTCACTTCACTAACGAAATCTCAGTGATTTAGCTTGAAAGCTACGCTAATTACAATGACGCAAGAGAATTGCCTATTTTTACAATATCAGAATAGGTTGCAGAACTAAAATGATTTTGCCAGGACTTTAGAAAATTTGTAAACTCAAACGTTAACGTAAATGTAATACCCTATGTTCATAGTGCCCACAAGAAGCTACACAAGTCTAGTGACAACCTGTGAGGTTACAAAGCGCAGTCAAAATAAACTTCAAAGCTTCTTGTTAGTATGCAAAATAATAAACTAATTGTTGCGGTTGTTACATCCACCAATACCTTTTTCGACGTAGCTAGGCATTTATAATTCTGACTTTAAGAGAAACAATTTTTGACTTTTAATTAGTGCTGCGTGATTTAATCGTTAACCGAAACGATTAATCAATTAATTTTTTATTTTCGATTAAAAATTAAAGAATTTTAATCGAATAATCGATTCGAGTAAAATTAATCGATTATATAATAAATATTACTAGGAATATTGTACTTGGTATTGAGAAATCAAAATATGATAATGTTAGGTGCTCTGCTCATGCTTTACAATTAAGTCTCAATAAGGCGATTTAAAGTGCCTCTATAGATATCCTCCTTGGTAAATACAGAAAAGTAGCGGGCCAATTAAACACAGTCCATACCTAGAAAATGAACTGTCTAAAAAGTTGAACGATCTTAATATTCCGCAAATAAAATTAAAACAAGACGTAGTAACGCGGTGGATCCTCCTGAAACCTAAGAAAGCAATTATTCATATACTAGATATCCAACCTTCAAATATTATTCCATTAACTGAAATTGAATGGGAAATGACACAAAGAATGTTTGAATGACTGAAACCTTGCCTGGATATTTGTGATTTTCTTGGGGAAACTAAATACGTCACAGCAAGTGTTGTGCTACCTGCTATAACTTATCTAAGGTTAAGTCTCAAAGTCGCTGATTCAGACCCTCTGTATGTGATCAGATTCAAAACTACTCTTGTCGAAGATTTAACAGAAAGAATTAATAACTGGCCTAAATTAGAAATGTACGAAGAAGTTACAGCTCTCGATCCGAGATTCAAATCCTTGAAATGTCTTCCAAGAGGCACAAGAGAATTAGTATGGAAAATACTTTCAGAAAAATCTGTGGTAAGCGCGAAAACCACGGCAGAAGTAAATTTGAAGAAGAGACAACTAATTTTTAATGACAATGACGATGTCGAGGAAACCGCCCAGTTAACACCACTTGCTAGAGAAACTGACGTACAAGTCTTAGTAGGGTGAACTGGATGACGACTTCGCAAATCTTCTTCAGTGGTGGAAGACACATTCTATTCAGATGACAAGAAATTACTTTGTGTACCAGTTACATCGGTTCCCTGTGAACGTGTGTTTAGTGATGCAGGAGTAACCGTCACAAAACGAAGAGCAGCGCTTAATTCAAAGCATGTGAATGCACTTACATGTTTAAAAAGGCACGGATGAAACAACAGTGACTAGGTGAGTCTTCATGTAAACTATCATTTGCGTGTCAGTCTCACAAATCTTAGTAGATATTGATATAATACGTTACTAAATAATTACTTATAAAAATATTGTACATCTAATTCAATACATATGTAAAGCATGTGCATTTGATGCAAGCACAAATTTTGAATGTAAATGTTTAAAATTTTCACAAATAATTAAATATACAGAATGTTAAGGTACTTTATATAATCCTTACACCTAATTTTCGAACAGATAATATTTCCATTAATCGATAGATTAATCGATTAAACATTTTGATCTATCTATAGCACTACTTTTAGTATAACCGAAAGTGTTAAACAAAAAGGGCACCGCATAACTGTTTAGTGTGTAAGCACTTTTGCTATTATATATTTTCTCAAGATGTATATAAGTACATACTTCCAAAGTAATGAAAAACTGCATAAACTAAGGCAGTACACATAATTCAGCCATAACTGTATAAATTTAATGTCTATAAATTTATAATTTACTTTCTTTATCGAAAGAAAGCTCAGTAGATTTACGTTTGAAAGTCTATTTAATTTGTACAACATTAATAATAATATAATAAACCATGGCTATAATAAAAGCAACAAGAAGTTCAAGAGTGTTACAGGTATCGTTATATTTAACTACCTAATAACCAGAGTTTTAATATTTAGCGCCAGTAATACACTTATCTAATCATTTATAGGAGATTCTTGGCGGTTAAAGAATAAAGTGCAGGTATATGGGAAGACCGCCAAATGAATTTTCACTTGCTGTGCCTAGCAATAATGCACAATGGCAATGCAGCCCACCATTAGTGAAGTTTGGCAAGACCTGTTTAGCTATCTTTGATCATTGAAATGAAAGACTGAGGAATGGGAGGGAGAGAAACTACACACATTTAGTGCCTGGTTTTGCAACCTTGGGTCTAACAGGTCTTGAATGGCTTCAGTAGCAGCAATATATAGATTAAAAAAAGGATTAGTGCGCATTCTCTGAGAAGATATCACAATATGAATATATCCCGCGTTGATAATTCGACTTGGAGCTGTCTGTGATCACCAACGCCTTCCGTAGCTTCCACGTGCTCTGGCATCATCTATATTACAGACCATCCAGTACGAAACTTACCATTTCAGCATCATCCCGAGGGAGGCACAATGGATTAATACTAGCCTCAAATTGGCTTCTCCATCGCCGCCTTTCTTAACCTTACACAACGGCAATTTAAAACTGACCTAAAAAACAAACCCAGGGTATCTGATCCCTGTTGAAAAATCCAACATCGGAATTGACAAACAGTACATTGTAGCCTTCATTTGAAGAGGAATTCCGGTTAGCTTTGATGAAGAGTTCAGCTGTAAACACCGCCCACCTTGTAGTTCATGTAAATATGTCACCGAATGGACCACGCTGTACAACACGATTATTGTCAAGTGACACTGTCATGTATACGTTATCCACCGCGACTGAGTGTCACTGTCAGCTGTTAGCTAGCAATGACGTCATCGCGGAGATCCACATGCCCAACTCCCCTCTCCTATTCAGCCGCTGCCAAGTTTATTGATAGCGGGAACAGAGTGGAAAGGGATGAATCAGCCGAAATGTCCTAGTCAGATTTCCACTGACGGCACCTACGCTTAAGCTTACGGGTTTATCCCATTCATTCTTCACCTTACTAAAGAAGCGTTGAAAGTTCGGTGTGTATAACCTCAAAAGGAGGTATGGAAACTTTCTACACATGAAATGTAGGCAATGAATGAGCTTCCTTAAGTCCGAAGAATTAAAAATACAATTGTGACTGTCAAAAGTGATAGGGAAATTAACCTAAGCTCAGAAAACCACCAGTTTCCATGAACAGCTTCAATAAAAAAAATATAATCAATGAGGCAGAGGCTGGATTTAACTATTTTCTTTGATACGTAATAAAGATATAAAAGAAGTAGGTATACCTATATATCTTGTTTTATTTATTTATTTATTTATTTATTTATTTATTTGAAAACATGAAATTTCTCTAGAAATACCTTTCTGAGTTCCAAACACGTTATTTTCCCATCCAATTTAGTTCACTTTTATAATTTTTTTAAACAAATTTATAAAGTACTTCATCCATTTTCGTGGCACCGTCAACATTAGGAAGAACTGATAACACGTGAACAAATTTTTGAAAGAATATTGAAATACTGGTTAAGAGTTTAAATGGGCAAAACATCCATCAATGCCTGAAAGTCCAGGAAAGACACTGAAGAAGAAACTTGGTTCATTAGGAATGAGGAAATTTTGGAAAAGATTGGTTTTAGAGAAATTTAGAAACTCATAGATTTTAAGAATTGAAAGAGATGAGATTTTAAGAACTGAAAATAGTGAAATTCGAGAAATATTAGCAAGTTTAAATTTGAAAACTTCACTGAGTATAATTGTAAGCACTGTACAAAATTGGCGATTGAGTTTAGTAGTGTAACAACGCAAAAATACAAGCCTTTCCATGGGCTAGAAGAGGTAAGGTATAAAATGCTCATTTTGTAACGAAAAAAAAAAAAAGAGGCATATACTGCTAGAATGTGAAGAAGCCATAATTATTACAGAGAAAATAAAACTGGAGAAGTGATGCATTTTGTGGAAGAAATTAATTCAAAGGGAAAAAGATTAAGATGAAAAACTAAAGAATTTAGGAAAATGTACTTAGCAAGACCTATAAGAATGTAACAAAGACTATTAGGTGGCAAAGTTACAGAGGAAACACAATTCAATTGTTAAGATAAGCATTGTGTTTTGGGAGTACTTGAATTCCATGGGAATTCAACAATTTAATGTAGCGATCTGTGACTTGAATTAGTATAAAACGACTAAAAGTTAACTTTATAACCAATGCAATGTGGGCAAATATTAGAAGTGATGTAAATATCCATTCAAATACAAACGCTTATTTTTTACATTTATTTCCCGTTAATCGAGATACAGTAATGTTTCCCTACATATACGTAGGTTGAATCATAAAAAGTATGTCGCTGTGAAATTCTTCTCTTTATATGACACCACGAGGAAAAAACAATTCTGACTTACCACCACAATATCATGCAATAGAATATACTATTGGAGAATTCAAACTAATAATAGCAATATTCTGGAAATGTTTGATTCTACAAACATTATTTCACACGACTTGTACTTTAATGAAATCGCCATTTTTATTGTAATAAATGTTTTTGGTCCCTTTTAGTTTACAATTTATGAAATTAACCAAAATTAATTCAGAATAAAGAGGAGTTCACAGGTTCTTCAAGATATGCATCTTACTAGTCCTGCAAATATGTATCTTAATATCGTTAAGAGACATCTTTGACAAAATTAAAAAGCTCAAAAATGCTTTATATGAAGAATAATTTGAGGTTGAATTATATTTTTGAAAAATCTTCATCCCGTATTGGAAAATGCTGAACTTAATTACCAGTTTGGTGTCATCCATCATTTTACTTTCGAGTTATCCTGTCTATGTAGGGATAACAGACACAAACATACACAGCGGGGTCGTCTATTTTTGTCAAAATTCCTTTTCCAAATCAGGATATCTAAAAACAATACTTCCATGAAATCTAATATAGAATTTTCGGGTGGAATACGTAGCAGGAAGCAAACCTGATTTGTTACACTCAATGACTTTTACTTCCCAAAAAAAAAAAAAAAAAAAAAAAAAAAAAAAAAAAAAAAAAAAAAAAAAACGATTCTTACAAAACCGTGTTTTTGTTAATAGGACAGACATTTGTAGAACCGAAATGAAAATACAGTAGGCTTAAGCGATAGTAAAATCTTTCACCGAACGCTACTTTTAGGTTTTTAATTCAATACTCTTCTTACAGCCAGGACAAAAACAAAGGAATAATGACTACCTATTTTCAAACAGTTGTTTTTAATTTCAGCCCCCAAAATATTATTATTATTATATTCGTTATTCTAAATTTATTTTTGAAATATTTAAAAATAAATCATTATAAATTGTGAAAGTGTTTGTGATGTGAACGAGATTAATCAATGAGTGAAAGTAAGACGTGTGATTGAGTTATGAATTAAAAAGATTCAATAATGTTAATTTGTTTTAACGATGTTGTTAGGAGTTTAAAATTACTGGGAATAATGTTTGAATGATAAATTAAGTTTTGAAAAATAAATTATAAAATTAATTATAAATAAATAGAAGATTGTATTGGTCGTACATTTGCGTGGCAAATAGGAAATATTTAGTTACTATAGTGACGGCAAAATCAATCATCGTGGTTTTGCAAAAAGGAAAGGGTATCTAAGTTTCAACGTCGCAGAAGACGGAGGTAAATCATTCTCAGTGTGAACACTAGAGAAGACAGACGTGAGGAAACACTATTTCAAGTTTTATTGTGAAAACTTATAAACATGTTTGGTTTAATATTGCAAAGAAAAAGGAAACTTCTAAGGTTATTTATCAATCTATGTTACGATCAGTTTTGTTAAA
Source organism: Mantis religiosa (assembly GCA_030765055.1). NCBI lineage: Eukaryota > Metazoa > Arthropoda > Insecta > Mantodea > Mantidae > Mantis > Mantis religiosa. The sequence goes on from CM060954.1 coordinate 82,185,995, forward strand.
TTTTATCCAGAATTAAAAATCTGAATATTTTAAAGAAGCTAAATAATTCTTTTAGTTTAAATTAATTCCTGAAGACCACCGTGCGAAACCACACCCGAGAAATATCATCTTCCGAACTTCATAAAATTACATCACAGATATATTTTACAAATCGTAACAGAGTAGGGCAGAATATAACATCAAAAGGAAATTCGTTTACAAATGCCTTCACAATGTAGCGCAGAATCTTCACTTTCAAAAATGACATTATTTTAAAAATTCTCTTACATTTGAAAAAATTAAAAGTATTTGCAAATTCAAAGTATTACTTAACAAGAAATATCACGGAAATAGTTTATCTAAAAAAAGAGGTGTATTTGACATAAGCTGCGTGCTTTAAACAGATCTATGATTTTTGTGCATCAAGATTTTGTTTATCTCTTACCATTTATCATCATACAAAAACCATTTAGATCAAAGACAGCTTAACGGACTTTCCCATAAAATTCAACGTAGCCCTACATTTTACTTGTCACGCAAATATCACAAAAAATCACTTTAATACAAATAGTTAGTACCATTGTTTTAAATGATGCGGCAGGATGGCTTGGGATGGGGGCATTTTCTTGACATTCTTGGCGTCGCTTTCTTGAGATGCTGAACGGAAATACTAAGTTTGGTATTTCGTTTTTCAGTTATGGTGTTCAAAAGATAGCCAGAAACCCACACAAGTGCTTTTTTTTAAAAAAAAAACTATATGAAAATAAACAATATTGGGTAAAGAAATATATTCGAATATAACACTATTATTTGGTGTAATAAGAGCAAACAGCAGTAATTTTTCCAAAAAATAAAGACAATTTACCTAAAATACCTTGGTTGTGCCGTAAAATTATATCTAGAAACAAATTTGCATTGAAGCAAAATTAAACATTAGTAGCTGCATTATTTTTATTTAGTTCTGTAATACACAACATTAAAACAATAATAAACTGCAACTTCTTTAACATTACGCAATTTAAGTTAGAGAACCCTCAACCTTGGGTGCCTCAAGGTTAACTGACCTGTGCGCTGCAGTGCTTGATGTCGTTAACGTTTGAAAATAAAACAGTGACAAAAACGTACACATACTCGGGTAGTCATTGCGCATAGTTACACTCCTCTTACAGTATGATTAGTAGGTTCAATCCCGGTAGACGTATGGGCAATTTGTGGCTTGGTAGGCACCTCCATCCCCGTCAATAATTTATTCCGTTAGTTACGCCATCACCACTCCATCTTCATCCCACGTAATGCTCCCATCAAGTAAGCTACAACCTGGTTCCGGTAGAGAACTTATCACTGTAGATCGTTTTTGTTAAAAACTACATTTAAAAAATCTACTTGTTTCGAACCAACAATAAGCTTAAAGCCATTCAGACGTCAACTGTTCACAGCATAGATAATCCACCAACTACTGTGCAAATATACTTTGTCTATCTCTTACGCGTTTCTATTTACACAATTAAACAAAATTCATGCATAATAAAGAGACAGCCTATTTAGAGAACACATTTACGGCACATAAAGGAACCTCTGAATAAAATTAAGCGACTTTTCATACCCTGCTGAGAACCACAACATCTAAAGAGCATCCACACATAAAAACATTTTTAATTTCGGAGAAAATTCAAAATAAACATAAAATGGCTCAGATGTTCTTTTTAGAAAAAGAAAAGTTAGAAAATGATCCATTTATGATTTTATCTATATCTTAAGCACACTGGTAGTTGTTTGGGTCCAAACATAGCTTTTTGTTTTCTTTCTTTTTTTGTTTTCATGCTTAAAAAATAAGAAAAAAAAACTGAGCTTTCAAAATATACATGGCATGATGAGGTTTTCAGTTGATAAAGTATTTTAATTTGGATGTTCTGACTTGATAAGTTTCTGCTGTATGCACACATTAATCTTTAACTGCAGTTTCCTATAACTTGTTTTTTTCATACTTTAGGTACTACATTTTTCTCTGCAAAAAATGAGCTGCATATATGAAACTTTTACTGATCATTTCTCAGTCAAAGAACTATTGATTCCACCTAAAATTATTCCTCAAATGTCTAATAATTTATCAACAACTTATATTCTTGTAAAATTTGGCATGAATTCTGTGTTCATAATGTCGCGAGCACATTGTTGTTTCGAGGCGGCGCGGGCGACTAGTTCAAAGAGACGGACAGTGCAATGCGGAGATAAAAGCTCACCGAAACGGTGGTGGGAAGGAGACGGATTTCTAGAGAGTTGTCTTTCTTCAGCGCCGTCTTGATTAACAACATTCCGGAATGTGAGTAATATATAAAAAGGGAGCCTGCCCGCCACAGTGAGTCAGTTGTTAATTGAACTCGCGTGCGTGAACAGCTGTGTGCGTTGTGTCGTGGTCGTTGAACTTGCAAGTTCTATGCGTATGTGATGTAATTTCTGGACTGTAAAGGTTGATAAAAGTGTATTTTTACGGAAATGAAGAGCAATTTTTGGTGTTTGTAACCTGGACTTTTAAAATCACTAATCCACATAGTCACAATAATATACACATTTTGGGGGGCAGATATTTTCAAATGTAGGAAGCTAGTTTAGGTAGAAATTATCAAGAAATACAAGCGTTAAAGCACATAAAAATTCAATAAAAATAATTGACAATTTTAGAGAAAAGTGTACCTGAAAATTTCCATAACACTGATAATTTTGAAACTCATAATGCTGATATGTCAAATTTGTAGCATTGCTTTTTAACATACAAAGGCAATTTTACATGGATAATGTTCAGAAACGTGTTGTCTATTCAATATCAAAGTTTAATTACATTAGGTTAAATAGTTGTTGAGAAATTGAAAGTCAAAGATGGTACTAAAATAGCACACAGAAACTGCCTCACAACTACCCTGTGTTCTTAAGGTTTCCTTATTATACAAGCTTCATTCACAGCAAAAATAACAGGCTATTCAAAGGAAAATAAGAAAATACTTGGCTAGCCAAAACATTGGTACTTTAACGTAAATCATTATAATTTTCGAGAAAACTAAAAATAAAAAACGTCTTCCACACGAGAGCTAGTTTGGGCATTTGGGCATTTTCTTGAACATTTGCAATGATTAACATTGTCCGACTGAAATAATATATTTTCGAATTTTCGTTTCCGAGTTACGCTGCTAATCCCTCTCTTTCCCTGTTTTGCAGACACGTGCGCTAAAAGCTAACTGAATGCTTACAGTAATTACTCAAATATTTGATTTCTTCACACAACTTCCTCTCATTCACAAGTTAAAAATTAAGGCACGGGCCTTTCTGCGGTATAACAGTACTAAATAGTTGCGTGTAGCCAATTTGGAAATGCCCGCCTCGGTAGCGTGGTGGTAGCATGTCTGCCTCACGTTCAAAACCTACGTCGCGAAGAACGGTGTGGAAGCTTGTTTTTCAAAGCTCATTGTTTACTGCTTGAAGCACACATTTGATATGATTTTTTTCTTTCCAAAAGCTAACATTACCAGATTGGCAGGCCGGCACTTTTCACTGCTGCCGACATATCTGAGATTGGCATTTAAACACCGAGCAGGCACCTTTGATCTAATCGACGTTCGCAGCAAGAGGGCTAAGTACACTTTTTGAACCCAGGACCTTGGAATGAGTAGACCAGCACCTAACCAACTGAGCCACCCAGGCCACCCCTAATAACTTTACATACTTTAGTTTAAAGTGTAAAATATCAAACGAATGTGTTCACAACTTAAATTACACCGCAAGCATTATGAAATAACTTGCGTGTGATATAAACTATGCTGTTTCACTTCTTTAATTCAGTGCGTGAACAATCTACTATGCGTTCCCTTTCCTATACGATGCTTTTGTCATCCTGACATTAAGACGAAAATTAAAGAAAACGAGGAAGCAAGAAAAAAAGAAAAAGGGAAAATCCTTTCCTCCATTATACACCGGATCCTAGGGGAGAAACCACAGCGTATAACAGCAGCGATAATAGCAGAAAGGGTTTACTGGAAAAAGAATCTTTATTTTCCACCGAAGTTGTAAAAACAGGCACAAGAGACTTGCATCAACATACACCATTGCCCCTCTTTGCCTTATCTATTTTGCTTTACCTGAACAATTCCGTACCTGTGGGCCCATTAAGTGCAGCTGTTATTTCCGGGAGAGAGAGAAAAAAGAACCCGTTTAAATGGAAATGTGGTTTCGTGCTGACTTAAACAGTGTGATATAAATTAATGAAAATGAATAGCGCAGCCAAGAGGCCTTCTCTTGAATAAGATATGGCGCGCCTAATATATGAAGCAGATACGTGGAATAATTGGGACTTAAGTGCCAGTCAGCTAGCACATGCTAAGAGATTGATGGACCTGTTAACGTAACATTAGTAGTTTGGGAATTATGCGACAGCTATCACATTATTTTGAATCTCTTAAAATGTGAGACAATCTCAGCGAATATTCATTCACACACAGAACCGCAGTTTACAACTTTGGAGATACTGAATAGTCGTATCCATAACTTGACATGCTGAAACGTCAGTTATTACTGATGACCCCACCACTTGTACCGTAACTCCAAAACCGAGCAAATAAGATCAGTAGTAACCCGTGAGGCTCGCATTTGGGAGGTCACAGGTTCGATCCTTTGTGGCAGCTCTCTCTACCATGGTTTTTTTCTGTTGTTTTTTCTCTGGCCCATAAGGCAAATTTTGAAGTGCGGTGTTCTGTCACGCCTCTCACTCTCTCATTCACTCTCTCTCTCTCTGTCCCATTAATCTCCATCTTTCATTTAACAGGATGATCCGGAGGTGCATGTCGATCTACGGCGGGCAGAAGGCGCACGACTCCGCCAGGGGCTGATCATTTGAGCTTCCGCTGCCGAATACGTTTTCCCTGTTCCCGTTGAGGGGAAACCTCTGAGAAACTTCCGGAGGCTTGGACAGGTCGCCATGGTCGACTCCCAGCCAGATGGTCAAATACTACGAAACTTTACCCGTCTCTGCCGTTTATGCCGCCCGTTCCTGGAGTCTATACGACTCCTACGGTTCCTTATCACATTCGTTCCTTTCAGGGGTGTACACACAGAAGATTCAATTGCGGCTCGAAGTGCTAGGTGTCCCCTCCGTTATCTAGTCTACCTCTACAGTGATTCCAATATTGGTCTTCACTTAAAAATGATCTAACAGCCATATTAACAACATAATTTTTTTCTAGTTTGAATTTAGGCATTTTTGAGAGTTTTCTCTTTATTAACTTATAATGTTTTGTAAACTGCATCAATTTTTGAAGTTTTTCTTGCGTAGTGTTTACAAAATATGTTATAGCATTTGGCAGAGTAATAATTTTACCGACTCATTATAAAAACTGACAGAGAAATACATTTATCAAGTAGTAAAACTTGAGGATTAATTAAGTTCATAAAACTTCATAACTGACTGAATTTTGCTTTTGTGTCAGATTAAAGTCCAGCTTCACCAAAAGTTGAGAGTCCAAAACATCTGTTCTATATGACACTAATGCAATGACAAAACTGAACACTTCCAGAACACACAAACCTCTTCTTTCGGCGTATTCAAGATTCTAAATTCTTATTACATAATTTGGTTAAGTACAAAGAAATGCCGAAACAATTTTCCAAACAGGTATGGAACAGTTTTAGTGTCAAAGAGTGGGTCAATATCATATGGACTAAATCGTTGGAACGCGAGAATTATGCTTAGATGGCATGTTAAGGGGACACTGGTACCAAAATGGCCAAAAATGCAAATTTTTTCAGATTTTTTCCCCTCAGAAATGTTATCTTCAATATGTCTAGAATATGGCCATTAAATATTAAGTGTCAAATCCACCTGGAAGTTGGTGTATTTTAAATTTATTTAGACTGTTGCAGTGAAAAGTGGGTGTGGCAGATATGTCAGATTTCCGTAATAACAGCTAGAGTAAGTCTGCTTGTGGTTTTTAGACTTTAATGAGATATTTATCTTAAAAATATATAAGTTGGCTGCTATATTATTCTGTTGACAGAAAATAAAATATAAAACAAATAAATTATATTGTTTATAAAGTAGCTAAGCAATCATGTGTGTAGTTCAATTGCTGTAATACTTGTGTCATTTTAGCAAATATAATGGGGAAATTGTGTAATGGAAAGTTAATAAAGAAAAAGAAAGCTAAGCTTTTAGCTGAAACAAGATGGAAACATTCCACAGCAGATAAAAGTGAAGAATCTTAAGCTAATAGCTCTACAGCTGAAAGTGTTACATTTGCTCCCTGTGTAAAGATGAAGTTGCAGATCCAGATTACCTTTTTGTTGACAGTAATGTTTTGAAACACTTGTTTTCAAGAGTATTGTGTAGTGAATGTAAAGAGGAATGTGTTACTGTGAATTTTAGAGAGTTCTATGGTTTTTCTATGACGATTGTAGTGCCAAACCTTTCGTTATGTTTTGTATGAAACTTTTTCAAGCAAAAGAAAAGATACAACCACTGAAAAGAAAACCAAAGGCGCTTTTGATATAAACAAGAAAATGGTAATATTATATGTGGTATGCAACACTGTACCACTACTCCAGCTCAGATGAAAAACCCATGCATTCAAAATGTCCATTGTGAGTAAGCTCCTGGAGCTTTTATAACAGAGCTGTTGCAAGAGGTCACAAGACTAAGATCCACAAAAATGAGATCCATACACCTCTAAATGTCAATGTAGTGGAGAAAATGATACTCCTATTCTAAAGGTTCTGTTCAAGAGAGCTGTTAGAAAGATGTACTACAGAAAAGACTGAAAATGCAAATGCAAATCTATATAGTGTAATTTGGAATATTTGCTCCAAAGAGGTCTTTGTTTCAGCCAATAAGGTTGACGTGGCTGTGGCAGAAGCTATATCCCTTGTAAATCAAGGACAGCTTTTGACTGAATTGGCAAAGAAGTCAGAAATTTCTCCTCTTTCCACCAAAATAAGTAAATGCAGAGATGAACGTCGTGTGAAGCAGATTATTCGACGACACTTAGATATAAAAATCAAAAGGAGAAATGCAACAAAAGTGGCAAAATCATCAAATAAGGTTTTAGGCTGAAAGGAGAGGGATCGTATGCTGCAGGAGAATTCTAATGAGTGAATGAAGAGCAAAATTTCCAATACGTGTGACCCAAAATTTTAAATAGCTCCGTATAACAATTTTCATGCTTTGGGGTAAACTTTTTTTGCAGTAAATATTGATGAATAGAGTTCAAAATTTCAGAATATGTAGAATATAACTTGTTAAAGCAAACTGTGCATTGGTTTGTTGATCACACTCATACACTTTTTCTTAGTAAATATTAGTAATATTTCTTTTTATTCTCTTCAACAGAGAAAAATTCATATTTCTAATAAATATTAATATTTTGGAAAACTAATGCGCAGTTTTATTGCATAGACATTGAAAAACTGGCACACCGAATTTCAGGCCTCGAACTTAATTCTAAACTGTATTACTATACAGACAGACCCTGTATTACTACACAATTCTTAAAAAAAATGATAAATAATTTTTAGTTTCAAAACTATTTAATATAGATGAGTGAAACTTATACCATCAGTATATCATGGCAGGGGTAACTTAATCTAAAAGTTTCATTAAAATTGGTTAATTAGGGAAGAAAATCCATTTGGTACCAGAGTGTCCCCTTAAAACTCGCAATTCATTTCAGTTCCAGTAGCTCGAAATCAACAAATTTGATCACGCTGTGAATGTAGTTTACTTCACAATGTGACTGACATTCTTCAGTGAAGAGAATGTCGCGTTACTGATAATTGACAGATACTTAAAATCCTAAGAAGAGGAATATAAGAGCTACCATTTAATATCATTTGAGAACATGATAAAAACATCCTTTCTCATCTGACGTAGGTCCAAAGCCCGTATTTATTCTGCGGTGTGCTGAATAATAATTTATAATTATAACTTAACATTGGAGGATGTAAATAAAAAAAACACACTCTTGGGTAATGCAAACGGAGATTAGGTTTACAAAACTGGCGTACACAATGCCACTCAGCAACAGTTTTCAACTACTAAAAAGAGCAATGTAAATCCACCTTGATTACTGAGCAAGTAATAAACGGTCTTTCAACAAGTGTACTATCTTTGAACTTAAATAAAACATATTTTATAAATAACAGAGATTTATTTCTTGTTTTACTTTGGAACATAATGTCCTTACGTATGGAAGAGAATATCAGTTAAGTGACCGCCGCGACTCGGTTGACCGCGTGTATACGGTTGACCCAATTTTCAATGACAGAAGAACGTAAATCAGGTACAACTTCACGAATAACACGCGTGAGGTTATTCATAAGGTCATTTATTGTTTCTGACATGTTGTCATAAATTCGAGATTTAACATAACCCCACAATAAGTAATCCACCAGCGTTAAATCACATGATATCGGGGGCCAGTTATCATCACCACCATGGAAAATGATGAAACCTTTGGATTTCTCCTTCAAAACATCGATTGTTTCGAGAGCAATATGACATGTACCACCATCTTGCTGGAACTAGATGTTTCTGAAATTAATACCATCCAATTGAGGTCAAAAATAGTCCCCATAAGAGCCCGGTATCACGCAATACACGGAAGGTTTGGCAATGATCCACTTTGATGATAAATTTTCACAATTTCTACACGTTGCTGAATGCTGTAACGTTCTATGGCTATTTGTCAGTAACAGCTATAGCCTCATGAAAAAGAACGACTTCTGTAACTCAATAAAAACGGCAACTACGAGTTCGACTCTCACCAAGGCGACCTGGTTTCGATCCCAGGTTTTCTCCGGGATCTCCGGTTTCCTTCGCCATCTCGTTCCACTGGTGCTCCATCTATCTCGTGTGTCATCATTGTCAGCGCCGGCAGTGCCGCATGTTGTAAAAGCGGACTTTAAACACTACACATTTCATTTGGTGGTGGAGATTTTAAAACAAAGTATCATTTGGAATGGAAAAAATCTCCCCTAAATCCCCGTTCCAAATTTAAGAACCTTCTATTATGACGAAAAATTGCATTATTCATTTGACCACATGTAAGTCGAATTCATGCGATCTGCATGCCATCTGCCTCTCATTCCTGTAAAGTCGCTTAACGAATTCAATATCTTGAGAAAAGACTACAAAGGAATCCTCCGAGAACATACATAGATCAAATAAGTTTAGCAAGACCTGCAGCTGTTCTCTCTGAGAGATTTCGAAGTACCCAACATCGCTAAAGTTTGCTTGTAAACGTACTTTCTATCTATTGAACAAAAGATGTTCTGTGTAAATGAGAATGGTGCTGTCCTTAATAAGCTCAAAAGCTGTCTGGATAATTCGTGAAAAACCTTTGAACTGTAACCCGAAAGGCTTTGTTTCTCGTAGATTTTTATGACTACAGCTGAAGCTATGAAATGAATCTTCAAAGTTGTACGTTTAGGAAAGCGTGTTTGTGTTACAGAATAGCTGTTAATGGCTTACTGCATAATGCAGAGCGCTTTTCTGCCAATCTTACCTAAAGGAAGGCAATTTCATGAGCACAGAGAGCAGTAGGCTAGCCACAACCAACTCATAATCAAATTCGATAAACGAAGCTGGTTGTTGTGGTTAATATGAGCTGTACATGGTTTTAAGTATCGTAGCTGGTACGGGAATTAAATACAATCATGATACGAGAACCGACCACCTCTGTGGAATAGCGGTCAGTATGCTTTTATCATCGATCCCGCAACCTGGAATTAGTTTCTAGCACCAACACAGTATTTGGGATTTGAAGTGAATTAGTGAGGAGAATTAGCTGCTGTTTAGGATGTAAACATTTAATTTCGGTTCGAAGAAGCAGAACACAAACTTGTAAAATATAACATTCTTCTTAATATCTTTGTTATCAGTATGATACTGTATTGCAATTTGTGCTAAGGGAGATAGGTTGAGTTGTCGCTTTTTCTTTTTAAGATTTACCGTCCTTTTATCCATTAAATCATATCAAATGATGAATGAAATGGCTGAAATGATATTAAAATGAGCCCGGGTCCGCAGAGCTTGGTTATCGGACACGGATCTTTTAGGATAAGGAAAAACTCCGAAAAAAGCTTATCCGGATAACCTACCCTTACCGGGATTCGAACTCGTCACCTCTCGAGTGTGAGGCAGACTCGCAACCCCTGTAACACAGAGGCCGGCATACGCAATAGATGGTTTACATCATAAGCGGCAGATTTTGTCGTTCTTTCACGCTAGCCTTGTGTAGGACGAAGTATGGTAAGGTAGAGTCAGACTGAAAAATACAATGCCCTTCCGGTCTCCGCCCGGCTGCTCTTAACCACTGAGCTACTATGGTCAACGTGCTAGCATGACATTTTCCAACTGAATTTTCCAATTAACTTTTCCAGTTTTCCCGGTAAATCACTAGGAGTTCTCTTTAACACATGAGACAACTAACTACCTTATTGGCGACTTACTATGCTGTAAGTACTTTAAGAACCGGCCTTTATAGCTCGGACTACCATTAGGCCAATTAATATAAACTGTTCTTTCACTGTAGGACGATGTATGCAAAGATAGAGTCAGACTGAAAAATGCAATGCATAGCCAGGATTGTGTGTGTGTGTGTGTGTGTGTGTGTGTGTGTGTGTGTGTGTGTGTGTGTGTGTGTGTGTGTGTGTGTGTGTGTGTGTGTGTGGGTGGTAATTTACGTCCTCCAAAATTAAGTCACATCGGACGATGAATGAAATTGGTGAAATGATGCTCAATGGAGTCCGGGGTCCATAGAGCTTAGAGCTACCCGGCATTCGTCTCTAAGGATAAGGGAAATCCCGGAAAAAACCGTATCCAGGTAACTCATCCTGACCGCAATTCGAACTCGGGACCTCTTGAACGTGAGGCAGACACGCTACCATCTACGCTACCGAGGTGGGCTAGCCAGGATTTGAACCACGGATCTTCCGGTCTCCTCTTAACCATTGAGGCTGCCATGGCCAACATGAAAGCATGACATTAAATTCTCCAACTGACTCGTGTTTTTCTTTTCCGGTTAAACACTAATAGTAGCAGATTTTACAGGTTGTTGGATAAATGCTTGAAACCCAGGTCTTGAAATACATAGATACTAACAGAAATTATTAACTATTTTTGAAAATATTGAGTATCCAGATAATAAGATGAATCTGAAAAAAGTTAAGATACAGAGATAGTAGGTATATCTTACCTTTTATAAAAAGCCGCCTCGTCGTATTGTCTCATTCACTAAATCTATAGACCTTCTTCTTCATCCACAAGACACATTCATATTGTTGCATGGCTATTTCACCACTATGTGACACATCATCGTCAGAATGAACGTTTCACAGGAAGCGATTTCTACAGGTAACAAAGAAATGAAAATCGCTAGGTGCAAGTTTCCTACAATCCGTTGCGAAATCTCCCACTAAACTCTTTACGGAAGCGCGATTTGGAACTCCTTCTTTTTCGCAGTCTTGAACACTTAAGGAATGATGTCATGCAATTCCTTTGCTAACATTACCTATGTCGATTTGTATGAGCTGTATGACGGAAGGTAGGTACCTCACAGCTGATGGGTTCTTGGACCCGCGCCAGCATTTCCACAAAACGGAGCATAGGAAGGACGAAAGCAGATTAAGATTAAGCTAAGTGTAGTTTGAAGCAGTTATTTTAGATATTTCATGTCTTGTAAAAAAGTAGTTAAAGGAATTAAAATATGCAATGTTTAATGAAATAGATATGATGTAAGGTAGGTAATGGTGTAACCATGAGAACCTGATATGAGAAGTTGTTAAATGTTTAAAAAGATTTTGTTCTTCTGCTTAAGATCGTCGTAGGAGTAAGACGTACATTTGTATTTCTCCGAGGTTGTGCAGAATTATTTTTGAGTATGCATGCAAGATGCACAAACAGTTAGGCTGTTACTCCCTATAACCCCATCACTAATCTTTTTCTTATACTGACTCTTTTCAGAACGCTGCCCACACAGAGCCATCCAATTCCTTGACAACAGTCAAGGCGGCCCGGGAGTCCGAGGGCCTCCCACCAGTGTCCTACAGGCGCAGAGACAGCGGGCGACTGCATATGGAGTAGGACACTCCGACGACGCAGCGCAAGGACTAAGGCAATGACGAACAGCCACGTCGGAACAAAGGACGACCAAACACATTATTTGCATAGCATGCTACATACCAACAACTGACAAGCCTAGGAAACTAGGACTATAAGTAGGGTAGCTAATAACCATAACACTTCTAATCCCTGACTAACAGATCACCAAGGCCTGAGCTTTAGTATTATAATACAGATAGGCATAAGCAGCAATTATAAGTTATATGAATAATTAGCTCTATACTCTTAATACTGCCTAACAGGTCTACCCGGCCTGAGCCATAGATATACAATCTAATTACGCATGACTAACACTTGGTGTTGCCCAGGTTTCATGGTCACCACCAAGAAGCAACGTTGACGCGCTCGCATGCAACGCATGCCAGCTTAGTAAATTCCACATACTAACCGGGGTGCTATGCGGGACCCGACTAAGAAGCATGATAATAAATGCACGTAAACTAATCTAAGATACACGAAACTAACACGTGGAGGGCTTTTTTAGTGAGAATGCCTGACCCCTTCAGGGCACAGGGACCCTTAATAGCGTATGTGTAAGAAAGTAATGGTTAATCAATACAACAATCATCGTTTGTTAAAGAACAACGTTTTTATTGGAAATTAATTGTTCTTTCACACTAGCCGTGTGTAGGACGCACTATGAAAGGGCAGAGCCAGACTGAAAAATTCAATGCCATAGGCAGGATTTGAACCACGGATCTTCTGGTTTCCGTCCAGCCGCTCTAACCATTTGAGCTACTATGGCCAACATGCCAACATGACATTAAATTCTCCAACTGTCTCGTGCGTCCTACACACGGCTAGTGTGGAAGAACAATTAATTTCCATTAACTGTACCTAATAGTGGTCCGAACCATAAAGCCCGGACCTTAAAATATTTACAGCATAGTAAGTCACCATTAAGATAGTTGTCTCATGTGTTTATGAGAACTCCTAGTGGTTTACCGGGAGAAACACGAGTCAGTTGGAGAATTTAATGCCAGGTTGGCATTTTGGCCATAGTAGCTCAAATGGTTAGAGCAGCTGGACGGAAACCAGAAGAGTGAGTGAGTGTGTGGTGTTTTAGGGCCCGTCGACAACAAGGTCATTTGGGCCCGAAGGAAACCAGAAGATCCGTGGTTCAATGGCATTGAATTTTTCATTCTGACTCTACGTTTCCACAATTTAGCCTACACACGGCCAGTGTGAAAGAACAATTAATTTCCATTAATTAACCTAATAGTGGTTAACTATAAAGCCCGGGCCTTCGCCAGGTAGTTGTCTCATGTGTTTATGAGAAGTCCTAAGTGGTTTACCGGGAAAATACGAGTCAGTTGGAGAATTTAATGTCATATCGGCAAGTTGGCCATAGTAGCTCAGTGGTAGAGCGGCTGGACGGAAACCAGAAGATCCGTGGTTTAAATCCCGGCTATGGCATTGAATTTTTCATTCTGACTCTACGTTTCCACAATTTAGCCTACACACGGCCAGTGTGAAAGAACAATTAATTTCCAGCTTCTAGATCGTTACCAAAGGTGAGAAATTCATCAGCATCCACCTTCATCCCAATAAACTGCTTCAAGATGATCGCCACAACGTGGGCCTTTTAGAACACGTCGTTTATATCAGCCCAAAATACTGCTTCAAGTTTCAGAATATATTCACAATGCACGTTGTCTGCGACAACGAGACACTGACATGTACTTTGTAGTACGTCTTAATTGCTAATTGAGAAGTAGTTATTTACCTACTTACCAAGAACTCTGGGTAATGTTATTGTTATTAAATTACGGGGAAATGGATTCATACTTTAAATTTTTACAAAATGCTGAACAATAAAATAGTGGTACTATAAAATGATTTGAAAATTTTATTTCCAATCTTATAAATAATTCCAATGTACGGCGCTCTAACGCATTCTGTATTTATCAACAGTTTGTCGAGGAGTTTGATGATAGAATATGGAATGTAAGTTACGTTAAAACAGTTATTCAAGCTGCGAATCAAAACCTGATTACTTCCAGAACAAAATACAAGAATTCTTTCCGTTACTTACAAGTAAGTCATGGGCAGAGTTTGATCTTCTGTTTCTGAGATTTTTCATTTCACCTTGCCTCAGTTGCTAAGAACGGCTTTCAGCGGTTAATTTCAGTTGCAGCACTCGAGGGCGCAGGGGTCACATGATGGATGTACAAGGGGATTCCCGGCAATGTATCCCATTCCCCCCTGCTGTTTCCGAAGCAACGGAAATGCAATCGCCGAGTTCTTCAACGGCGATATTGATCCGGGCGGTGACCGTACTGGAGAAATTATTTATTTCCGGTTCAACCACAACACTGGAGCACTTGCGGACTCAAATAAACCCTGTCATTATCCAGTGAAAGGGGTACTATGGAAGATTTTTACGGGCAGGTTCTATAACTTAGAGGAATTGTGTAATACGTCGCAGATCAGAGCGACATCAAAACTGTACTTAAACTATCGTCAACCCTAACCGGAAATGATCGCGGATGTAGGTCATAAAAGCAACTTTATTCACGATACAAACCAGAGCCTGTGCAATTCGAGAAAGCTTAACGGGGCTTTGTGACTGCTCATGTAAATCCATTTAGCTTTCTTACAAATTTCATGTATTTTTCAATAGTTGGCAGAGTACCTGAAATTATAAAATTATTCATATAACTTGCCTCTATCACATACACCTAATGAATACAACGCAGACTAAAAAAAAAAAAAAAAAAAAAAAAAATGAACACACAATTTCTATGTTATAGGTTTTACTACATGCATGATTACTGATTACTCACAAATTTAATGACTCTACACATATGCAGAAAAGTTGTCCATAACATTGTGCTCCGACTTAATTTAGTAGGATTAATCAGAACGCGCCAATGTCATCGCTTTGTCTCGCCGGCATCTGGGGACACGCTTGCCGCTTTCGGTTGTATACTGTCTGCCCACCACAAGAAGGCCTAACTGGCTTTAACTTATTATCTGCTCTATTAATGGAAACGTTTACTACGAAATGAGCATATCAGCGTGCACATGAGTCACCCATGCTGCCAGATCTAATGATCGTTCTACAATGATAGTTTTTTTTAATTTACATCCTCCAACGGTAAGTCATATCGGACGATGAATGGAATGGGTGAAATGATGCTCAAATGAGCCCTGGGTCCATAGAGCTTAGAGTTACCCGATATTCTTCTTTCAGGAAAAGGGAAAACCCCGGAAAACCCTTATCTAGGTAACTCACCCTGACCGAGATTCGAACTCAGGACCTCTTGGACGTGAGGCAGACATGCTACCACCACGCTACTGAGGCGGGCACAGTGATAAATATTATGCATGGGTGAGTTATATGACAACACTGTGCATTTTTCATGATCCGAGCTTCCTTATCATATCCGGAAAGCGAGCATAAACATCATGCAACCAGCAAAAGAGATTACGTTACGCATTCCTCTGCCTTGCCTTCTTGTGGTGGGCCGGCAAAAGCTCCTTGATACTGAAAGGTATATGGGAGAGAAAGCTGAGTTGTCAGTCAGCAAATGATAATCATAATCCGTCTGAACACCTTAGAAAATTTGTAATTTTCGAAGTACGTATCCCAAAATTCATATCGATACTTCACCGAAATACGTATTTGGAGGTTTCTTGCATCATTTTGTTTAGAAAAAATGTGTGAATGTGTGTGCATGAAAAGTACAACTAAAAAGTAGTGATAAATAAGAAATTTGGTATTCAAGTTCAAGATGCAAACTAAAGATATTCAACAAAATTCTCCCACCCTAAACTGCTCTTTAAAAGTTTCCTTGTTTCCTTTCTTTTTTTCTTTCTTTCCCCCTTCAATAAGGGTTAATTACTTTTATTTGATTTCATATGTTTGAGACATATGTGCAGAATAAAATGCCTATTGCGAATTTTCTGTCATTAGTCTATGAAAATCCTTCACTGTTAGTAAAATTTGAATAAATATGAAAACAGAGAAGTCAAAAAGTTTACTTCAAAACCAAATTTAGAGAGTGAAATGTATATGCATGTAAAGTACAACTAAAAAAAATAGTGATAAATACCAAATTTGGTATTTAGGTTCAAAGATGCAAACTAAAGATATTCAACACAATTCTCCCATCCTAAACTACTGTTTAACATTTTTCCCTGTTTTTTTTTTCTTTTTTGTTTCTTTCCCTCTTCAATAAGGGTTAATTACTTTTATTTGATGTCGTATGTTTGACAGATGTGTAGAATAAAATGCCTATTTTGAATTTTGTGACAACAGTCTATGAAAAGCCTTCACTGTTAGTGAAATTTATATAAATATGAAATCAGAGAAGATAAAAAGTTTACTTCAAAACCAAATTTAGAGAAGCTTAATACATAAAATTTGTACATGTCTTCTGGGAGGGGACTTGAAACTTTTAGGAGCATTTATTATTAGTTGAAATTTCAATACTGGAACCCACAACCATTTGAAAAGTCATAGCCATTCCTTTGTTTTTGAGAATATACAAAGAGCATTTAAATCTCTCGGTTGGTAACCTGGTACCAAGGCTGCATATAACATTTATCCGTTACATAATAAAACTAAAGGAAAGCAATGTTTTACGTTTGGGAAAGCAAGTTCGGCTTCTTTCACCTTTAGAATTACTTTACTTCTACATGTTCAACCCGCTAGTTCACTTCTTTGCCCTTTTCCACTATCTTCTTGCTTATCCATGGGAACAAGCGATGTACCAATGTTTCTCGTAAATTAGGGAGATGTAGCACAACTCATTATTAATTCTGCTAAGGTGTGTTCAAAATAGCTGAACCTCATTCCCACTCTTGGATGACTGTAACGTTTATAACAGCTCTTAGGTACTAGTTTATGTGCATGAGAAAGTCATTTATCATTTAATATTTTACTGTTCACATTAAACAATAATAAAAGTAATAAAAACCTAGAAATTTAAATATAAACAGTGCCATTAATTATTATTAATTTTATATTATTTTGGGATGGGTCCTCGGTACTCTCGATACTCGCATGGTATCCACATCGAACGATACTTCAGTAAATTCACTCGATACTATTTTCGATACTTCGGTGATGATCCTGAAATTTGTGTTTTATTTTATAATCGCAAAATATTACTGCTGAAACCAGAACATTGCAAAACCCAGAAATTGACAGGAATGTGGTAGCTGCACAATAACATTAAGAAAATAATCGTATGTCATAATTACTGTCAGCCAAGTTCCCAGGAAGAAATCACTGCATATCTCAACGACGATCCTCTTTCGAGTGTGCTGGATTACTGCAAAACAAATTAGCTGATAAATATTTTGAATTCTGCCTGCAACAGTTTTCTCTGAAATACTATTTAGCACATCAGGACTCCTATGTGACAGAAAAAGAAAGAGACTTGACCCCAAAAGAGTGAAAATTCTAGTATTTTTTTAATAAAAGCTTATAAAAGTGGACTGTTGTGCTTTCAAATGCCTAGTATAGAGTTTAAACATAAGAGCGCTGATACCTTTAACTTTGTTTCATTAAACATGTGCACCTATTACACAGTACTACCAACATTCTATTTTGTATTGAAATTAGAAGTATAAATGACTGTATCGAGTATCGACGTAACGGGTATCGTGGAAAACATCGTGTATCGGTATCCAGAAAACCTTGTATGGACCTATCCCTAATATTATCATCAGAGTATGGAATTGATGCTTTAACAGGCAGATGGCACTCCAAGTTCGAAATAAGCAATATTCTATAAGAACTGATAGTCACTTAAATAGGCACAATCGTTTATTCATTTAACATTTAAAAACACATTTTGACAGAACAGTTTAGAAATATCAACTAGCCATATTCTAAACAACATATATTAAATTTAGTAAATTCCACACTATCCTCTTAATGGAGTGTACATATAATTTGATTACATTTTAAACTCCAAAGCTGATTTATGAGTATTATTAAGACTGTTTATGTATTATTATAAATAATAACTGAATTTCACATACTTTCCATGCAATTTCGAGAGGTAGTTGCATGTCAAGAGAAATCTTGAAAGAACGCACAGTATTTAAGAATTTAAATTATTAATGACAGAATCACAGAAATGACTTACGACACAATTAAACAAATTGCGTGTATTCTGTATGTAATATGCCTTGTAAAGTTTACCATTTATGCAATTTTATACAAAATTCCTTCCGAATAAAGTGAACTACAGAGGCCACTTTTATACAATGCAAGATATAAATATGTCGCGTAAATATCTTGTAAGTATGCCTTATTTTAGTCACAATCTTTAATCATTTTAAGAAAGTAAACATTTTCGAAAAAGTTTCAAATAAACCGTTGTTATGGGTGAGGAATTTTATTGAAAATTTATGCGTGCTTGAAAGATTTTGAACTTAAATACCAGGTTTGGTAATCGATTTCAGAGGTAGAGGTACACATACGAGCCTTAAAAGCCAATGTATTACACTGACATATTTTCTTCCAATACTTTATTTTAATGTAGATTCTGCAAATATTCTTACAAAAGCTTTTTCGCCCCTCGCCTTAAACTGCAATGGTCATATCGCCCATTGGCGATGGTGTTAACTCGCAGACGTTGGGTTGCTGGTACTTTGGATTTTTAATCATTAGATCACGCACACATTCGCACTCTCATTCATACTTACACACTCTGGGTAAGATGGGGAATCATCTCGTTTGGAGAAAACTCCCCACCCCAGCCGGGAATCGAATCCGGGACCCCTCGCACGGAAGACAGGTGCTCTACCGACTGAGCTACGGGACCAGCAAATGCTTATTTTTCTATCTAGTGCTGTTAATCGAGATAAAACATTTTGAGATATAGTTTCATTAATCATTTCACTGAACCTGCAAATGGAATAAACAAAGGGAATCGATTGATGTCTCAAAGCCGGCTCGCTGTAGAAATTTCATTACTTTCACGAAACTGCAAGACGCAAATGAACGGCAGTACTTACGTATTGATAACTCGAACCAATAACACATCCCGAAAATGGTAAAGCTACAGAAAAGTATTCGAAATAAATTGTGTATTTTACAGAGATCTAAATTTCTGTCTTTCTCTTATGCCTCAGCAGATACACTTTTAAACAATTGTAAACAATTGTTTGCAAAAACAAAAACAATAAAAGGGGCGGCTTCGTAGACTATTCTCAGAAAATTCAATTTATCAGTTTTATTTCGAGTTAAATATCTTAAAAGTGAGGTGCCTTAATCAAAATTATAAGAGCACAAATTCTATATCTTAATGCTAAGAAAACATAAGATAAATAATCATATCCAAATATCCTGTATCTTAAATTTCTTCAACAAAAAATCAATATTAATTAAATATAATAAATAAATAAAAGTAATAAACTTTTAATTAATCATCATCTACCATTTATAATCCCTAACTAGTTTTGAGAAATTAAAAATGTTCAAAATTCTGTTAATAGCAGTTGGGAGAAAAAGTATTTCCTTGAAAATGTCTTTGAAAATTACTGAACTTAAACACTTAGTTTAGCATATTTTGTTTATGAATTAGCTACTCAGACACACACATACATACAGAGAGAGAGAGAGAGAGAGAGAGAGAGAGAGAGAGAGAGAGAGAGAGAAGGGAGAGAAAGGGAGAGAAACGACCATTTTTCTAAAAACGCTTTTTTTACAGGTTGTTTCAGATAATGTGTGATGAATCTATGTTTGGGTGCCATGCAATATCTTCTCTATCTACTAATGTGTGATAGAGTAAACATTAATGAACCATTTCACTAGTTCAATCGTCAGTTTTAACAGTACTTGCTCTGAAATGAAATGTAATTCCTTCAATTTTCATATTTGTAACAAATTTTTCAATGATATAACATTATTTTGTGCACATATGTACCTAAATTTCCAAGAAAACTATATTCAAAAGGTGAAAGTCGAGTTATATGTGAAGTGCATTGCCGGAAGAAACTGGACATTTATTTTCCTGGGTTTTATCAGACAGTGAAATCCAAAATATCTGCAGGAATGCATGTTGCTTTTAATAACTTGTTAGTACGGTATCATTTGAAACTGTCCCTGTCTACCCGTTGTTGCGGCAAGTAGGGGAAGTCATATGCAGTGTTAACATTTCACCGTGAGCCCAATACCGGTTTACCACACTTCCGACATGACTATGGTTTTCCTCTTCCTTCTCTCTCACACACAGCAGCACTGTGCGAATGGGAGTCCTGTAAACTTGCAAAGCATGTTGCAGAAGTTCGCGGCGCTTTCATTAAAAATGTCGCTTGAAAGAGCACCCTACTATGCGATTTGGATACGTCAACTACAATAAGAAAACAATATCTAACAGGAAAAACATTGGACAACAAAACTACACTTTAGTTGCGACGACGAAGAATTCCGTAACATTATGAGTGGCCATTTATAAAAACCTGATGTATTACACACATGTGACTTCTCTATTCACTCTTACAAACACTTACTCATGTATATACTTCGTGCTAATCGAAACACACATTTGTAGAAATAGTTTTACTGGGTATTTCTTTGAAATTAAATGCGAATAGGGCAATGCAGTACACTTAAAAGCTGACGCTACGTGATCGCTTTTAAAGTCCGTTTTATAGCATTACAAGGAACAAAATATAAATAAGAACTTCCAATTTTAGGAATGTTTTGAAAAATGTAAATCAATTGTACGAAATATCTTGGAAACGGTTCTCTACAAAAACTACTTTTGATATAATTTGTGCCCTTTAATGAGATCTACATTTTTGTGTAGCAAGAATTTTGTCTATCGCTTATGGTAACCATTTATGCAGGAATAAAGAATTGCACCTCAGAGGCTATACTCAAAACATTAAAACTATATATGTCATCTGTCATGAAAATAACTCAAACCGTGGCGATTTAATGAAAATTACAAGAGCTATTTAAAAAATTAAAAGTTTAAAAAACCTTCCTAAGTAAAGGGTGTTTGCGATGAGAGATCCTTTTTTTTTTCTTTTTTTTTTTTTTAATCGCACCGTGTAGCAGCATACAGAAGATGATGTGTGGCATATAATTGAGTTTTTGTTTTTGAGTTATGCAGCTCACACTCATAGATATTTTTCTATTTTCTTTTTATTTAGGGAGTCTCAAAACGCGTTTTTGAAATATGGTATCAAATATCTGGATGCAATACAATATCCCTACAGTAACAGTAGACTGATTTATTGTGCTTACTCTCCCAGTAAAGAAGACTTGCATTATGCAGAACTTACAAGTTAGCGCCGGGGTCAGATGCCTGTTCATGATTCGATAAGCGAGAAATGTGTAGTGTTTAATACCCGCTTTTACTAATTGCGGCACCGTACGCGCTGCCACTGATGATACATGAGATGAAGATGGAATGAGATGGCGCAGGAAACCTGAGATCCCAGAGAAAACACGCCCAAGCACCGTGTTGCCCACCACGAATCTCACTTTGCAGCCGGCTGGGATCAAACCCGGGCCGCCTTGGTGAGAGTCCAGCGGTCTAACCACTCAATCTCGGCGCGGCCAAGATAAACGAGAGGAGCCAGAATCTGGTATGGAAGTGAGAAAGGAGACGATAAACAATTATGGTGAAACGGATGAAAGGAAAGGTGATTATGCAGCAATCGGTGGAATGAATAGATGACATGCCGGAGATGAGGAGAAAATCTGCCCAAAAGCCGCTTTGTCCACGACAAATTCCACATATGATTCCCTGGAACAGAAACCGAATCACCTGGTAACAGTCGAATGGTCAAATATTCCATCGCGGCGCTGCCAAATACATACTGTCACATAGGCGTTCGCATGCTCTAAGGAAAGATTACGTCACCACTGCTATCTGTTTTGGAGGGAAAGTATCGAGTCGGACAACTTAGACACCATCACGAAGAAGCGAGAGTAGGGGAATAGTCTCGTTGCTTATTGGCTGGCTAAAAGGGAGTGGAATGCTTTCAAGGCCACTTTTGAGCCGACGTCATGGGACCGGGGCGAAACTGTGTTATTACTACGTAGACCTTTCTAGATCGTGGTTCGAGAGGGATCCAATTCCAGAAAAATATACCGCACCCAGCAGGTATATAACAGCCGATGCAGGGCCAAGAGGCAGTCAGAGTAAGAGTCGGTGTGTGTAGAGTAGTACAATGATTAGTAGTGAATGCAGTGTGGTGCTTTAAGTTAAGTGTGGTACGTTCCAAGCTCCCCGATAAGGAGTCGGCAGGTCGTGGAAACAGTTCAGAGGTCAGTAAGTACAGTTCCGGGTGACGGATAGCCGAGCTGTGGAATCCACAGCGAAGCAGTTTACGTGTGAGCTTGGTAGCTGTGGTGAGAATTGATTACAGCTCCGTGTTGGAGGTGGACCTGCGTATAGGTCAGAAAGATTATAGCTGCAGAAAGAGTGCTACCGAGACTTAAAGAAACTTGTACAAACGTTGGGAAGTGTTGTATTTGTATAAACGAAAGGCTGATTGTACCTTAGCATTGAGCAAATATTTTGGTGAAAATAATTATTAAGATGAGCCTTGCTCCTCTTGTTCACAATACTAGAGAAAGTAATGAAGAAGGTATGTTGATATTATATTATCATTATTTTAAAATAATGCAACAAAATAACTGGCACAGAATTTTCACTTCATGTTCTGTTATTGAAAGGATTAATTAAAAAGTAGATCAAATAACTACCGACCAACATGCCCAGTGATAGCATTATTAACAAATTAAAGGGATCGGTATGCTAAAACTCCGGTTATTACAGACATGGTTTCCGGGGTTGTACTTTCTTCACACTTCACTATTCAACGGCAGTTACGC
Organism: Mantis religiosa; assembly: GCA_030765055.1. Lineage (NCBI taxonomy): Eukaryota > Metazoa > Arthropoda > Insecta > Mantodea > Mantidae > Mantis > Mantis religiosa. The sequence continues at coordinate 82,208,947 of CM060954.1, forward strand.
TTGGTACTCATAGCTGATAGTTAAAGTGTAATATTCGACTCCTGTTTCCACTGTTTTCTCTGAAGTAAAACAAACGCTTGCTACAATGCATTTGTACTTCCTTCACACTTCACTATTCAATGGCAGTTATGCTTGGTACTCATAGCTGATAGTTAAAGTGTAATAATTCGACTCCTGTTTCCACTGTTTTCTCTGAAGTAAAACAAGCGCTTGCTGCAATGCATTTAAACTATCGCCACCCCTGATTGAACCCATTTAATGCTTACCTCACATTAATATTATACGTTTCTACTTTACCTAACACAACTAGCAACTTAAGACGGGGAGAGCACGTTCAGCAGGTTTTAATTCAGCGAGCCTTAGGGACGGTAGCTATATTGTTGTTGCTTGATTTACCGACAAATTGCAGCTGTCCACTCGTGTTGCTCCCCCCGAAAGAACAAAGCACAAGCAATATACATGTCAACATTCATCATTACTGCTCTCAAGTACAGTGCCATGCAATGGAATGCACGAGCAAGGGGCTCTGGTAAAGCCGAAATAACATGGAAAGCATAAATAAAAGAAATGGCTTACGCACCGTGAATTCTTAGTCTGAAAACATTTTTATATTTGATCTAAGGAAATCAGTTTTCGTGCAAAATACCTCATATCATATATACAAAGTTGTGTCATAAATGAAATGTGAAGTGTTTAATCACCGCTTTTATTAATACAGCACCGCAGGCAGTGACACTGATGATACATGAGACGAAGATAGATCATAGCTGGAATGAGATAGCGGGAGAAACCGGAGACCCCGGAGAAAACCCGCCCCAGCGCCGTGTTGTCCACCACAAATCTCAATTTGCTGTCGCTTGTGATCGAACCCGGGCCTCTTTGGTATGAGCCAAGCGGTCTAACCACTCACCATGGCGCGGCCCAGTGATGCCGCATTAAGTTCATAGCCCGTTACCAAATGAGAAACGTTTGAACTACTCACTTTGCCTGCCCATATTATACACTCCATACAATGTTGTGAATTGTTCCTTTGATTTGTTCATGCCTAGGTTTTCTCAGACTTTCAGCTCCGTAGTCCTCGGTCGGTCGGCCGATAAAGATAACTACAATCGTGGCCCTTACGCCTTCCAAACACATGAGCCTGGCGTGTTTACACATAGGAGAGGGCACTATGTTGAAAAATAAATGGTTTGAAAAACAAATTGGCGTCTTCTATGCTAACACTTAGCCACCCTCTTGTTACAAACATGATTATGATTAATATTGTGACAAGAGTTAAAAAAAAACAATCAGCCTTAAAACTTCTTTATTTGTCACTAAATCCTTAGCCCACTATTAACGCACAATCAGGCGTTCCTTTACACAAATACAACACTTCGAAGCGTTTCTACAATGTTTGTATTTTTCAATATGCACCCTTTGTGCTACCAGTGATCCATCCAACATATAGGTTTCATTTCCTACAAGGAGTCACACGTCTGTAGGGCTGATGTTCATATGTAAACAGCTTCGCTCCCGGTTCCACAGCCGGGCGTTTCCTCACCCGGGGCCGCACTTATTGACCCGTGAACTGCTTCCAACACTATTCCGATTCCTCACCACCGAGCTTGGAACGGACCGTACTTCTATGCACTGCTCACTGAACGACTGAATCGTGAACTGCTCCACGGAGCCGACTCCTTTTCGCACGTAGCCGCACGCAACTCGAGGTTCTAAGCATCAAACCCACTGCCCTGACTACTATTCACTACTGATTGGCCTTACACCCACTTTTACATATCTGCCGGGCGCGGTAGATCTTTCTGGAACACGAAGCCTGTCGAATTAAAGTCTAGAAAGATCTTTTGCGTAGTAACAATACCACTCGCTTCCTGACGTCAGCTATCTTTGAGTGCCTATTAATTTACTCACGGTAGACTTGCTTACGAAATCGTGACGTCAGCCATTAGTGTCCTTGAGCGCGTGTTAATTTCCCACGTCAGACTTGCTGATCGTCGATATGACAACATACTATACAAATGAAGTCATCCATGTTATTGATCTAGGTGGTATAAAAGGAGATCATCTATCTTGGACATACTAACATGCTTTTGTAACTCGTTTTGTGTTATATTGTAAACAACGAGTTTTAATAATGTTTACCATTATTGCGTACTCATTCATACATTCATATTTTTCAGACTGTACAGAGGGTAGGAAATGATTTTAAACCGTAGAGCAAGAAATGGAATGAGGGACCTTTGAATTTAAACGTCACCATGCAGACTACTGCTGGGAAATTAACCAGTAAGATGTTCCAGTGTTTCATCTACAGTTGCTACTATTTTAATGTCCAATCGGAATTTTAAAGAAGTGCAAATAAAGTGGATCTTAAGGTATATGTTTATTGTGTATTGATCCTTGCTAATTGCTAACCGGGGTAAGCAATGTTGTACCACTAGGCCTTGGTTTATTTACCTCCCTACCAATCCTAGGAGCAAGAGCAGTATAATCCCTGCCAACTGCTTACCCACCCTAGACAGTAGTATTAACGAGTCCTTTACATCGCTATTAAAGAGCTGTGTTATTTCAGAAACCATCATATGAGGTTCAGTTTGATTTCCTTCGAAATGACATATTCTGCGAGTTCTGGGATTTGTCAACATTGATATGAATATTTATTTTATTCAATTAGATTTCTTTTTGCCTATTTTAAATATAAAATGAGTGCATATTTCTATATCTAAGCAATAAATTAAACCTGGTTTATATGCATTCTTTTTACAGATTATATATCTCATTTATATTTTTCGATATGCATGCTCTGCTGAATGCTGGCATAACTTCTTTTGATTGTCTATAAATTGAGAATGGGATAAAGAGAACATGCACTATTCGACGCTGGTGAAGTTGCATTTCCTTTTGGTAATGAATGGGAATCTCGAGCGTGCTTCTGTAAACAGAAAATAAAAAGAAATTGGAATCGACAGATAAAGAAACAAGATGAATATATGCATCTCGTATTCCTGTTCCGTATTTACTTAATGGAAACAAAAGTCGTGCTTTTTTAACCAGCAATAACGTATTTTACGGCACTTTCAAATGTGCAGCACTTCCAAGCTCTTCTTCTACAGTATTTATACATTATTCCAAAACACGTGAGCTTTATCAGGAAAATAAACAGAATATGCACTCTCCATATCTTTTGTTCTCCACAGTTTTTGTGCAAATACGTTCAGGCTTTCATTCGCTAAACCTTTGTTTGAAAGCCTTTTTCATTAAACAATTATGCAGATGGAAGGTATTAGCAAAGCTATGTGTACAGATTCTGAATTATTCAAATAAACTATACGAACGTAAACGTTGATTCATAATGCATGAACATGTTCAACACACGGCTTGCAAAAACAGCGAATGCTGAGCGAATAGTTAGCTGATGCTGCAATAGTGGAGAGACCTTTAGAGGGAGGGAGGGAGGGAGGGAGGGAGGGAGGGAGAGAGAGAGAACATCATGCAGTCATCAATGGCTTGCTTTTAAAAGCAATAATTTCTGACTGAATGACTATCGAATTTCAACCATAGTATGATATACTTGTTCGTTTTAATAAGGCGAATACTGGTTCCACACTACGCATACGGGTTGGTACAAATTCAGATGTAGGGCTATCACCACTTATACCACACATTATTCATAGCTGCATAAATTCTTTCACGATGTTAGTATTAAGAACAAATATCAGAACGAACAGCACAGAGATATATAATTAACTTATTAAAAATCAGAGTTAAGAAGTAACAAAACATATTTAGATTCCTTTTTAAACATATATCTAGAATAAAATAACAACAGAAATTATTTATTGCACTTCACAAAAAATATAAAAGTAGTAGCAACTCAGCGAAATGACTCACAGCTTGTGATTCGCATTTGGTAGTTCCTGTGTTAGAGGTCTACGTACTAATAAAATTCATTGGGATTTTCTCCAGTTTTCCCTTAGTTATCAGGTAAGTAGCACCTTTGTAGATGCGGATTTTAAGTCCCGGGTATAAGACCGGTGTCCAATCAGCTTCGTTAAGAATTTGAGGAGTTGCGATAGATAGCGAGTCATAGTCAAGAATGCCAACATTCCGGCTGGAGATGACGAGATACTGACGACATCTCTTCCCCGTATCAGTTGGATGATTGCCAACCTCTGTCTTGCCATTCAAGCTGTTACGCCGTCGATAATTATTGTTTAATATATTTTATAGGGAAAGGATTCCACAGTTTCGACTTCACTTGAAGTTCGTTTCCTCCGCGACTTTCTCAGTTAACAAATTCCTCCCTTTTTAACTGAACAATTACTGAAATGCCCATTAACTTCATATTAAGTCAGAGATTCTTCTATTTCACAATATTTGAATCTAGATTCAGTGCAGTTATAGTGTTATTAAAAGAGCTGTTGACGGGCAATTTAATTTTATGGTTTGAATGCTATTTTCTTTTAGTCCTCCTTCTAATTGAATACTGTAATTAGTCCATTTATTCTTGATTAAGAAGGAAACCTTGTTTCTTATTTATTAGAAATATGATGTTTCTACCACATTAAAAATCAGTTTCTCTTCTCCAACTGAAAGCTTTTGTTTAAAAATATAATAACTATATAAACCTTTGTTTTCTGTTTCACTGTAACTTCTATTTAGTTTTCAAACATTCTATATTCCACATAGTATAGACCTCGTTCATCCCGATGTTGATTGTCCGAGACTGTACCACTTTAAATATGAACTGAACATTTTTGCAGGTGTTGGTGTGCCTCGTTTACTTGGTGTGGTCTTTCCCTAGAGGAATGCTTTTACTACAGCTAACAGGCCCTTTTTAACGAGCTCGTAATCCCAGGTTTGGGGTCCATGAACCAGGTGCTATTTGCTGAGTCAAGAGAATCTGGACTTTGCAACCACCTTCCCTCCCACTTCAAATATATCTCCTTAGGTTATTCTATAATTAGTGGCAACATTTGAATTAACAACAAATAAAACATTTTTGGAGCAGTCACATTATTGCAGTGCTTAGAAGTAATCTCCTCCAATATGAAAGGCTCGCTTCTACACACCAGGGAGCCGACGGATGCCATCCACAGCGTCTTGTCCTAATATTCGAACAGACTGCTCTACTGCTGCTATAATTGCCTGTCTGGTTCTAAAGTGAACTCCTCTAAGTGGTAATTTCATTTTCGCAAAAAGGTCGAAATCACATGGGCTCATATCTTGGGTGTAGGAGGATGCTCCAGAATTTCCCAGTTCCATATGCGAAGTAAATTAACAACAGGGGCAGATATGTGAGAGCGAGCACGCTCATGTAATAAAATGAGATGAGAATTCAGGAGATTTGGAGCTGGTCGCAAAGGATGTTCCATAAAGTCACCATTCACACGATGTCCTTGAGGAACTGAATGAGTGATAAGAACACCGTAAAAATCATAAGCAACGATGAACATGACTTTAAGTGGATCCTGTTCTTGTCGATACTTTTTGGCCGTGGTGAATAATTGTACCGCCACTCATTTGATTGTCTCTTTAATTTTGGTTGGTGGCATCGAACCCAGGTTTCATCTAATGCTATGATACGTCGAAGAAAACGCCAGCCTTCACGTTCATAGCGTTCTAAGTGTAATCTCGCTGTTTACATCCTCTGCCACATTGGTTCCTCTGTAATAGATGTTGTGAGGAACCCACTGATCGCAGATTTTCCTCATTTTTAACTTCTTCTTAAGTATGTGGAGAATCGTACCAGGAGCAACTCCAACTTCCCTTGATGGTTCAACACAAGTCCAACAACGATGTTCTTCCAGCAGTACTCTAACAGCATTCGCATGCACATCATCACTTGCTGATTGCAGTCAGGCAGCTCCACGTTTTCTTTCCTTCATCTAAGAAATGCATTCGCCCACCTAGCCCCGGTACGATATGGTAAAGTCTGTCTACCACAAACTTCCAATAATTCTGTATGACATTGTCGAGCATTGATACCTCTTGCAACTTGAATTTTAATGAAGCATCTTTGTTCGTATTTACTTAACATATTTAGAGCAATAAAGATAACAGTCTAAATTTAACTTAATAAAAGTATTTTATTAAATAAAATTGCCTTCAAACTCAAAGTTAACAAACATTAAATGCTCTTATTTTTCATTAATATCAGCTTACATGTTTTACCGCTGATAGCGCCAAATGCACGCAGTGTTGCCAATAATTTTTGAAAGACCCATGTACACACACGCACGCCGACGCACACACAGAGACTGCCCAAGAGGAACGGTTATATACTGATTACTCAATAAACTGCCCATACGAATACTAAGACTAGAAGAATGAATTAAAATTTTAAAATCTGTGGTGGCATGGCCAAAATTCGAACTATGAATGTTCGCTTTCCTTGCAGAACCTTTACCTCTGACGAAATGGCGGACAACACGAGACAACTGAGAAAATTTTCCACGACTTGGGGTATCTTAGCATGATGGCAAAGCGATATTTGTCGACAAGAAAGGCTGAAATTTAGTGATATTAAAATTTTCAAATCTCCATAATTGGATGCCTAGAACTTCTGATAAGAAACAAGCTCAACGTAGAAAAAACAAAACCTGAAATTATACAGGAATATTTTCATCGTATGAAAATGTTTTTGATTCATTTTTTTAACAAACCAGTAAACAGTCACAGAAGTATGAGTTTTAAACTTAAGAGACTAAATCATACCCATTTCAATGTATCAAAACAATATATTCTAAATACCATGTTAATCAAAAGATCCTAAATGTTATGACCGACTTTCCGAGACGCCATGTCTAGTTATTAAATTCGAAATCTTGGTTCTTAAAAGTTTAAATAAGTTTCAATAACGGGAGAAATTTAGTTTTACAATCAGGGAAAAAGCGCTGGCTGAGAACGTTGACTCCCCAAACTACAGTGGTAGCAATGTATTTATACTAAAATACTTTCTGTTTAACATTATGTTCGCTAAGTAAACAAATTATGCTACACAAACTTTAACAGACTCAGCTACGAAATTTGATTACTCAAGAAGAAATAATTCCAAGATGAGGATTTATTGATAATATAATTTTCATTTTTTGCGTGTGCACTTACTGCTACAAATAAGCTCTTCTGTGTTTTTTTCGAATTTCCAATTCATTTATTTCCAATCTTATTTCTTCCAAAGCAATGGATTTTTCTAGGTTCCAACCAGCCATTATAAAACCGTCTTATTCATCTACTCCAATTCCTTTCTTTCGTTTCATTCTTCTGTTAAATTCATTTCTCATTTTTTCTCACTCCGAGTACTTCGCTGATTCTGCCTGGAGTCTCAAACCAGAGAAAGCTTTATAAAAATTCTTCCAAGCATTACCAGAAGTGGTTACGGTTCCAAGAAAGAAGAAGAGGGTGCTATAAAATAGAGAAAACTCTTTCAGAAGTAGATCTTACAACTTTTTGTTATTTCTTGTAAGCGCATAAGCGTGCTTGAATATTAAAATGTACCTTTTAAGTCCTAACTCAATGGGCAGAAAATGCACATAGCGCATTTATTTAGCGGCGTAAGGGCATGGGGTGTGAATGAGAGTCCAGCAATGCGGAAAGGTACACGAAAAGAGAAATTACTTAATCTTATAACAAAAAACAAAACAAAATAAACTGAAGTCGCCCTCCAGCAAAGGAATTTAATTGGACCACTAATCAGCTGATCATTAATGAGTACCAGCAGAGAAAAAAAAAAACTACTAAACGATTGCCAAATATTTTCAAAGATAACAAAAGTGGCAAAAATCACTGCGAAATTGAGCATCTCAAAAATTTTAATGGATACTCGTACTAGAATACGCGCTGCATAAATAACCGAGTTACATTCACAGAACTTTTCCTACATATGCCAGTACACTTCATATTTGTTCTATAGTATTTATGGAAAACCTTGTACATACTTCTCGTTAAATATGAGACATATTCGAAATGGTTTCATTAGGATAATTGATACTATATTGTTTGCAGGAGTCTAGAAAACAAATATCGACTCTAAAGTTTAAAGTGTACAGATGAATCCGTGGAAAAGCCAGATAAACATCAGCTAATATTTTATAAATGGTTTGTGTTACAAATATGTTTAGCTTAACTTTTGTTTAAGAGACAAGAAAATTGGAGCAAGTTAATATTATCCTCTTAATTCAAAGCATTGGAGATAATTTCCAAGACTATTTAGAGAAATTTCAAGATACGTTTTTCCATGATTTAAATATTTCCAATTTATTTTCATTGGCATTTTTAAGAGTTATGAAAAGATGGTACAATAATTTTAAATTTTCCCAAAAGTTAGAAAAATTATGCAAATTTGTTAAATTTTGGAATCGTATTCAAAAACGATTTGAACTGAATCAATTGTTTTCATTTTTTATTTAAGCGGCTCATTTTTTTAATTTACGTCCCCCAACGTTAAGTCACATCGGAAGATGAATGAAATTGGTGAAATGATGCTCAAATGAGTCCAGGGTCCATGGAGCTTAGGTTTACCCGACATTCGTCTACCAGGTTAAGTGGCACCCCGGAAAAACCCTTATCCAAGTAACTCACCCTAACCAAGATTCGAACTCGGGACATCTTAAACGTGAGGCAGGCAACCTACCATCTACGCTACCAGGGCGGGCAAGCGGTCCATTGAAAAATCTATTATTTCCTTGTGAATTTTCGATATGGGATACAACAGTTTCCTTATCCTAGGTTTTTAGGCCGTAATGAATAGGTACAATAAATGGATATCCTAAACACATATGCAAATTTCTGTTTAAAGAGCTCCTCAATGTTCTAAAATTAGTTTTTGAAAATAAGTTTTTTGAAAACACTATAACGGGTAAGCAAGAGTTATTAAAGAAGAGTTCTCAGTAAAATATATTATTTTAGGATTAGAAAACTGAGAATTACAAGAAAAATGTAACATTAGAAGCAGTTAATAGGATTACTGCATTGAATAAGGGATTATTTAAATATGAATTTGTACATTAAAAACCTAACACAGGCAATTAAATGTTCACTATCGTAAGCGTGGGGCAAAATAACATTTTCTACAGAAATACGTAATACCGGTATTGTACGTTGTCGTGACATTACAGAGGGAAGATGGAAGAATTTTGTGATGTTCTTTTCTCTAAGCATCAAAAAATATTTCTTCATATTTACAACTACTTACTCTTCTGTTCTGATACATTACAGTACCTTGTATGCATTTGTCTTCCAAAAGGAAATGCACGCAAATGGATGTCTTGTTTATTGCTTCAATACCCCAGGTAATGACAAATGAAATGCAGGGAGAGAAGCTAACGGCTCATGGCATATGAAGATGCTCTCGCTTATTTCAACATGCATGCCGAATTATTTCATTATTTCCTACTAGCCATAGTCCTAAGATTGCACAAAATGTAACCAAATCGTGAATGATCTTAACATGACATTCGTGAAAACTCAATAACAATGAGGGAAATAAACACCCGCTTGTTGCTTAAATTACTATCAAATATATACCAAAATTTTCTGAGCTTAAAAACACGCAGTGTGGAAGGAAAGGTTCAAGATACCGGAATCAAAGGGGAAAAAAAAAAAAAAAAACATTTTAATGGCTTAAAGTTAGACCAAGGTTGCGAGAAAAAATGAAGAATATAGTTCTCTTTAAGATTTTAGAAATGAACTTGGTTATCCGGTGGCGCATTGTACACGAGTATTACAAAACATCGTTGAAAATTATTTATTTATTGTTATCTGAAAAGGTTCAAGGCGCAGCTCATGCTAGGGAACAGTACAAAAATATATAAAATGATGGCAAAAAGCCCTTAACAATACTTATATTACATTTTCATAGTAGGAATGAATTACCGTACAAAAATAACATATATGAAACAAACAAAAATACAAACATTCACTACAACTCAAGAAATAATAGTAACAAAGAACATTACGTAAGGGACGAAACCTAAAATGTAGCAAATCTGCTGGGACTGAAACAAGTTTACCAACATACGCAGTTAGAATTCAATTAATGGCCTTCGAAAACCTGCAAAACCCGAAATTTTAGTACTTGGACATTAGTATGAATGGAATTTGAAACTAAGACCCTTCCAATCATTACGGAGGTTAGAACTAGCGTCTCCCAAAGTTATACGCACTGCAAATGTGACACAACCGTAGCGCTTCTCTTTGTAAAGCAGATCCTCTGTAATTACTCTCTGGGCAGGTTTGTAAATTAACCTTCATAGTATAGGTTTTCTTATTAGATAATATAATCAGCATTACGAGGGTATACTACTGCCACTGTGATAATATCCGATGTTATTATTGACTACTAAAAGGTGTAGAGATGGCAGCTAGCCAAAGCCTTTGATGTGGCGGGAAAATCGCTAAATTGGCAACCCTGCGAACAAATCAGAGTCACTTCATTCATCTCCAAACTGCTATTTTTAGTGAGGACTTCCACCAATTTCTATCTCACAACTTCTCTGCAGCTTCTGTGTTGCATTATCACATCAGTATAAATCAGTTTCAATGAATCTCTGGCTTCAATTGCTTGATATTGTCAATGATGTACTTACGCACATGACGAATTGCATCTGGGGACAAACTGTTGCACCATAAAATGAGGCAAGAAATGCACTATAGGTTGATTCTCCCCATAAGAATAAAGCTAAATAATCAGAACAAGAACAAATATTTTATTTTCTGTACTCTTTTTTTTTTTTTTTTTTTTTTTTTTTTTTAAGATTGAAGAAAGTGTATCAAAAGTTTACATTACTTTTGTTCAAAGAATAATGGAAAGTCCAAGCGATTTCACTTTTCAGATTTCAAATGCGTTAATTTGTGACCGACCCATCGGGACCGGTCGGTGATAGATCCCCCGAGACCGGTCGTCCAAAATCCTCCAGTTTTAAATAGCTCGTTATGTTGCTAGTGGCGCTCACCGGCAAACTCCAAGCGTGCAGATTCGTGTGGAATGTCAGTGACCTTCCGAGGCAACCGAAGCTTTAGTTACTTGTTTATAGAACGACTGTTGCCAGTTCAGTGAAACGGCAAACCTTGCGTTTTAGTGTTACTTTTCCGCGTGTAACAGTAATATGGTAATGATTTAATGTTAAACGTACAATAAGTAGAATGGCATCCCAATTTGCGGTTAAACTGGTTTGTGTGATCGAAACCTTTTAAATCGGTCCTTGAGTTCGTGTTCTTTTGGTGAAAAATGTCATAATTTCAACAGGAAGACAAACTATCGATCTCAAACCTTTAAAACCTAAATCACACGATCACGTATCACAAGATCACACATTTAATTTTGATCAGTCCTGCCACCAGTGTATCAGCAAAACGATCTTTCAGCGCTCCGCAGAATACACACTTATCTAAGACACACTCAAACTCAAAATAGACCTTCATCTCTGTCCTTGTTATCAATGGAAATGGGGTTGTTTGACAAACTTAATAAGTAACAGCAAACAACATTTGAAAACTCTGTCACTGATGATTTCTTGGAGAAGAATCGGCGCATTGAACTGAAATACAAATAGACACTGTAAATTGGAGAAATTGTAAATACACGTGTCTATAATTTTTATTTATATAACTGTGTTTGTTTAAGGTATGCAACAATCTATATATTAACCTGGAAGCCCTCGGGATTTGTATGTATGTATGTATGTATGTATGTATGTATGTATGTATGTATGTATGTATGTATGTATGTATGTATGTATGTATGTATGTATGTATGTATGTATGTATGTATGTATGTATGTATTTATTCACTGCAATTGGGTACTACCCGGTGGCGAAGTTAAGAATACAGATGAAATTACAAATACTAAATTTACAACAATAACACAGTAAACAATACAAACATGATATTATTTTACTTTAGTCACTTAAAACATATCTAATTACTTCTCTATTTACATATTATATACCATTATAATTCAAAAGTTAAACTATAAACCATCTAGATTTTTTCTAAATTTCTTCAGCGACAGGGGACAGCCCTGAAAGACTGCTACAGGCAATTCATTCCATTCTTCAATGGTTCTATTAACAAAAGAAAATTTTCCTACGTCGGTTCTGTATATTCTACCCTTAATTTTATACCTATGATCGTTTCGTCCATAATAATCCGGATTATCTAACCTTACACTGACGTTCACCCATGCCTTTACACCAGCATTAGCTTTGAATAATGCTACCAACCTATGTTTTTTACGCCTAATTCTTAATTCCTCCCATTTAGTCTCATCTCCTTTTATAGGCCCAAAATACTTGCCTCTTTTTATGAATTTTATTGCCCTCTTCTGTATTTTTTCTAATGGACCGATTTGGTTAGCTCTATACGGGTCCCAGCATGCTACTCCATATTCCATAACCGGCCGCACTAAGGCCTTGTAGGCAATTTCCCTGGACCTAGCGCTCCCCTTTTTCAACATTCTCATTACGAAATGTAATGCCTTCCACGCATTCCTAGATGTGGAATTTACTTGTTCGTCCCATCCAGCATTACTTGCCAGGTACACTCCCAAGTATTTGCAGCTGTCCACCTGTGGAATTTGCACCCCTCCCATGTGATAGTTAACAATAATTTTGCCCTTAGTTCTACTAAAAACAATGGACTTACTTTTCTTGGCATTAATTGACATTTTGTTAGCCGCAGCCCAATTACAGATTTCATTTAAATCATCCTGAAGAGCGGTTTCATGCACTGTATTCCGAATTTTATTATAAATGATACAATCGTCTGCAAACAACCTTATCTGGCAGTTAATATTAACAGCAATGTCATTAACAAAAATGAGAAACAGTAAAGGCCCTAATACTGAGCCTTGCGGCACACCCGAACTTACAGTTCCACTATCGGACAGCTCTTTACCTACTTTAACTTTTTGCGTTCTCCCTTTCAAAAAATGTTTAACCCATAATACTACGCGTTTGTCTATTCCTGTATTAGCTAGCTTACAAATAAGTAAACTATGTGGCACACATGCGACTGCCATTCCCCAGATTAAGTCTGAAACAACCGGCAACACTTATGAATCACCCACGCTACATCCCTGTTGTATTGTGTCCAACAGAACACAGAAATTGCAAAAATAACCGAACATCTTATCGTAAAAACAATGGTGGAATGTCCTTAAGTGTGGATCAGTATTGAACGATGAACGTCAGTTAGAAGAAATCGTTGAAGAGCGTCGAAATGAATTGGTTACTGGTGTGAGAGTAACCACAGCGTATTGGGAATGATGTTATTAGAAGAGAGAAAGCCGCAGAAAAGACAGTGATAAATAGAAGTGAAGAACTGATATCGCAGCGGTACCGACATGAAGAGATATGGCCCAATCGAATAATTGATTGGTCTCCTACAGGAAGAAGGAAAAGAGAAAGCACTCGCTAAGTTGGGTGGTAGTGTTAACGCAGGTATGGCCAAATTTGGTTTAGATGACGGCCAGTGCAACGACTGATCCGAAGCAACCATTGAAAAGTGCATAGCTGGATTAAGAATTAAATTAAATATATTCATATAGGAATACTAAATTAAAGGGAAATGAGTATTAAAAATAGAGTGTGCTTTTCTATCACGCGGTTCAACCAATTAATTGATCCCACTAATCTGGACGACAAACTCGCAGGAAATGGTGATTGAATGTTTCCACCTAAAGCCTTGCTGTAACGTACCTATAAGTCATACAAATTTAAAATTAGATTCTATGAACTATCTGAAGAGGATAAGGAACATCGCAAAATTGCACTCTGTCAGTACGCACATGTTGAACAAATATTTTAAGCATACATTCTGGAATGGCATTTGCATATTAACATTAATCAAACACTTTGCTCCAAAGAAAACAATACCCCTGAAGCTGTTGTGAGCCTTAATGGAATATTTTTAATCTATTCCAACGTTTCTTTTTGTTGAAGGATGATGATATTTTGTTGAACAGCTGCAGCGCAATTTGCCAGACTCGCTCTTCACAAGTGTGTGCCACTATTATATTGATGAGATGAGCGCTCCGGGTCTCACCAGTGTGTTGCCAGAAAAAAAAAAAATGAATACCTCCAACGTAATGCCCTCCACGCGCTGTGTTTGAACAGTTCAGTACGGCGTGTACATGTATGTATTTACGGGCTAACTTTCACCTTCACGATTTCAAAATCAGGCTCTTCAGAAACCGCTGGGATATTTTAAATATTGTACAAAAATAAATGTGGATACTTACTTACAAATGCTTCTTACTGTAATGTATTTATTTTATATTCCTGCTAATCTTATATTCATTACAAACATGTAAAGCAAGTTCAACTCTCTAACATACAGTGACGTGCCCTTTCTCACCCACCCTTCGTTTATTTTTTTGAAAACTTATTAATTTTTGCACCGCTGAAGTATGTTTAGTAACTAACTGATGGGAAAATTTGATATTAAGATTTCATTGGAAAGGTTTGAGATCCCTGATCCCAGCCTTCCCCAAGAAAAGTATTTCTGAACACGTGAGTGTAAATAACTTAAACAAGAAGTACTTAATCCAAAATTGTTATATAAGTCCAACATCTTTCAAGGTTACTAACAAAACATTCACTAAATTCCCTCCATTCCAAACTACCGTCAAGAGGAAAGATTTGATTATTTTTACTTTCTCCAAATGACTCTAACAATATTAACATACTGGGTGTATGGCCTACTGACATCAGAAATAACATACCTATCTTTGTTTTCCTATAAATAATCCTTAATCATGAGGGGAGTCCATTCTCTTCCGTATTATTGCACATATTTAGAAAATAAGAAAGATGACAGATAACCAGAGAAAACGTAGACATAAAGTCTTGTCAATCCCTCCTACTTGTAGCCTTTGTAGCTTTCAAAATATTGTTTTCTGTATGATTATATTTCCCAAGTACGTTGCCGTCTAATACAAGGTCGGAAGGTTTTATATTTTCCTTCATCCACTTCCTCTGCTGCTCTTCCCCCTCCTCCATTCGCAAAACCTCACTGCTACAACTCTTGAACCAGTAAACAAATAAGAACACTTTATATGAAACTAATAAAACTTACATTTTCACGCTTATTTCCAAATCTTTATTAATAAGTTTCAAAAATATTAGAGCACACTTCCACCAGAAAAAGGAATCCATGGAAAAGCTAATGTTATGGGTTCGTTTATTGCGATAATGTAGTGAAAAAATAGGCGAATTAACCTGATACCATGTAATTGCTAGCATATTAAAACGTTTCTTTTATTTAAAAGAACGAGTTATTTTCCAGTATATGAGCAGGAACTCGTTGAGTACAGTTTTAGCCTCGTATGCTATCGATCCCTTTCTACGTAATTAAACAGCAGGGGAAACGACATTACCTATTCATTTATTCGAAACTGATGTTTATGAGGATGAAGATGATGCAAAAAGCCCAATGAATGGCACAGTAAACTGGATTACTGCCACAAATCCCACCTGGGGCCAATGAGATCGAACCGGAAGGTGAGAGTTGAATATGATGCACAGTGCATGTAACTGGATAAGCTGTCAAGTTCCACTATCGCATTACGTGAAGTGAAGCAAATTTTCAGTAACATTCTGACGTTTCATATTTCCTTTTTATGTATAATACACCACATATAAATGAACGAAATGAATTAGGCACAGTATGCCGGCTTCAAAATTAATTTTGTTTAACAGCTAGTAAAACAAATTTCATTTTAATTGAGATTATTGCTATCTTCGATAGTGACTGGAAAGTTTCAATGCGAGAATGTATGTATAATTTCAAAAATTAAAATTGATGAACTTAATGTAACCCTTATCATATAAAGTGTAATTACTAGAAAAAAATTGGTCATATATCGTTTATATTACACTACTTGTATGAAATACTGTTCTATTCACTTGACTTAACCACAATATATTAGTGCATAAAATTATTCCAAATTATGCAAGATAGGAAGACAAAACAAATAGCTTGTACCACAAGTCAATTAGTTTAATACCTATACTCATACGGAAAAATAAAAGAAGAGCTTATTTTCAAAGATGCAAGTGTACCGTGGAGAAGCATAAAACCTGCGAAAGAAATATGTATTTCGGATACAGCTGATGATATCCGACTCATGCACTCTCTTTCACGCAGATGAGCCCATACGCATCGCAACCTTCAGTCTAGGAGAACTATTTTTAATTCCGCGGACTGCAAAACTGTGTGTGTGTGTGTGTGTGTGTGTGTGTGTGTGTGTGTGTGTGTGTGTGTGTGTGTGTGTGTGTGCGCGCGTGCGTGAAAACTTTGTGCCGAATGTTTTAGTGGAGTACGTTGCCTCCACTACCTCCCCAGGCCGCGCCGTGGCTCAGCGGTTAGACCGCTTGGCTCTCACCAAGGCGGTCCGGGTTCGATCTCAGGCGACCGCAAAGTAAGATTTGTGGTGGACAACACGGCGCTGGGGCGGGTTTTCTCCGGGATCTCCGGTTTCCCCCATCATCTCATTCCACCGTTGCTCCATCTTCATCTCATGCATCATCAGTGTCATCGCCTGCGGTGCCGTATGTAGTAAAAGCGGGCGTTAAACACTACACATTTTCCACTACCTCCCACAAGCGAAGGGCGAAGAAAGTACAAAGAAAGAGAGGGAGAGAGGGGGGGGGGGCTCATAAGCTAATACTGTCAACGAACTCAGTTAAAATAAACACTATCTGATTATCCTTTAGCCAGAAAAAATGTAGGACCATAACTAAGATTCTACCCAGAAAACTTGTTTCAAACGGGGCAGCCTTTGCAGACCTATCTGAATAATGCTATCAGCATTTTACTGACTTAATACTTACCTATAGCTGTACTTACAACTGTCAGTGAAAACAAATGAAACGAGACATATGTACTTGAAAAAACAATGTAGTTAATGAGCACAACAGTTATATAAAATGATATGCGTTTTATTTCACTTTATTTACCTTGGCACCGACCTTGGAAGGTCGTAGGGTGGATTCCCGCCGCCGACCTTCCTATCCCATGAAGGTTCATTAAATTCTTCGAATTTCCTCTCCTTCCGTTTCTCTCCACCCTTCATTCACTTGATTCTTTCATGGTTGACCTACATCGATAAGTGTCTCGGGCAATGATGTTGGAGAATTTTCTCTCTGAGGAACTTCGTGCACTGTGCGTGCGTCTCTGGCTTCAAGCCCCGCGAAGGGTATAGCTGCCGGTTGAACTAGAAGCCACCGGGAGATTCAATCTGTAAATGGTAGGGACCCTACTCTCATCTATGTCGGGGCTCTTGGATCGGCTGCTCTCCGTCTCCTCTGGCCTAAACCCTTCCTCCCAAGACGCCACAGCGGCAGATCCAAAAGGCGCACGGCCGCGGTGCTTAATTTCCCATCCATCAATGTGACCTTATGTTTATAAATACATAGGTTTACATATAATTGATATGTTAGAGATAACTTCGTGTACACCTATTCTATACCAATTATACAAAGGGAGAAATGTTGTGTACTATTTAAATTAATTGATGGAAATTAATCATTTCTCCACACTAGTCAAATGGAAAGTTTAATGTCAGGACGGTGCGTTGGCCATGGTAGCTCAATGGGTAGGAGAAATCAGACGTAAAACAGGAGATCCGTGGTTCAAATCCCGGTCATGGCATTGCATTTTTCATGTTGACTCTATGTATTTGTGTACTATCTTTCAAGAAAGTAAATGCTCACTTTCCGCGGGTCAGTATCATTCAGGCGTTCTGTGACTAGACGGTATGAAAACTAAATCGGCCATGTTCGTAGATGTATAGTGTTGTCACCATTTTAACCTGTTACTTACTTCGAAGATTTCTAAGGCTGTATTAACCCAATATGACCAAAGATTGACTGTCACAAAGCAAGTAGCAATTCTCTTGCATCTGAGCTATTAACTACATGGCTTTGGAAACTATGCAAGAAAATAAAAAATCCTTGGAATTACAAGTTTAACCGAACCAATGTTGAGGATAAGGTGCGTTCTATAAAGTGCTCTCGTAGCTCAACGGTAAGACGTAGTCTGTGGCAATTCTCGAAGCCATGCTGTCTCTACATTGCATTGCGGAATATCAAAGAAAATGGAAGACTCATGGAATGGCGATTTTAATAGAACCAACATCTATATTTGTGCATAACCGGAGCCCTAACGACTGCTCTTGTAGCTCAGTGGTGAAACGCACGCTGTATCAAAGGGAACGTGAGCTTGAGATTTGAACCAGTCTGGAGAGAAAACTGTTATCCCAAAAATTTTAGTTTGTTAGAAGCAGTAACAAATTGATGGAACTTGATAGAACGCGCCTTATCCAAACGTTAGATATTGGTTCTGTTGAACTCGTAATTCCAAGGATTTCCCGTTTTCTTGCATAGTTTCCCAAGCCATGTAGTTAATTGCTCAGATGCAAGAGAATTGTTGCTTGCTTTGTGATACTTAGTCAATCTTTCGTCATATTGGATTAATATAGCCTCAGAAATCTTCGGAGTGAGTAACATGTTAAAACTGCGACCACGGCACCATACATATAGCTTGCTTCAAAACGACACCGAACGGTTATAGCCGCTGTGAAGTTTATAACTTAACTAGTCCGAATTTCGGTGTTGCAGCTTCGAAGTTCTGTTAGGTATAATTTTATGCAGCATTAATTATTACATGATTCTGTGATTAGGCAGCGCAGGAACCACTGGTGTGCGAACCTCAAAAGTTGTTATTGGGACGCACCGGCCACGAAAACAAAAACATTACCTCTTGCTCTTTATCAGTGACCCTAGCCTACCTTTCAGGTAATGAGGCAAAGGGCAGTTACTTGTGGAAAAAGGTCGACTAATAACTTGGACAGTTGCAAGGTTTTTCTTCAGTGTAAAACTACACATTCCGTCCTAACGGGGAGGATTTTGCGCGTACTTAGATAGCAAATCTAAGCAATATAATGATTCCATACTCAACCTCACTAACATTAACTTCCCTCTAAAAGTTGCATATGTCCACCAGCTTATTTGCCATCATGGACTGCTATAATGGAATTATAGCACGTTAAACACTCAAAGCAATAATTAAGCAATAGCTTCTTTATTGAGGTTTCATAAGTCAAAGCAATTATTAATGGTATCAAGCTACTGCGGAGTATGACGGTATGTTTACAGTTACAGCACACGGCACGGCGTGTGACCTGTACCTGCGAACTCCGACAGCGTGAGGCACGTGTCGTTCCTGTCACTGCCTAATCCACACTCATTCTGGAGTATTTTTAAGCGGCTCTATTGGCGGTAAAAACTATCTATATGTGTCACATAGAAGCTGAGCAACTACTTCTAATGTTCATTCGGTGTCGTTTTGAAACACCCTGTACCTATACGAACACGGCCTATTTAGTATAACTGAAAGTAATTCACCTCAAATTCAAACTCCAGCATACCACGGCATAACAGCCCGGAAATTACTTCCGGTTATACTAAGTCCGGCCGTGAAAGCCTATGCTCTCTCTCGGCCGATTTAGTTTTCATACCCTCATGGAACGTATACATTTACTTTCTTGAAAGATAGTACGTAGAGTAACCTCAAAAACAATCCCCGATGTAACTCCAAATTGTTTTGTCAGACATATAACTATAAAACCCTTCTAAAATAATGTAATACGTCACTAAAAGTTAAAAACGGATACACAAAGTCCTTGTAACTTGAATACGAACACACTGTAGTTAGAAAAGTACATGTTTGCAAAGAAGGCCTTGGCTTTTACGTAGTTGAGAATGGTTGTTGTTACACCACAAAATATAAGTACGTATCTGCTGCACTCCGCAGATAATAAAAATAAAATCCCGTTACACGTAATTGCAGATAATAAACACAGATGGCCATGACGTTACCCTTCAGCAAAGATAACACAGGAATAAAAAGTGAATATCGATTCTGTATTTGTAATCAAATACTATAAATGTGTAGTAACCTACATTCTAATTCTATATAACTACGTATACTGAGTTTTTGGGTGTCAAAATATTCTAATAACCCTCACGTGACAGATGTTTGCTTTATTTCTGGTGTATGTATGCTGCTATTATGTTCGCTGGCAATATTAGCTTAATAATTGTACATAGAAATGTGTTCACATTAGAAATCAATGAAGACATTTCCTTTTTATTAACTAGAAAATTCTGGAAACGTAGAGTCAGACTGAAAAATTCAATGCCATAGCCGGAATTTGAACCACGGATCTTCTGGTTTCCGTCCAGCCGCACTACCATTGTGCTACTATGGCCAACGTGCCGATATGAATATACGAGTCAGTTGGAGAATTTAATGTCATATCGGCACGTTGGCCATAGTAGCACAATGGTAGTGCGGCTGGACGGAAACCAGAAGATCCGTGGTTCAAATCCCGGCTATGGCATTGAATTTTTCAGTCTGACTCTACGTTTCCACAATTTAGCCTACACACGGCCAGTGTGAAAGAATAATTAATTTCCATCAATTAACCTAATAGAAAATTCTGTTTTTTCTCGACAGTCTTATATGTTTTTACGTGGCCTTGTAATGGGGACTAATATTGTTGTATTCTATCTTAACGATTTATGTATTATAAGAAAAGTGCACAATTTTTAAGTTATTAAATAGCTTTTGAATCACAAATAAGGTAGAAGTGTTTAAATATTGAACTGCCTTAATTACCTAAAAATTACTCAACCATTCCGACCGAGGATTCTTCAACAACCAAAGGTTGAAGAATTCTCACAACTTGGGAAACTATTGGAGTGAGATTAAGAAGTCAGCTGCTCCGCTTATGTTTTGCATCGTTCTGCGTGAATAGCGGAGGACTTTTCATGGAATGGGCGGGATTGCAGAAAATTACAATTATAAAGAGTGAAGGCCAGGATTGACTATAAAAATCTTCTGGTTCATTATACAATAATCTCGTAAAGAATGAGGACATTAACTTTCAAATGAAATGAATTAAATAGCTAACTATCGTGTAAGACAGTTAATGCTTACAGTAAGTTTTTAAACTGAACCAATTCATGTGCATATCAGATGGCTAATTGACGATGGTTTAGGAAAAAAAAAAAAAAAAAAAAAAAAAAAAAAAAAAAAAAACCAAACAGACATTTATGATGAATGCACAAATTATTAACTACTGATTCCCCATATGTGGGTACCTCCTGCCCTGTCGTCCTCCTGGTTCCCAAAGTCACGTGTTCAAATCCGGAAGGCGTAAAAATCCTCAGCATGGCTTCCTTCGGAAGGGCACTTAAAGCCGTACATTTACGGCACGTAAAAGCACCTCAGGCCCGATAAAGAGGCCTCTGAGCACAAGTAAGTGGCCTTTTACTCCCGATATAGAATGGGACGTTGAGAAACACAACTAAAAACTGAATTTCAATACCTCCCGTCCGGACCGCGTATATGTCATAACGGACTGTGAAGGGAGGAAATGTGTAGGTAGCAGTATAATGAACTTTTAAAATAGGTTTGGTAGCCGTCTTTCTCGCATCTGCCCTCTCCCACGATGGTGAGATTGCGTTGTGAAACTCATGCTTCAATGCTTGCTCGTTTATTGTAACTACATCTTGTTCACTCTTTTAGCAAGGTGTATGCAATTGGGCTTTCTTGTTACTATTAAGCGAGGTATCGTAAATCACACGTAAGATCTGAACGTATCAGCAAGAAAGAAGAAAGTTAAGAAGTGCTGTAACAGCTTAATACTACGTGGACCAATACATCACAACACTTTTTCTTGTACCGTATTTGTTTTCATTTTTAGAAAAAGGCGTGTGTATTTCATAGACAGGCAGAAAAAACAGAGAAAGAGAACGCTGGTAAATAACAAACTCAGTATCTATCTGGAATGAAACACGAAGATTTTCCACAAATTAGGACTAAAGATTTTTATTAAAATGCGATATGTTAACGATATTTGCTCGATGATAGGCAGATACTTCAAAAATTGTAATTTTTTTTTCTCTTTCCAAGTCATTCTTTATAACTGACTTTGAATTTTCAAACAGTATCTATAATACTGCTTTTACTGCTTAGTCGCTATTGGTCTTTTTACTATAGCCAAGCATAGCACAGAATTTCAAAATCATTACACCAAGACCTCAATTTTAAAGATTTATCATCAGTAAATATAATGAAATGTGTAATGAGGTGTCTTTTGTAAATATTTAACTGCATCAACATGAATCGGCTAGAAGAACAAGCTTTGAAAGAATAACTTAAAAATGAGCATAGAAAGCCATGTGAAAATAATATTTTAACACTTTTTAACGGATACTATGTCATACTGACATACACCCACATGATGGATTGCTGTTTGAGAGCTTAAATCCCTCATATCATCTCAGACTTTCACAGCGACGCATGAAAAAGTGATTACAGTTATGCAAGGATTTTTTTTGGGGGGGGGAGGAGGATGAATGAGTGTTTCTGAATCACATTTTCACACTGATTGCAAAACAGAAATAGGTTTTGCGTACTACGTCAGAATTGTTTGCAATTCAAAACTTTATGTTTTGAATATTTTCCGTAATGTACCTACGTAATATAGTAATATTGGCGTGTGCTTATTGTTTGTTCGAAAGGCTCAACCCAACAGCCTTTTGCCTTAAACTCCAATGCTCATATCAGCGGCCGTTCTCCTTTGGAATATATCGAAGGTGTTAACTCGTAATCGTTGGCTTATATCATTAGAACATGCTCTCATTCATACTTCCAGACTCTGGGGAAGATTGGGAATCATCTTGGTTGGAGAAAAATCCCCACCTCCAGCCGGGAATCGAACCCGGGACCCGTAGTATGGCAGGCATGTGCTCTGCCGATTGAGCTAAGGGGCCAGCCATGTATAAATGTTCAGGATAAATAGCTTTGCGTTTATTTATCAAGCTACCTCGCAATCCTTCCTCCTGCATTCACCAAAATTTTTAACCTGCGGTAAAACCCAAAACCTGGGTGGGCAAAACCTTCGGGCTGTTAACAGCCTGTCAGTACCTCGTCGTCGTCGTCTGCGTTTATTTACGGTCAGCCGAGGGAATGCGTGTGGTCTGCTTAAACGGTGTACCTACTGCGTCTGTAGTAAAAACGAGAATAGTACCATGCGCACTGTTACTACATGGCAAAGTGTGGAAACGTATCGGAAAGAATGTGAAATAACGGAGTTGTTTTCGCAAGCCTATCACACACGGGGAGACAAGAGTATGTGCACTCTGTTCTGGTGCAATCATGTCCTCTGGACAGCAATATATCATGCATTGGCAGGCGCGAGAAATCACATACAACGTGATTGAATATTGTGACAAGGAGAAAGAAGAAGGAATCAAAATCCCTTTGTGTCAATCGACAAATGGGCAGCTGCAAGGGTAATTTACATTTGCGTATATGATAATTAACTAACCTCTCATAATGGACACACACCTCCCAAGTGCTTTATTTGTGTTTCGTCATTTACTGTACGTCAGGTTACTATTCGTATTTCGCTCTTCTATAAATAAGATAAAGAGCGAATACAGCGCTGTCACTCAAAGCCAATACGTCTCAACGCTCTGTCATGTAGTAAATGCCGATACTATACATTTCTGTATAACGTGGAGCTTTCTAGTCTATCAAGAGTGTCTATCATGACAGTCTATCATGAGAGTCTATCATGAGTCTATCCAGAATGTATGGTTTGCCTGAAGCAACCAGTTAGACAGAGGAACGTCCTTAAACACTATTTACGCTTCTGGTTAATGTTCTGATTTTTTGAATACGTTAATTGCTTAGTCTGGTTTAATTCCCGTGTCTTCCATAGAACAAATACTACAATATGAAACCGGCCTGATTACTGTTAATTATTTTTAATACCGGTCTGCATATCGCAAATTCCATGGTCGATGAATAAAAGTACTCTTAGTGGTATAATTAACAAAGTCCGTGTTAAACTCACAAGGGTCGCCTGATAAGTCCTGGGCCTCACATAGAGAAGGCGCCACTGGGCCAGTTTGACGGATAGCATCATAAAGTTTAACTCTAGATTAGTTTGTATGCATAGTTACTAGTCAACAGCTTGTTCAGTTTTTGAATGGCAACATTTTAAACAAGACAAGTGTAAAGGTATTATTAAAAATATATGATTTGGAAAAATAAGCAGTGATTAAATACTTCCATTTGAAGGCTTAACGCCTAAAGAAATCAAGGAAGAAATGGATAGTACATTGAACTACTCTGCCCCTTCATACACAATGATTAAAAGGTGGTTGCACAGTTTAAAATGGGAAGTACGAGGACTAATGATGAGCCTCGCTCTGGACGCCCTGTGGAAGTTACAACTCCAGATATCACTGAAAAGATTCGTCGTTTGGTACTGGAAGACCGCAGATTAAAGTTGTTTGAGATAGTAGAGACTGCAGACATATCAAAAGAATGTGCAGGTAAGATTTTAAATAATGTTTTGGGCTTTCACAAGGTCTGGACAAGATAAGTGTCGCGTTTGTTGACATCTGATCAAAAGTTGCAAAGAAAAACTGTCGCCGTTAAGAATTTGAAGCTCTACCGTAAAAATCCCATCGAATTTTTGAGACGGCTTGTTATTAGGGATGAAACTTGGATACATCACTACATTCCAGAAAGTAAGTCACAGTCAAAACAGGGTATTGCGCCAGGTGAACCAACTCCAAAAAAAGGCAAATTCAAGGCCAGCTAAACAGTGTTTTCTGCGATGCACAGGGATTTATTTCTATTGATTACTTGGAAAAGGGTAAAGATATTACTGGTGACTACTACTTAAGCTTACTGCAAAGTTTGAGTGATGAGGTGAAAATAAAATACCTCATTTGGCAAAGAAAAGATATCGTTTCTTTACGACAATGCTCCGGTCCATCGTTCAGTCATATCAATGGGAAAAATGTGCGAATTAAAGTTCGAATTGCTTGAACATCTCCCCAGTGACTACCACCCTCAACAATTTCTTGGAGGATGAAGATTTCACGGCAACGAGGTCATTGATGCGGTAAACAGCTGTTTTAAGGATCATGATAAATCACACTACAATGATGGTTTAATTAGATTAGAACACCGATATGACAAATGCACTAGCCTTTCTGGAGATAACGTTGAGAAATAAAAGGGAAAAATTATTGAGGCGCGGGAATCAGCCGACCCTCCTATTACAAAGTTCGGCAGCTGTTGAAATTATTCCCAATGAACACCCAAAAGGTGTTCACAATTAAAAGTGTAGTTCGCAATGTTACCTATTTAACACATAAGATATACTAATACCTTATTTTGTCATATGACATTCTCTAGCCTTTGATATCCTCCAGCTGAGAACTCTTTGATCCTCTACATGTTGTTTCCAGAAGATTTGTGCTTAACACAAATGAAGCAACTTGTAAACGATAGTCGTAGCACTTGATTGTTTTGCAGGCCTTGACCTTATAGTAAGGCCAACAGCGAGTTTATGAAATGAAGTCACTACTACAAGCAATACACCTGCCGGAAGCTATCCTAGCAAACAATGTGCACTGCAAGAACTTCGTGCATCCGTCTCTGACATGCACGTCGCGTTTTTATTTATTTGCACTTAGGGCAGCAGCGACGGCGTGGCCCGGATGTATTTACCATTACAACTTTTTGTGACTAAATTCTCCCCCCTCTTTGGCAGAGCATGCAAGTGACATGTGGTGACACTCTACGGTGGGAATATGACGTACTGCTACAGAATGATATGGTAATGTGAAGCTGGTCTGGAAACTTTATACAGAAACAATTCGGGCGTCCCTTGTAGGCTGACACACAGCCCCCTCGTTAACTCCAGTCCTCATGCACAAACGCGTGAAAACCTCTCCGCTAACGCCGTAAATTCCCTCCGATTTATTTAAGCAGCTTTACGTTAATAAGGTTCAGATGGTGTTATAATCAACTGGGGAGCTAAATAATATTAATGAGACACTCTTCACTCCTCCAGTAAAATAATACTTTATTATTACTACTATTATTATGTTCCTAATTAAATACATATTACGCATGGTACAAGTAGAGGGTGGGCCACTGAAACCTGACGAATTTTAAAATAAAATACATTATAAGATTGAAACTTTAGATCCGTAACATTGCAATTGGGTATTGAATGCCATTTGAGGATGTTACCTTATTTTGTAAATAGGATTCACTTCTTAAATGACCTCCATTACTTAGTATACATAGTTGTAGTCTGCGATTCAGATTCTGTATCGGTGATTCCAACATGTCGTTTAGTGTGGCGGTAATTTCCTTCGTGAGCTCAATTAATATTCTTTTTTGTTACATTTATACCCCTCCTTTAATTGCAATGGTCATATCGGTGGCCGTTCGCCTTTGGAACATAACGAAGGTGTTAACTCGTATTCGTTGGGTTTTAATCATTACATCACGAACACATTCATACTTCCAGACTCTGGAGATGAGGAATTATCTTGGTTATAGAAAAATCCCTACTCATAGGCGGGAATCGAATTCGGGATCCTTTGCACGGCAAGCAGGTGTTCCATCGACCTAGCTACAGGGCCAGCTCTAATTTTCTTTGGTTTCCCAATGTACACTTGAGATTTGAGGTAGCCCTAAAGTAAATGGTCGCATTCTGACAGATCTGGAAAACGAGGGGGCCACGGAATGTCTCTTCTTCTTGAAATCACTTTGTTTGGAAACAGTTCTTTAACCATTGCAATGGCCACATTGGCGGGCATCTTGCTGAAACGTGATAGTGTTGAGATCGATTTCACGATAATGTAACTCAGGAGTAAGGAAGTCCCCTAACTTCTCTATATATCGATCTCAGGCTCTTACCTACATATTGTCGCGGTAACGGGTATAAAAGTTTCGGCACAAATAGATAACAGACGGATAGTGTTTCACGGAGATAAAGAGCTTGCATAAGCAGATAAACATAGCACCGGAGATAAAAGACTTACCGACACAGATTAGTTAGGTAAATGGAACATTCTAGTGATATCTTGATTGTTGTATAGAACATTCAATTTCTTGTTTATTTCTGAAATATCTAGACTTATTAATGAAGCATTTAAGGGAGGAACGACGCACCAAGAGTCAGGTGTAAGCAGTAAACAGCTGAGCAGATGTTGTAAACAGAACACTGTTTGTTATTGTCATCGGCCTTGGTAGATTGTGTTGTGTATGTGACGTAATGTTGTTACGTGAGAATTGAACAGTGTATTTCTACGGAAATAAAGAACATTTGGAATACCTGCAACTCGGACTTTTAATTCTACGAACCCACAAAGTCACAATATGGAATATGAAGAGGGCGCAAAAATAGCTATTCTGGATTTAAATCACAGCAATAGCGAAAACGCTGTTTGTTCACCATACCATTTAAATGAAAACGAGCCTCATCACTCATTAACAGGACCATATCATCATGACAACCGAGTCACCATTTTCAAAAAAAGTTTTCACCACAAAAGTACGATTTTATCGTTACAACAATGACAAACATTGGTCTTGCTCGTGATATCTCGCACATATACAACATTCATTTGTCATATGTACCAACTTAGTAAAATGCAGGTTCCCGTGGCCCACCCTTATAATAAAACGTTTACAAAAATGACTCAAAACTATCATGCAGTAACAACAAAGATCCGTTATGAACTGCTGGTCATCCTTCTGAGTTCTCAGCTCAGCGGCAGTCCCAGCTGGCATTAATTTGTTAGCACGTATCATTCACTCCTTTTCTTTTCTCGGTCGTCATAGCAAAACATTATGGATTAACGTTATTGTTGATTTTAGTGAGTAAAGTATGTGTACGTTTTCACTAAGGACAAATTTTAAAGGTGGAAAATGAAAGCTTTAGCATATCTCAATTCGTTTGATGCTTATTCACACGAAAGGTAGATGGCAGCTGTGCACGGTCATGCTTCTATCTCAAAATTTTATCTCGGTTGGGAAATGCCGTTATTATTCTGAGCGCCTCAATTAATTTAGACTTCAAAATGTGCACGTTTACAGCAAAAGTTTATCGTTATCCGTCAATTTAGACCGTTACAATGTTATCTCGAAAAGCCATGAGTTTAAATACAATATCCAAAGAAACTTTTTAATATGTTAAAGTACAGAT
This sequence comes from Mantis religiosa, assembly GCA_030765055.1. NCBI lineage: Eukaryota > Metazoa > Arthropoda > Insecta > Mantodea > Mantidae > Mantis > Mantis religiosa. Next base: position 82,237,047 of record CM060954.1, read on the forward strand.
CTAAGGTTAACTTGTGATGCCTTCACAACTTTAAAGATAGAAGTATGTTTAATGATGAAGGAACTGTTATTAATGAATCACATTTCCGCTAATAACGGATTTCTCGTTATTTAATATTTAATATATCAGTTATCCTATTTTTTCAAAGATACATTTGAGATTTGCTTGAAACCACACTTTTAAAAATATATACTTATATATTTATGGAATGGTAGGATGCTAAAGAAATTCTGTATTTTAATGAAGTCTAAATATTTAATGCAATAAATTCACATTGTCAATATGTAAGTTATTCGCATGCAAAATTTTAGAATCGTTTCAATCTATAAAAAATGAGAGTAGATTACTGTCTTTCGTCGTCACATGTTCAGTGGTCTCTCTCTCTCTCTTGCTCTCTCTCTCACACATACACACACACCTTTTCTGTATTCAAAGAACCACGAAAGCGCCCTTTGGGACAAATTGCGTTATTCTAAGTTTGTATCGAATGCCATCCCTCCTCTACCTTCAGCAACGGCAGAGAAAGTAAAAATACCTCCATACCTCGACCACTTCTTAGCCCGTCTCCAATTAGTCTCAAGAAGACCAAGCATCATTTACATATATCCTTCTGTAACTCAACTGAGGTGACATGCATATTTGGTATACTCCAATACTCTCTGGCTTCGACGACATCATTGCCCCGTTGTTTTGCCATTAAAATGCATCACGTCACGAAGTGAAACAGGGAGTAACTACTTACAAATAAGGCAAACGTGGAGAGTGTATCTTTATGTTCTATCTTTGTACAAACTGCCAAGGCACGTGCTTTTATCCCAGTAACAACTTTTGCCTACACTTGTAACGAACTTTGTTGCTCTAAAAGCCTACCGTAGATTAAAAGCAAGCACAGTTCTGGGAGGTAGACGCTTGGGAGAGGCTCCGTATATTATTTCGAGAAGCCTTGCAATGCTATCGCTGACAGAAAGGAAAACAGAACCTGGCACACAAATCAGAGAGTACGCACTACACTGCGAAATTTTTTGAAAAGTTCCATTATGAGCAGCCAGTGTGATGAAAACAATGTAAACTCTATTATTTCTGCACTCTAGGCTCTTGAGACTCTTCTTCCTTTTGTAATAAATTAGCTGTTTTTCCTGTGTGCTTCTTTTTATACACACTGCTACACAGCTAAGCAGCTAGTAACGAAGAACGAGCATGCTGGTTTTCTTTCACAGTGCTTTTCATGCAATTAGCAAGCAAGTCAGTAACAAACACATTTTCTTGGTAATTATTCTTAAAGCATACATGCAGGAAACGTCTGTTCTTTACTGTAAAACATCACTTGCCAATACAAATATGACATATAATTTTTAACTAATTAGCTGAATCGACTGTAGTTTCACAGATTCTCATTTGTTTTCGAGAGGCGCAAGAGAAACAACAAAAGCTTGCGATCTGTAAAGCTTTAAACATAACAATGATGGAAGGAGTTTTAACTATCATTACTGCTCAGCAATCTCATAGGTAAATACATTCCAGGCATATTACGTTATTATTCCGCCTCTGGATCGGCTTTATTTTAGGTACTACAAGCTGCGACCAGTTGTTAACTAAAAACTGTTGTTAATCAAGAAATAATTTGAACTAATTTAATAGATTACATCTACCTTTGTCTTCATAGATGCAGTTGAGCTAAGTCTCTAGGCGAACAATACAGAAAGTAATCGAGCATACTGGGCAAAAAGAACAATGGCGAAACGTTTGAAAATCACGTTTTCTAATGGCGGAATGTTAATTACAAGTTGAATTACCCTCTTGAAATTGTTACACGCTTGGTACATGTGCAGATTCCCAAGTATACAGCAACATAAAAGAAGACAAGCATCTGACGGTTGATGGTGACGGAATGTATTTTTATCAAAGTGGGTTTTTCATTTTACATTCTATAATGATTAGGACTTAATGCCCATCAACTTCTTTCCTTACATCAATTCATACAAAGATACAGTACCCAAAAGGGTTACGGACAAAAAGGTTAATTCAATTTTATTGACAGGCCGTCTGTGGAACGTAATTTTGGAAGAATGATTCTGACGTTTCTTTTATACTGAGTCACATATTCCGTGCGACATATTATTTCCATCTGTACTTCTGGAAAAAGTGTCTGAGGATAAAAGAATTTTTTTTTTTTAAATTTGAATTCCCCATGTAAATAGGTCGTCTTCTATGCTTACGCACTTTTGTGGTGGTAACGTGAAGGCTCCGCGTTTTGTATGAAGCTTACATTCTGGTCCCGGATATAATTACTTCAATCTCCACTCTGATCTTAGATTTTTTCGTGGTTTTTCCTGGTTGTTAGACGAAAGCTGAGGCGGTTTCTTAACCACCATAACTCACTTTTCCTCACTTCCCTTTTATTCCGTTTCGTTCTAATATTGCAAGTGTGTCTTTATTAGGATTGGGTCGATATCAGTTTTTCTCGATACTGATACCGAAACATGATATTCTCCGCGATAGTCCATACTTCGACGCCCCATGTCTACTTATAGTTTCAATACAAAAGAGAATGTTGAGAGAACTGTGTAATACCAATGAAACTAATCAGGTGCATATTTTTAATGAGAAAAAATTAAAACCACCAGTGTACTCATTTCTAAACTCTACATTAGAAATTTAAAAGCAAAATGCTTTTTTTGAAACAGTTTAATTTTATGTTTTCGTTAAAAAAATACTAGCATTCCCACTGTTTCGGAGCCAAGTCAACTTCATTTTTCTTCATGTGAGAATCCTGCTGTGCTAAGCAGTGTTTTAGAGAAAACGGTTTCAGGTGGAATCTGCAAATATTTAGCGTTTTTTAGTTTTGAAAATTTTGAGTTTTTTTTCCCTTCTAGTAATCTAATGCACTTGAAAGAGGAGGTGACAAATCATCGTTTGGATATACAGTGATTTCATCTAAGTGACTGAATCAGACACACATTTATTTTCTTGCATGATGTTACTGCACAGGTACTGAACAGTTACTGAACATGGCAAAGCGAGAAAGCGTATCGGAAAAAATTCGTAACACAGTTATGCTACCTGAACTTATCGCACATACACGGTGAGTTCAGTTTATGTATACTCTGTTCAGATATAATCATATCTTCTGGACAGCAACGTGTCATCATACATTGGCAGGCGCGAGAAAACATATCATATAGACACACGCAGCTTCCAATCGCTCTATTTGTGCAACTTACTGTGGATTAACCTACTAATATTTCACTCTTCTAATCGACGCGATAAGACCCGATAAGAGACGATCACAGAGCTGGTCACCTGAAGGTCAATATGCCTCAGCGCTCTGTCGAGTAGTACCATATTCCTGGCGATTTCTCTGGCTTCGCAATGTTATACTTAGGCCTATAAGTGATTTTAAAACAAAAGTTAAATTGCAGAATCAGCATCGAGCAGGTACCGAATGAATTTATACCATGCAAGTATCGTGAGATACCAAGGTATCTCAAGTATCGAGGACCCTCCCTAGTTTTTATGTTTCATGCAGTGTGGTGGTAATTAGAAATGCTATTCAAAACGTGGCTCAGAAAGAAACACTGGAAAGTACATGGATACTACAGCAATTGACACTTTAGTTTGTCTTTCTAGTCACGCTTTATAAATTGAATACGTGATTTGCACCTCAATTTTATTGTTTGTAGACACCAACTTGTGCTGTGGAAAGTTATCGTCTTCCAACACAACTGTCTAAACAATTGGTGTGTTAAAATGCCACTCGTTAAGAATGAGTCACATTTCAAATAGTTTCCTTAAATAGATGCCTAAACTAGGCTTATTTTGTATATTCTACGACTTATTTACTAAGGTGCAGTGATAAGTTATTAATAAAACCTTATTTATAATTAAAGCGTATTCATACAAAATTTTAAAAGCTGTGTGTTGTTTCCTTCTGACAATAGAAATCGACTGACGCATGCATATATAACCATTTATTCTTGAACATAATCCATGTAAAATGAAGAGTTCGCTAAACAATTAAGAATACGTGCTACGTAATTTCCTTAAATCCCGAGTGACAAAAGAAAGCTTGTGTGTTTAACTTGCCGACAGAACTGAGAGCTTTGCCAGAGCAAAAGAGCTGTTGGTTGCCATGTAGGATTAGCATATTATTATCATAGGACTTGGGGAGCACAACATGCAATAAATCTAATTAACGTTGAAGCTTTTTTATCTGAAGAGCTTCCGATAGCATAGTCAATGCCACATTTTGGCAAACACTTGATGCTGACACCAATACTGTCTTAAAGCTTTTTGGTTTGCCCCAGTTCATGTACATAGTGTTTAATTTGAATCAGCTTCTTGGAAATTCCCATGGTAGAGCGATACTCTTGTTTAAATAAACCCCTTAATGACAAGAAGTTGAAGATTTCAGGATTTATCTCCGATGTCGCACTTCCGTAACAGTTATTTGTATACACAAGCGGAGAAGGAACAATTTATTTAAATATTGGAACTTTAGAAAACGCTCATACCTTATTCAATAAAATAAGGAATTATATTAAAGAAGTCATTAAACTTATAAGGCATGCATCCAGACTCTGTACACATATCAGTCTGATATCTTAAATAATTTCTGGTTTAATGGATGATGAATATGACAGATTTAATACATGGGGGATACAGCTTTTAATCTCAACTAATAAAAATCATTAAACAATATTGCGGAAGCATAACATAAAAAACAATTTTCTATGTAGAGAATATTTTGAGATGGGTACATTTTCTTGAGCTGCACCTTTTCTAAAAAGGCTATTTTTATTCAAAATATGCATTTGCGGTGAATATTTGATATCGAATTTTTTGGTGCTCACTATAGGTAAATAATATACAAAGTACGATTGTAAAACAAGACGCATTAATAACAAATTTATGGTTACAATATAAAGATTTCTGCCAGTGTATGAACTTTAACGTGAGGTCGGTTATTGAGGATAGTAACTGTTTATTCAGACACAATGCTCAAGGTGTGAGAGAACTAATCGATCACTGATCACTGGCATAAATATTCCAATTACATCTGTGGAGATATTTCGCGGCATTATTAATACTTAGACTGATTTTGAAAACCTGATGCCCACAGATAAAACTTACGCTGGTCATGTTGGAATTGGGTTCCAGCAAGAACCTTTCCAAATCACCAATTTTAAATTTATCCAGAAAATAGTCAACATGAAAAATGCAATGCCATGGCCGGGATTTGAACCGCGGATATCCTGGTTTCCGTCCAGTCGCTCTAACCCATTGAGCTACCATGGCCAACTTGGGCTAGAGCGACTGGACGGAAACCAGGAGATCCGTGTTTCAAATCCCGGCCATGGCATTGAATTTTTCATGTTGACTCTATCAAAAACCTTAGCCTATATACGGCTAGTATGAAGAAATGATTAATTTCCATCAATTAACGAAAATAATAAGAGTTAAATAATGAAGCCTGGGACTCAAGTACTTACAATAGTAAGTCGCCACAAACGGTGTATCTCGGATGCGAGATCCCCTAGTGGTCTACCGGGGAAATATAGGAGTCAAATGGAGTATTTAATGTCATGACGGCAAGTTGGCTATGGTAGCTCAATGGGTTAGAGCGACTGGGCGGAAACCAGGAGGTCCGTGCCTCAAATTCCGGCCGTGGCATTGAATTTTTTATGTTGACTCCATCTATCAAAAACCTTAGCCTATTTATGGCTAGTGTGAAGAAATGATTAATTTTCATGAATTAACGAAAATTATCCAGAAAATATTTCATATTCTGTAGTACAGATTAGGCAAAAATATCTACGATTTGCACATTTTTATTATGGAGATAACGAACATGAAAACACTCTACTGTTCGAGGAAGTTGCTGGCTTTAGCCGAAGTTCATTTCGATGACCTACGTTATGATAAATATCAAAACTGTTTAAGCGATTATATTATACATCACTACTGTCATCCAGGTGAGTCCAGTCCTTAAATTGGATAAAGTACAATTTATAGTGTACTATTTAGATATTTGTCAAAGTTGTGCGAGTTATTTCCACTGCCCATCACAGTACACATTTTATTGCTTCTGAAAGTTTAAAGAAAATCTTTACAAACAACGTTTAGAAATAATGGGAGGCTTGATAAGAATGGGAAGAACATAAAAAAGTGTTAACCTTAAATATCTGAAGATATTTGAGCGTTTTTTCTTTATATTGTTCACTGACTATATACACATGAATATTTTTTCTGAAAGTATGTTTTGTAGAATTGGTGACCTAAAAACGTTTATTTCTGATATCTCTACATAGAATTTTTAGGTCAAAAGAAAAAGTAAAAATCATTTCTAGCAGGGAAAAAAGTTTTAAGCAAGACACTGTATCTGCGATTACAAAACTTAATGGTTTGAAAATCCCCCTTTTTTTCCCGGAGAGTTCACCATATTCTCTAGCGCTCTTGGAGTATAAGAATATAGTTTTATTACTTATTCTTATTTAGAAGGCAAGCACTCGTGTCGAGCCTAAGCCTGCTAATCCGACTGCCGGTCTCACGCCTACATACGCAAGGCAGAGTTCGATGATCATCCAACCGATACGTTCAGATGTGGACGCCACCCCCAGCCGGAAAGTTGGCTTTCTTGAACGGGATTCGCTACCTATCGTAGCTCCTCAAATTCCACACGATGCTGAGAGAGCACGGGAAGATAGTTGTGCAAGATAGTTGAATGGCCTAAGCTTTCCATTCTTACCAAATAACTAGGTTCGCAGCATGTCAAATATGTTGTTAAAATAATAAACAGGAGAGGAGGAGCCCCAAATTATTAAGCCTCTTTTTCTTTCACTCATTATTTGTTTATCCGATTACTTTTGAAGCCCAAATATGCTATATTTACTTTAAATATGTTATACTTACATTAAATATTTAATGCTTAAAAAGTGTAGAACATTGCATTTTCTATGTGGAATAGTATTATATTGTACAGACGAACCATTTAGTTCTAAATTTTATTAGTTTGAAATCAAGTATGATTCTCATTTCTGCTCTGTCCGATTATTATATATGAAGTCCCTGTATGTATCTTGGCTGTACAGAGATGGTGGCACAGATGGGTAGACAGAAAATCGTTATATGACAGCAGAAAGTCAGAGATTCTGAGCCCGCAAATATCAAGGCACTCTATCGGAAATGCGCAATATATACACGGGTCACCGACCGTCATATGTTGACATCACGCTCTCAACTTCTTGTTCGTCCATGCGCATAACCCAACTGGGTAACAGTAACCGAGATATGTCATTATTTATTCCCGCTGTGCACGGTTTATACTACGCAATTACTTCATAAGCTGTAGCAATGAATTTTCGGGTGGTAAAAAGGCTTTAATAAAAAACATGCATATTACCAGAGGCATGTACAAACATTTGATGCTAACAATTATTTGTGTTGTTATTTTTCGACGAGGGGACACAGAAGCGGACAATGTTGCCTGATTCTCACTTAATATTGCAAACTTCATTATGTTTCAAGTATATAAGTCGTAAACCTATCCGTGAAACTACCAAATAGCCTTGCAATACTGGTAAAAGGAGAAACGATTGTTTAATACAAATTTATTTTATGAAACTATTAAACCACTGTGCTCTCAACTAACACTGAAAATTATTTATACTTCCATCTCATTCGAAAATTTCTTAATAGTTGCACCATTATTTATACTTGAAACTCGGATTAGTTCGCCAAGTTGAACAGTCTCACTGATGCAAACACTACTGTTCAAAAATACTTCTGTAATTCTGAATGATGTTTATGTAAAGAAAATAAATATTGAAAGCATGGTCTTCATACGCTAAATGCTTCCTTCCTACACAAAAAAAAAAAAAAAAAAAAAAAACCCAGACCCGAGAAAGTCAACGCTTTGAGGGATGTAAAACGTGTAGTATTTAACACCCATTCTTACTACATGCCGCACCATACATGAGATGAAGATGGAGCACTGGTGGAATGAGATGGCGGGGAAACAGCAGATTCTGGAGAAAAACCCGCCCAAACGCTGTGTTGTCCGCCACAAATCTCACTCTGCGATCGCCTGGGATGAACCCAGGTGAAAGTCGAGCGATCTTATCACTCAGCCACGGTACGGCCCTACTTTGAGGGAGAATTAGAAGTTGGAATGCAAAGTAGCCCGCATTTATCGGTCGCAAGGCACGAACAACCATCGGAGAATTTCACAACACTACTACATTGCTCAAATTATGTTGCAATCAGAAATAATACTTTTAAACTGACTGGCGTTGAAGGACTTATCCACGAAGAAATTGACAAGATAACACAAGAATGGGAAAACTGCGTGAGACATGTAGATAAACTACAAGAAGAGCACGTGACGAGATTTTAGAGCCTATCATCTTAAATTTGCAACAATCGGACGATGAAGACAATGATGAATTGTCTGTGAGATTCACAGCTATATGGATGCGCCATTGGCAGTGGGTATGGATTAGAAAAATAGGTAATTCGTAAACTATAATTATAAAATTATGGAAAATTCAGTTTGGATTCCCTTACGTTTAGCACCAAAGAGACGCCACGTGCCAAAGAGATGGAAATATGAAAATAGTAGGGGTAACGAGGTGGAACGCTGAGCGCGCTAACGCAACTGATTCGCCTGAGTCCAGAACTCCTCCCAATTGAAAAACACAATAAAACCAGTGCATCACCTATGCACGTACCTATTGCTCTTTCCAAACTTATCTTGTACTTGGAAGTTCAATGAATATTATCCTGCAGTCAGGATAGATTCTAAAACATCTTCGTGTGAAAGATGTGACCTTTTTCATGTTATAACAATTTTTATAAATTTTTTATGTTTTAACAATTAGTGTGGCTTTTTTCATGTTATATGAAAAACCGTAAACCATAAGAAGATAAACCAAAAACCACACACACAAAAAACATCTTTAAAACTTTAAGAAACTATAAAGCAGCTGTTAAGATAAAACTGACGGTTCCAGCATTATATACACCTCACTACTACTATTATAAAGCAAGAGCATTTCTCAGTGCTTAACAATGTGATGCTTTACAAGGCTACTACATTTGCATATCTCAGCCTTGCGTCAGTTACATTTAGCAGGTACATTCCACCAAGTTGACCTTCACCATTTCTACATATCAATCCATTTGGCTTTCATTTGCTGCACCGCATTCAAGAGCGAACAGTTAGCTTATTACTCTCAACCACAAAATATATCAGAATTTTGTCTTTTGAAAATCTTAGAACAATCCAAACTGGTTGCACCGCATCACAGAAGTAATTATGCATTAAGGCCAAAATATTTCCAGCGTATCCTAAGAATCATGAAACAGCTACATCTCTGCATTCATTTCCTACCTAATTACAGTAAAACCTGTCTAAACCGCACCCCTTATATCCCGGATACCTGGAAAAACGGAATATAAATTTTGGATAGGAGCTATCTCTCATGTAAAATTATACTCTAAGCTGAAAACTGCCTATAGTGAAAACGGAAATATTTTTCGGGAAGTTTGCTTAAATAACCTGATTAAAAGGATTACTTTATATATAATAGGTTACAACGTGTGTATTTTAAAAATTGCAATAATTTTGAGGGCGGCTGTACTTGTACCGAAGTTTCATGAACTATAAAGTCATAAACTGTAATCCTCAAAAGGAAAACGAAAAAGAATCATTTAGCTCTCTCAACTCTCTCCCAACACACATGGTAAGGGTACAGCTGTTTTGTAGTGTGTTCATTCTCACTTCCGTTGTTACAAGTGATCAAGTACGAGTGTAAGACAACTGTGAACTTTGGTGATTTTTAAAATCATAGTTTGTATGTATACAACTTCTGTAAAAGGAGTTCTAAACATCAGATATTATCACTGGAGGAAATAATGTTATTGAAGAACACGAAAAGAACAAACGTCCAGATAAAGAATTAACTGTGTTGTTCAAAGTGGGAAAAACTCAGATTTATAAGATTTTGAAAAACCAAACAAAAATTAAAAGACGAGTTATTAAAGGGAACAGCAGGGAATGTGAAATGCATTACAAAATCTACAGAGTATGACGAGTTAAATCGTGCTCGAGGGGTTTGTTAGTGCGTATACTATAGGAATTCCCATTTCTGGACCATTGTCTCAGACTCAAGCTTTAGAAACAGCAACAAAATTAGACAAAGACAATTTCAGAGTTTCCAATGGATGCCTCGAGAGTTTCAAACATCCCCATAACATTGTACATGGTGAAGCAAATGATGTTGATATGCAGGCAATTGTAGATTGGAAAAGAAAAACTGAAAATAAAGAAACTAAGTAATAAACTATAATTATTGTATGTGAGTTGAAAATACATATCAGCCTATTACTCGTATTAGGGACATTTCATTCTATATTATTCCTTCACTGTAGACCTGTGCGAATATAGCTTTTGTCTTCAAACACAACTCTGTAAGAAGGAACTTGTGTAAACGGAAAACAAATGCCGGAACGATCGCGTTCCATTTAGAGTGGTTTTACTGTATTACAAAATTAAATTTCTTAAAAATTGCAACTCATTAACGAGAGCACTATAAAATCGACCTTTCGGTTGATAAAACCTGCTGTCGCGTCGGTGCATCACTTTAGAGTCCATTTTTATGTGGATACTCAACTGTTACAGTACATAATGACTGATTTTATTCGATAACTCTTGTGGAATATAGATGCTGCAGAATTTCTCTTTATGGGTAAGCAAATTAATCGCTGAAACATGATCTAGTACGCCTTTATTTCCTTTACTTTTATTTTATATTAAGTTGCAAAGCTTTTTACATAACCTGTCCGCTGCTATGGCGATTATGTCTAAGTATTCCGGCTGTTGCAGATCAATCTGGAATTAACTGGTGGTAAAATCAACGTTCTAATAACCCTTCACTTGAAAAGCTTGTTTGAAAAGGAATTTAGCTGAACCGTTGGCAGATGGCAGACAGACCAATCTTAAAATACAAGCAATAATGGCGGGATCATTGACAAAAGGAGTCTTTTTTGACGCTTTCTTGCCTTAGGGGTACCTCCGATTCAGGCGAGGTCGTTAAGGTCGTTAACGAGAGGTCCACGGTTCAAATCTGTGATGAGCGTCCTCTATACTGGAAAGCAAATGCTGGAGAGGCATCTCAAACTTATGCCTGTAACGTCCCCCGCCCCCCCCCCCCAATTGTTCTTTCGCTGCTAGCATTTCGTTTCATGTATCATCAACGTTCAACCTAAGTGCGTATGCAGCAAGAACAGCATTAAACACTACTTAAAAGAAAATAAAGTTACGTATCTGTTAAAAGGGTAAAAATGGCTGTAAATTAACTAAGCATTACAAAGATTCTACTTTAGTTCTAATGTATCTTTCATGGCTGCACGACCTTTTAAAGAATGCCATATAGAGATTTAAATGACCATATATAAGCCTAATTATCTACAAAATTCTGATTTTATCTTCATTAAAGTGAATAAACCATTGAAGAGAGGCCACAGAAATCTGCAAATGCGTACTAAAAGAGGTACAACTGATCAGAAAAAGAGGACCTGTAAATACATGAAATGGTTTTTAAACCAGAGCTATTTCAGTGATACGAATTTTAAACAGTGATTTCTGGGATTTTCATGTAAACAGGTTCTGTTTTGAAACTGCTGTACACAATACACTTTCGGGTATAAATGATTCAAATGTTGAACGTATACCTCTGTTTATGAATAATGCAATAAAACCAACGAGGTTTTAAACATTATTTTGAAATTGTTGAACCATATTATTCATACTGTGCAACTTTTAAAGCTAGAATTAAGTCCTCATAAAAACGATAAGATAAGATGAAATATGATAAATGTAAGATTTATTTTCTTCAAAATTAATAAGATAATTCAATTGGTCTCTACAATTAATATAACTCAACATTACTTTTAAAAAAACTAATTGCATGTGGAGCAATATCTTGGGACATACCTTCACATATGCATGGCATTTAGTTACATATTGTAAATTAAATGCTGTATAAAAACTTCAAATGAACATAAATTGTGTATTTTAGTAATTTCATATTGGGTTGTCTTAAAATAGCGAGCGAACGAGTATATGGTGGCATCTGGTTCAGTGCTGGTTTTATATCCGGTGATCTACGATAAAGTTCATGAAATGCCTTCCTCCTCGTCGGACTCGACGCTCAATAAAGTGAAGAGTTGGCACTGGATGCTCAGTTGTCAATAGAAAAGGTCATTTCCAGAATTGCGCCAAATGAATGCTTACTCACCGGATGATCTCACAACGCGGAAGCGACCACTCACTCAGTCACTCAACTTGTAAAACCGGCCCAGCAACCGCGCTGCGCATTTCATTAAACAAACTAAATGTAATTAGCTTTATGTAAACCTTGTTACTTAAAAGGAAAGCCTTAAAGTATCTGTAAGAAGTGACAGGTTTGGACAAGAACTGTAGCATCGTCAAAAGCCCCCCCCCCCTCCTCTCTTTATTTTTAATCCTTTATTTTTCAAAAGCAAATTAAACAGGTAACTACGAGGTACAGACATAATTATTGTAAAACATCATTTCACAATTATAATACAGAGAAGCAATATATTCACCTCATTCTCGGAAAAGAGGTAACAATTTTGACATGTAGGGATAGTTTAGACTGCAATGAAGTTGATTAAAATATGTAGTGTCTCCCTCGAAATATATAATGCATTTTCTGTTCTTCTTCTCCTCCACCACAAACATCTTTTCGCTTTTGATGCAAACCAAAGCGTCCGTGAACCTGTATGCTATTTCTAAGGACAGCTCATCTTATGCGACTGACGTATGTCCTGGAAACATAAAGGTTAAATAGACATCAAATGGTAGCTAATATAACTGAAGGGCTTTGGGGCGAAGGGGCATTCTATTTATCCTAGGTTGCTTTAACTGCCAGAATATCATGGAATTGAGGATATATTTGGGGGAGGGGTTATTTTTTTAAATTAACGTCATCCAATATTAAGTCATATTGGAATATTAATGAAATGGGTGAAATGGTGCCCAAACGAGCTCAGTGTCTATAGAACTTAGAGTTACCCGATATTCATCTTCTAGGATAAGCGAAACCCCCGGAAAAATCAAGCCAGATAACTCATTCTGACCGAGGTTTGACCTCAAGACCTCTTTAACGTCAGGCTAACACTCTACAACCTACGCTACAGAGGCGGGCAGGAGGAGAAGGTAAGTGTTTTCATACTTAAACAGAGATCTAACAAGGGAACTAACAATGTACTTACACCGCTACGCGCCTGACAATTTGACACTATAGTGCCTGCTGTATATAAACCAATATGCACCAAAAAATTTACTGCGGAGTAGAACCGCAACGCCCAAAACTGAAGTCCGAGTAATCTTGTTTCCACAATTTATTTATTGTAGCAGACATATCTTTTGTAATTCTGAAATGCTTCACGATTTAATTCCTTTCTTTAATATATGATATAGCTTCATATTTAAATAAGAGACCGTTATTTGGCTTTCTAAGCACCATTATTCTGGGCTATCATCTTTTTATAATTTCTAACATGTGGAGGGACTGTTTTGCAACTGGCAGTGACAAAGAATATACCTTTTCAGTTTTATACTCTATGGTTTATACAGAATTACCTATATTGCAAGTGTAAGTTTGTTCTTCTCTAAATGAGATATCTTCATCATAGATTTATACCTATTGTGATCAAAAGAACTTCTACTAGTGATTTCTTAAACTGAATTTCAAATATATCTTAATCATCTTGTTACCTTAATATCTAATGGTCTATACTTTGGAAATAGTTGTAAGAAAACATTTCAAAATAATTGCTTCCTTAAAAAATGACATTACTTATGAGACAGTACGAGGGTGGTCTTAAAAGTTTCCGACCTAATAAAGGTACAAGGCATTTTTTCAAAGTTTTATTTTTATTTATTTTTAGTCTCATTGTAGCTCTACACACTTCTCCCAGTGATGCTCCCATCTCTGTAACGCCTCCAAATAAAACTCGGCGTTTTTCTCTGCAAAATAATTGTTCACGAAGGTAATTGCCTCTTCATTTGACGAAAATCTCTGTCCTCCGAGCGCAATTTTCAGATGAGGGAACAAAAAGAAGTCGCTTGGGGCTAGATCTGGTGAGTAAGGCAGATGGTCAAGCAGTTCAAACCGTAATTCGTGGATTTTCGCCATTGCAACCGCTCAGGTGTTAGTGCGTTGTCTTGGTGAAACAGGGTTTTCTACAAATATGGCCGTTTTTTTATAAGTTCTGCTTTCAGTCAAGTAATGTTGCGTAGTATGCTCCTGTAATGGTTTTCCTTTTTCAAGATAATCGATTGAAATAATTCCATGACTATCCCAAAAAAACAGTCGCCATCACTTTTCCAGCCGATAATTTTTTTTTTTTTTTGGAGCCGGTTCCCCCTTTGCAGCCCACTGTTTGGACTGTATTTTTGTTTCGGGCGTATAATGGTGTATCCAAGTTTCAGCTACAGTAACTAATCGGCGCCAAAACTCGGATTTATTGCACCTAAACTGCGCCAACAGAGCGTTGGAAATGTTCATTCAAACACGTTTTTGGTCTAACGCGAGCAAACGCGCCACGCAACACGCGGACAGCTTTCTCATGTCTAAATGTTGATTTAATATGTGATAAACACGTTCTTTTGTCATGTTCATAGCCTCTGCTATCTCTCTCACTTTAATTCGGCGGTCGACACCGTTTGTTGAACTTTGGCGATGTTTTCGTCGGTAGTTGCAGTCTTTGGACGTTCCGAAAATTCATCGTCTTCCAAACTCTTATGGCCACGCTTAAATTTAGCTACCCAAAATTTCACTGTGGTAAATGATGGTCCAGAGTTCCCATTGACAGAATCCAACTCATCTTTGATTTGTGTAGGCGTATTGCCTTTCAAAAACAAATATTTAATGATTGATACATCGATTTTGTCCATTTTCATAAAAACACTCACATCAACTCACATAACTACTGAGCTTCTAAAATGGCTGAAACTTTGCTGAGTAACTGTCAACAGATGAACAACCAAATTCACTAGCTTTTATTTACGAGTGCTGCCATCTTCATGTTAAGGTCGGAAACTTTTCAGACCACCCTCGTAGCTATACCCAAGACTGCTGCTATATTTCAATATATGAATGATGAATTTTTAAAGCGGCTCATACCACTCTTAAAGGTGTGGGCAGCTAACGGAAGGCTGGAGTAATCTATTTAACCATTCTAAAATATTCAGAAATTGTGCCGCATGCGATCACTTGCAAGTAACTGTCGCGGGTGTGGGGGACGGCGCTCCTTACTTATGCCATGAATTCACCCCTGCCCGTCAGGGTAAACAATCCATACCGTACCATGCTGTGTTATGTCTATATGTTCCTAGGTATTCTGGACTAATTTCCGGGTTCTTTCAGCTATACTCAACACCTGATTTTTGGCACAGAGGCTCCATATAGAGCAGAGATGATGCCATTAAGCTCTCAAGCAATATAGGTGTGAGCATACTGATAGTTCCTTTATGAATTGCGTACACTTCTTCCTGTGCTGCAACTTAAGGAACTTGCTAATTCATAAGGCTATACCATTACATTACATATTTCTACTGTTTCTGTAGGGTTTGTGTTATTTATATTTTGATCTTTGAAGAGTAGCAGGTACATCAGATTTAACCTTAAGATCTCCCGAATGCCGAACACACTCTTCAGCATGAATCAGCAGCATGCTTAACAGCTACAATAAATTTCCAAATTTAGCGTATATCTTTTTTTTTTTTTTGGGGGGGGGGTGGGATATAGAGCAAAGCTCATCTTGCTGCAAACATTTTAAATCTCGTTTTATGGCGCTTAGCCTTTGGCTGCATATTTCAGCTCTTCAACTTCTCCAAGTTCCCATGGGCCCTTCCCTTCAATCTAAAGTGTTGTTCCTACAACGCAGGATCAGTGGCTTTGATCTTTCTTGTTAAATAACGGATGCATCTGTCGAAGCGCTGTCTTCTTCCTAGTCTTTTGTCTGCTGCCATTCTGCTTTCGCTGTCACTTTCGTGATCTTGGTTTTTTTAGGAGTTACTATTTGATCGTATTTTGTTTTATTTAGCATGATACACTTCCTGGGATATCGTTATTTACAAAATAATGCCCCAGTGTTTGTATGCACTTTAAGAGTATATGACTCGATTAGGCTTACCGATATAAGTGCTAAAGTATTATCATAACTCCTATGGATTTTCTGTTAATGCTGGATGGAAAATAAGGTTAATCTAAAAAGCAACTTAATTGACTTCTAGTAGTATGCGCGTACTTCCAAATCACAGGCTCGCGTGGAAAATTTAATGTGAGAAGGGTGGGCGCGCATGACCTCTTTTTGGTCGCACGATAATACAGAAGTATCGAAACGGCTTCCCCTTTTTGGGGGAGGGTACTGATGATTAAGTCCCACGACAAAAAGCCAGCAGTCACATAGCTGCGTCTCAAGGTGTTATATACCTCATCTTGTAAATTATGTCATTTTCTTAAAAAGGGGGCACGATATAACATTGATTAACCAAGATGTACATTATCCGATGGTGATTAACCAAATATCTGCATTATTCAGGGTGAAATTATTTTAAATATTCAGCGACTACATCTTCAAAAAGTGCATTACTTTTCCCTGACTTACATTTAAGTATCAATAAGTCGACATATCATTAAATTGTATTTCAAATACATTTTCATTTTCATTCTTACAAAGGAGAAAGAGTAGTAGGTATTTTGCAAAACACTCAACACTCAAGTATTTTGCATGTAAAGAAGTGATAAGTGATGAAAATTCTTTAGTAACTTCAATGTTGCATAGTTTAGTATATTTTATTTATATATCACATCTTGGTATCCTTACTCTATCGCTTTATCCCCCCACTCTCTCCCACAGTACCTTTGTATTGAGTTTGCCCCTTCTTTACACCTTTAGTAGATTTTAAAACAAGCATTTCTGGTGAAGGCTCTACATTGTAATTTTTAATTGGATGAAAATACCTCTATACCATTTGCACCTTCTTCTGCACGGCACCAAGTCCGGCAGCTATCTCTCGTTCTCCGCTAAATCAATTGATTTATTACACACTGCCATTTATGAAGTTTAAAATAATAAAGCTTCTTTTCCATCATGGCATTACGAACCGTGCTTTAAAATCAGCCACAGCGCAGCATTACGAATAATGCTTGGGAGTATCATAAAATAAATTAAGTATATATTCATATTAACGCGAATGAAACAAAGTTTAGCAAGGCTGATTCCTGGTAACGCCAAAGGAGTCAGTGGGATATGCCTATTGCTATAGAATATAATGCGACAGCTGTTCAATAAAGAATTATCATAATTTTTTACAGTCATAATTTTTCGCACTAAAATTCAATCTTATTATATTCTGTTAGCTTAATGTGAAACAAACACGCCGTAGTAGTTTCATTGTTGGTACTCCTGGTTTCCGTCTGTGAGAACCAGGCAAGTTCAGACATGTTCAGTATCGCCTACCGCTGCAATGGAGGTAACACGCGAGGAACAATATGCGGCTTGGAAATTCTACTTTCCTCTCAACAAATCTTCAGTTGAGGCCTTTGCAATGTCACGGAGATCTATGGAGAGTCTTTTCTTCCCTACAACACAGCTCGAAGGTGGTTTAAAATGTTTAAAAAGGGGAGACAATCAATTTCAAAGGAAGGTGGACCCGGTGCTCCTGTTACTGTACTTACGGAAAAAAAAAAAAAAAACTTCAACACTGCTGCTGCCAGAGGATCGACGAATTACCTTAAGATCACTTTCTGAAATACTGAACATTTCATTGGGTGCCACCCACACGTTGATGGCAGAAACATTACACATGAGAAGTGTTTGTGCGCGATGGGTTCCAAGACTGCTGATTCCCAAACAGAAGGACATTCGCATGCAGGTTTGCATGCAGTTAAAGTTGATGTTTGAGGAAGATCCGGAGTTTCTTTCAAACGTAATCACTAATGATGAAACTTGGCTATATCATTTTGATCCTGAGAGGAAATAGCAAAGCGCAGTGTGGAAATCCCCTTCATCACAAAAAAAAAAAAAAAAAAAAAAAAATCAAAAGTGGTTGCTTCTGCTGGGAAAGTTATGGTCATCCCATTCTTTGATATTCATGGAATGGTTTGGCAGTATGTTGTACCTGCACACACATCAGTAACTGTACAATACTACAGGGATGTCCTGAAAATATTGCAAGTACATATCAGGCGCAAAAGACTACATTTTCGTGAAGCAGGTTGGATGCTGCACCACGATAATGCGCGGCCACATATTGCCAATGTTGTTGCTGAATATCTTGCAAAAATCAACGTGAACTGCATCCCTCACCCTCCCTATAGTCCGGATTTAGCCCCATGTGACTTTTTTCTATTCCCTAACTTGAAGAAAGGAGGCATTATCCATCATCAGAAGCAATGGTGAAGGCTGCGGAGGCTATTTTGAAGGATCTCTCAAGAAATGGTCTCCAGCATGTCTTGCATGACTGGCAGAAACGCTGGGACAATTGTATCGCATTCAGGGGAGACTATTTTGAGAAGGGCCATCAAAATTATGGGGATGAGTAAAGGTACGTTGTCAAAAAAATGTGATTGATCATTCTTTATTGAACAGCCCTCGTACTAGGTATTCAACATGATCTGAACTTCTTATAATAGTACATTCAAGCGATTAGCTATAATAGCATTGTCTGGAAAGTAAACAAACTCCCTAATGATGCAGTTAAAGCAGACATTGTCATACTAATCATCAAATCACCTATTAGACAGAGACATTATTTTCTTCATCCTCAAATGTGCTTCAGTTACTAGTAGAGAATCACAAGGCTCAAACCTTGAGCTTTACATTACGTCCACCAAATTATGTTCATTAGTACTACTATCAAATGTTGAAATACCTTGGGGGCCTACTGAATATCTTTAAGTATACTTGGATCATAATTCCAAGGTAACTGAACAACCAACGAATTCTATACCCAAATCAAAATATTCATCAAACGTCAGAAAGTGCATACGCCCTCTTTCCTAGCTGCTACATTAACATTTATTCTTTCTATACCACTTACACAATAATTAGACAAGGTACTGCAGTCCAACAACAAATTTGTCACAAAGATTTCAATGGAAAAATGTTTTGAGGTCCCTGAATAATTTTTCGAAAATGGTCCACGTGTTTCTATCTATATATGTCTAAAAAACGTAACTCAAAAAAAGTGGATTCAATATAATTTGATGTTTAAATTCATATTCCAAGGAAATGACACAAAAGTTTTCAAAGAAAATCTCCCGTCCCCAACTACACTTAATGAGGAACATTTTCTCAAACTCACTAACGGTTTGGGTTAAAATACAAAGTTGAACTTTTATGCCAAATAAATGTACCAAAGTGATGTAGTTGTTTTCTCTCACTACAATACTAGGATTAAGCATTCAATTTTACAAAGAGTGATTGACGTTCCTCTTTCTGCAGCGTGTTATCTAAGCCTCAATAGAAAAGTTTTAAATGCAAAATCTGAAACACTTTAGGATTATAAAAAGTTCTAGACCAAATTTTAAATGAAGTAGCTCGAAACAAGGATAAAGGCTGTATGATGCACCTTCAATCGTGTTTAATACGTTATTAAAATCCTATGTTTTACGTTACACAAAGAGTTCCTTTTATACTGTACTTGCTTTTCTCTTTGCCGGTGCATACAAAGCCTTTTATTTCTGCATGTATCCGCTCATGACTTCTCCAAACAACATCACCAAATGCTGGAACACGCTCAACTTCCTCAGTTATAGCAATGAGGTGAAACATGCAGAAGTGCCTTTGCTTTCAAACAAAGCAAGACACCAAAATTGCTTTCGGTATACGCAAGAATGCTCTCGCTCTGAGCGCTTTTGACAAAGCGGCTTTGCTATAATATGTAACACGGTGTTCTGAAATAGCCATCCCCGAAATCCCAACTCACGCTACAAGGAATGGGTTACGACTACAAAAGCAGCTGTTTTATAACGGAAGAAGTAAACCCTGTTCTTAAAACTCTACCTCTTCCGCACTCTCTTTCCTTCCTCTTTACCCTGTTTGGCATGCACACCTTTGAATGTCAATGCAACATTAAACGACAAAAGCGGTATAAACACTCTGTCATGATACCAGATGCGTACGCTTTTCGCCAATATGAGAGGCAGATTTAAACCAAAGGATCCTCCCACCACTTATGATAAGTATGTACATACATTTCAGATACTCTTGTCACATAAATGTAAAAAAAATGTAATTCTGAAATGTTTCTTTGAATATATTTTAAGTTAAATAAGCAAAAATAAATTGTATCGCACAATAAACTATCCCATTAGACACGCGGCAGAGCTATATGGAACAGAACTTAGTATCAAGGGGCTCTTGGCTAGCTCCCCCCCCCCCTTTCTTTCCAAATACAGATTGTTTCAAAAGGAATGGTCCACAGCATAAGAATTTAGGATGGATCGTTTACATGTGATGATATGTGCCAACTGGACCGAGTGGAAGAACATCGCAAAGATGCTGTTGCAACTTTGTTCATAAAAATATTACGAAAATAGCAGAACTATTTAAATTAAAATTTGAAAATTTTCTTAAGCCTAAAATGAAAAAAAAAAAAAAAAAAAAAAAAAAAAAAAAAAAAAAAACGAAGGAAAGAACGTACGAAAAGAGATTTACCGAAGTTCCTTGAAGTACTTTTACACTCCCATTGACGCGTAGTGTACAATTCTATAATCGGAACATTATAAGTGAAACACAACTTCAGTGTCTATTTATTTATCTGAGTTAAAATTACCAAATATTTTGCCTATTACTTCCTTCAAGAGTCCTTCAAAAGGTTAATATTTTGGTATTTTGTTTCTTGCTTTCTTTATCGCAACGACTACCTAATATTCCTATGGCAGGCTGAAGTTTTACGTTGCATCTAGAATGTTATATATGAATTTCACCACAAGTGCACGTTTTGAGGTCCTCGGAACACCTAAATTTCTAGAAAATTTAAGTTTGACTGATGCAAACGGCACAATTCCAAAATGTAAAGTAGGATGAATATGAAACTAGGTATTTAAGTTCAGCATCTTCCAAACAAGCATCATCAAAACTATTAAGGGCAGTTCAGCATACCAAACTATTCTTTATATGGGAAATAAATGATAGTTTTCATCTTTTTCTCCAAAAATAACTCCTAATAAGTTCCATCATATAAAATATATTTTAGATAATCTACTTCATTAACGGAAATCATTATTGAATTTTCATGAGAATGGCCAATAAAGTCCCCTATTGGAAATAAATGTTGTTTTAGTAAACTATAAGAAAAATGTAGAGGCCCTTTGAAACGCACAATGTCTCTTTCTGTAGCAATAATTTTGGTTTGAATTTCCAATAATTTTAATACTTTGTTTTTCTATTGATCAACGTTCTCTGTTTCTCATGATACAGTGAAAAGAATATAAAATTCCAAAGCAGGCAGTGCTGATCCACTTTTCAAAGATGAGCTGACTTCAGCGAGATGTGTTCCTCTTGAATCCTAAGAAAGTAATGTGGATGCAAACTTGAACTTACTTTAATAATTACATAAAAATTGGGTCAGATTTCTAGTGTAATTTACCTATTTCTTAGAGTTCTAAAAATTTACCTCCCAAAAATCGAAGCACTACTACATACGACATTACATTACAGTGCAATAAAGTATTTCCGTCTTTAACTACATCGCGGTTCCATTACTGAAAGGGAAATGTAACTGTGATATTTCGACGAATAAGAATATTACCCAGTGCATAAAAATAAAAAGAGCATTTTCTAACTCGTAAAGAACTTCCATCGTGATCTAACATCTTGCTTGTAGATGCATAATTTTCTCTAGAATCTCCATAAATAACTATTCCTATCTCTAAACAAACTTTGTATAAGTACTAAACACTCACACCTGAAGAAGCGAACCTTCTAGCATCATATTCTAATTTTAACAGGGTTTTCTCTTTTCTGTAATAAGTCTTTGTGGGCTATAGAGTAACGGTCGATGTACGATTTCTGCAATGAAGCATCACCTGCAGGATGAAATTATTAGGCGTCGGGTAGTAATATTTCACGACTCATTGCCACACTTTCGCTACCCCATCGTTCGCTCTTTTGGGAATTATAATTCCAGACAACGCTGCTTAATACGTCGCTGAGTTTCCCCACATACTATCTGGGTACACTTGGTAACGATCAATTTCGAACAAGTAAAGCTGAACTCCTATACAATCCCCCCCCCCCCAAATATTTGATTACAATTAGTTGAATTGTGAAGATCACAATTTGAAAATAAATCACAATTTATTTCAACAGTATCCCTTGGAAGCAACTTTCAGAAGAATACTATATTATACCAGCAGTAGACAAGAGCCGTTTTACTCTGACCTGCAGGAGTATTATAGTTATCTTTCTTCACTCTTATGACTTTAAACACTCGTTATCCTGCACTCCTCATCCCGTCTCTGAGTAACAAAGTGTGGATGCACTTTATGAACTCTATTGGGATGCCTTGAGCCTGACACCCATTGGATTGGACCTTCTGGATTCCAAAATACCTCAATAACGCTTTTATCGTAACATGAATGGCAATAATAGTATTTTTATTACTCAACTTCATAAATTATAGACATGCAAAATAACCAATATACAGTTGTTTGTTGCTTGTATAGATAAGCTTTAAATTAAAACATTTAAGGACCAAGCTTTCAAGTACTTTAATTCATGGAAATAAATTATTCTTGCACACTATCCATGTGTAGGGGAAGTTTTGCATAGAGAGAGTCAGACTGAAAAATTCAATGCCACTGCCGGGATTTGAATCACAGATCTCCCGGTCTCCGTCCCGTTGCTATTAACCACTGAACCACTATTGGCTACGAATGTGAGCTATGAATCACGGTTTTTCAGTCTGACTCTGCCTATCTAAACCTTGCGCTACACACGGATAGTGTGGAAGAATAATTAATTTCCATCAATTGACCTAATAACTGTTACACCAGCCTGGGACATAGGTACATACACCACAGTACGTCGCCACAAAAAAGATATGTGTCTCATTATATGTGAGATCTCCCAGCGGTTTACCGGGAAAAATACGAGACAGTTCGAGAATTTAATGCCATGCTGCATGTCTGCCATGGCAGCTCAATGAGCAACCCGGAGATCCGTGTTTCAAATTCCGGCTATGACATTGAACTTTTCAGTCTTACTATACCTACCCAAACCAAGCTTTCAACTTTCTGTCCACGTCAAACATGAACCTAGATTCTCATCAGTGATTATGCAACCATTTCACTCCAGATTTTCTATCACTGTTTTGATTAGCTATCTTTCTGCGCAACGTTATGAGATGGAGTCACTGGAGTACCTATAAAAAGAGCAGCAGAACAAACTGGATGGTAGGTGATACTTTTGTGTGTTTCTCCTTTAATGATCTTCATTTTTGTGCATGTATATAACTTATTTGTTGTGTATGCTTCACAGTTGCCTGTATTAGGACAACTGTTTCAGGCTCTCTTGCTATTGGTTATCCTTTATGTTTCGTTACCAGTCACAACATATCGTCTTATGTTTATACTACGACGTTATGTTAATGATTAAGTTTTTGCTAATTTGCAAGCTCAGCACTGCAAAGAAAAGGTGTTTTCGAATTTCCTTATATATAATTTTAATTTTATTATATACTTCCACGCATCGTGCCGCTAACAGCGTAAAATCAAAAACACTGGTATCTCCATGGTATATAGCAGGGCTGGCCAATAAACTGCAAATTTATGAAGCTAAACATGAAGGAATGATATTCTATTTTCGAGAAGGGTTTCTTCGAGTGTTCATTTTTGCTTTTCGCTTTTAGAAATCTAGCTGATGATTAGTAAGCGCAGTTTGCAGAAGTTCACTTAAACGTTCAAATGTTAGTTCATATAGATAGATTTAATGAATTTAAACGATGAGTACAGTGATTCATACATATAAGTGGTCCCAAGGATTGAAATAAGTCTCTTAGCACACACATTTGTTAGAGGCTATTTTTCTTCCGGAACATTCTTCCAAAATTCGCCACTTCATTGGCGCCCTTTTAGTCCTTCGTACTCTTGCAGTTCTAGTAGCTCCAACTCTACAGTTGCGGTATCCTTTGTTGTTGGTGATAAAAAGGACAACCATCGCCCACATCAATAGCAAATGAAGGTTTAAATGACCACAAATCATTAAAATCTGCCATTGATTTCAAGGCCCGACATGTTACTGAATAGTTTTCCCCTGAACATCAGGAAGGCTTTCAGTAATTTTCCTTTAAAATTTGATATGAGCTGGAGATTTAACTTGCTATTTGTTGTTGTTGTTGTTGTTGTTGTTGTTGTTGTTGCTGTTGTAATTTGCGTCCTCCAACGTCAAGTCATATCGCACGATGAATGAAATGGGTGAAATGATGCTCAAATGAGTCCGGTGTCACTGGAGCTTAGAGTTACCCGTCATTCGTCTATCAGGATAAGGGAAAACCCCGGGGAAAAACCTTATCCAAGTAACTCACCCTGACCGAGATTCGAACTCGGGACTTCTTGAACGCGAGGCAGACACGCTACCATCTACGCTACCGAGGCGGGCCTTTAACTTGCTATGAAAGCTAAATATAGTCTGCAAGAAATTAGAAATAATTTTTTCTCTTCCTTGTAAAGATATCAATGTTTCACATTGTAAATGCTGGACAGCATCTGAAAAAAAGGCCAAATCCTACAACCATTGGGGGTCATTAAGTTGAGGGAAAGATTTTCCTTCTTCCACCGGCCTCGAGATCTCAGTTTCCATTAATTATATTAATGTTATTCTAATCTTGATCTCTCGTCCGATATGACTTCGTTGGAGGACGTAAATTAAAAAAGAAGAAGAAAAAGAAGAAGCTTGATCTCATGAGCCGCATGCGGTTCGCGAGCCTCGTTGTAGCCACCGCTGGTATGTAATGTGGTCGTCAATCATGTGCCTTTGGCCTAGGTGGCTCAGTTGGTTAGGGGCTGGCTTACTGATCACAAGGTTGCGGGTTCAAATCTGACTAGACGGATGGTTTTAAGTGTGCTTAATAGCGACAGCCCCATATCATCGCATGTCAGCCCACGTTGGCCGCGCCATGGCTCAGTGGTTAGACCGCTTGGCTCTCACCAAGGCGGCCCGGGTTCGATCCCAGGCGACTGCAAAGTGAGATTTGTGGTGGACAACACGGCGTTGGGGCGGGTTTTCTCCGGGACCTCCGGTTTCCCCCGCCATCTCATTCCACCGGTGCTCCATCTTCATCTCATGTATCATCAGTGTCACCGCCTGCGGTGCCGTATGTAGTAAAAGCGGGCGTTAAACACTACACACACACACACACTCAGCCCACGTCGTGTTCTGCGGCACGAAATTCCGACTCACCGGAAGCGCTGAAACGATCCTGGCAATTGACTGCAATGTTAATAGCTAAATATTATTTATTTATTACATCATGCACCAAATGACACGAAAGTCTTCCTGCGACAGCCTTCTAATAATGAATATACCTTCTTAAATGCCTGGGGAAACTACGTTAAAAATAACATCAGTTATATTAGATATTTACATGCAACATTTTAATTTAAACTTACCATGTTAAAACTTGCTTCGTTGGACGAAGTATCCAGCAATGGAAATTAATTATTCTTTCACACTGGCCGTGTGTAGGTTAAATTGTGGAAACGTTGAGTCAGACTGAAAAATTCAATGCCATAGCCGGGATTTGAACCACGGATCTTCTGGTTTCCGTCCAGCCGCACTACCATTGTGCTACTATGGCCAACGTGCCGATATGACATTAAATTCTCCAACTGACTCATATTTTCCCGGTAAACCACTTAGGAGTTCTCATAAACACATGAGACAACTACCTTAATGGCGACTTACTACATGTAAGTACTTTAAGGCCCGGGCTTTATAGTTAACCACTATTAGGTTAATTAATAGAAATTAATTATTCTTTCACACTGGCCGTGTGTAGGCTAAATTGTGGAAACGTTGAGTCAGACTGAAAAATTCAATGCCATAGCCGGGATTTGAACCACGGATCTTCTGGTTTCCGTCCAGCCGCACTACCATTGTGCTACTATGGCCAACGTGCCGATATGACATTAAATTCTCCAACTGACTCATATTTTCCCGGTAAACCACTTAGGAGTTCTCATAAACACATGAGACAACTACCTTAATGGCGACTTACTACATGTAAGTACTTTAAGGCCCGGGCTTTATAGTTAACCACTATTAGGTTAATTAATGGAAATTAATTATTCTTTCACACTGGCCGTGTGTAGGCTAAATTGTGGAAACGTTGAGTCAGACTGAAAAATTCAATGCCATAGCCGGGATTTGAACCACGGATCTTCTGGTTTCCGTCCAGCCGCACTACCATTGTGCTACTATGGCCAACGTGCCGATATGACATTAAATTCTCCAACTGACTCATATTTTCCCGGTAAACCACTTAGGAGTTCTCATAAACACATGAGACAACTACCTTAATGGCGACTTACTACATGTAAGTACTTTAAGGCCCGGGCTTTATAGTTAACCACTATTAGGTTAATTAATGGAAATTAATTATTCTTTCACACTGGCCGTGTGTAGGCTAAATTGTGGAAACGTTGAGTCAGACTGAAAAATTCAATGCCATAGCCGGGATTTGAACCACGGATCTTCTGGTTTCCGTCCAGCCGCACTACCATTGTGCTACTATGGCCAACGTGCCGATATGACATTAAATTCTCCAACTGACTCATATTTTCCCGGTAAACCACTTAGGAGTTCTCATAAACACATGAGACAACTACCTTAATGGCGACTTACTACATGTAAGTACTTTAAGGCCCGGGCTTTATAGTTAACCACTATTAGGTTAATTAATGGAAATTAATTATTCTTTCACACTGGCCGTGTGTAGGCTAAATTGTGGAAACGTTGAGTCAGACTGAAAAATTCAATGCCATAGCCGGGATTTGAACCACGGATCTTCTGGTTTCCGTCCAGCCGCACTACCATTGTGCTACTATGGCCAACGTGCCGATATGACATTAAATTCTCCAACTGACTCATATTTTCCCGGTAAACCACTTAGGAGTTCTCATAAACACATGAGACAACTACCTTAATGGCGACTTACTACATGTAAGTACTTTAAGGCCCGGGCTTTATAGTTAACCACTATTAGGTTAATTAATGGAAATTAATTATTCTTTCACACTGGCCGTGTGTAGGCTAAATTGTGGAAACGTTGAGTCAGACTGAAAAATTCAATGCCATAGCCGGGATTTGAACCACGGATCTTCTGGTTTCCGTCCAGCCGCACTACCATTGTGCTACTATGGCCAACGTGCCGATATGACATTAAATTCTCCAACTGACTCATATTTTCCCGGTAAACCACTTAGGAGTTCTCATAAACACATGAGACAACTACCTTAATGGCGACTTACTACATGTAAGTACTTTAAGGCCCGGGCTTTATAGTTAACCACTATTAGGTTAATTAATGGAAATTAATTATTCTTTCACACTGGCCGTGTGTAGGCTAAATTGTGGAAACGTTGAGTCAGACTGAAAAATTCAATGCCATAGCCGGGATTTGAACCACGGATCTTCTGGTTTCCGTCCAGCCGCACTACCATTGTGCTACTATGGCCAACGTGCCGATATGACATTAAATTCTCCAACTGACTCATATTTTCCCGGTAAACCACTTAGGAGTTCTCATAAACACATGAGACAACTACCTTAATGGCGACTTACTACATGTAAGTACTTTAAGGCCCGGGCTTTATAGTTAACCACTATTAGGTTAATTAATGGAAATTAATTATTCTTTCACACTGGCCGTGTGTAGGCTAAATTGTGGAAACGTTGAGTCAGACTGAAAAATTCAATGCCATAGCCGGGATTTGAACCACGGATCTTCTGGTTTCCGTCCAGCCGCACTACCATTGTGCTACTATGGCCAACGTGCCGATATGACATTAAATTCTCCAACTGACTCATATTTTCCCGGTAAACCACTTAGGAGTTCTCATAAACACATGAGACAACTACCTTAATGGCGACTTACTACATGTAAGTACTTTAAGGCCCGGGCTTTATAGTTAACCACTATTAGGTTAATTAATGGAAATTAATTATTCTTTCACACTGGCCGTGTGTAGGCTAAATTGTGGAAACGTTGAGTCAGACTGAAAAATTCAATGCCATAGCCGGGATTTGAACCACGGATCTTCTGGTTTCCGTCCAGCCGCACTACCATTGTGCTACTATGGCCAACGTGCCGATATGACATTAAATTCTCCAACTGACTCATATTTTCCCGGTAAACCACTTAGGAGTTCTCATAAACACATGAGACAACTACCTTAATGGCCACTTACTACATGTAAGTACTTTAAGGCCCGGGCTTTATAGTTAACCACTATTAGGTTAATTAATGGAAATTAATTATTCTTTCACACTGGCCGTGTGTAGGCTAAATTGTGGAAACGTTGAGTCAGACTGAAAAATTCAATGCCATAGCCGGGATTTGAACCACGGATCTTCTGGTTTCCGTCCAGCCGCACTACCATTGTGCTACTATGGCCAACGTGCCGATATGACATTAAATTCTCCAACTGACTCATATTTTCCCGGTAAACCACTTAGGAGTTCTCATAAACACATGAGACAACTACCTTAATGGCGACTTACTACATGTAAGTACTTTAAGGCCCGGGCTTTATAGTTAACCACTATTAGGTTAATTAATGGAAATTAATTATTCTTTCACACTGGCCGTGTGTAGGCTAAATTGTGGAAACGTTGAGTCAGACTGAAAAATTCAATGCCATAGCCGGGATTTGAACCACGGATCTTCTGGTTTCCGTCCAGCCGCACTACCATTGTGCTACTATGGCCAACGTGCCGATATGACATTAAATTCTCCAACTGACTCATATTTTCCCGGTAAACCACTTAGGAGTTCTCATAAACACATGAGACAACTACCTTAATGGCCACTTACTACATGTAAGTACTTTAAGGCCCGGGCTTTATAGTTAACCACTATTAGGTTAATTAATGGAAATTAATTATTCTTTCACACTGGCCGTGTGTAGGCTAAATTGTGGAAACGTTGAGTCAGACTGAAAAATTCAATGCCATAGCCGGGATTTGAACCACGGATCTTCTGGTTTCCGTCCAGCCGCACTACCATTGTGCTACTATGGCCAACGTGCCGATATGACATTAAATTCTCCAACTGACTCATATTGACTCTGACTCAACGTTTCCACAATTTAGCCTACACACGGCCAGTGTGAAAGAATAATTAATTTCCATTAATTAACCTAATAGTGGTTAACTATAAAGCCCGGGCCTTAAAGTACTTACATGTAGTAAGTCGCCATTAAGGTAGTTGTCTCATGTGTTTATGAGAACTCCTAAGTGGTTTACCGGGAAAATATGAGTCAGTTGGAGAATTTAATGTCATATCGGCACGTTGGCCATAGTAGCACAATGGTAGTGCGGCTGGACGGAAACCAGAAGATCCGTGGTTCAAATCCCGGCTATGGCATTGAATTTTTCAGTCTGACTCAACGTTTCCACAATTTAGCCTACACACGGCCAGTGTGAAAGAATAATTAATTTCCATTAATTAACCTAATAGTGGTTAACTATAAAGCCCGGGCCTTAAAGTACTTACATGTAGTAAGTCGCCATTAAGGTAGTTGTCTCATGTGTTTATGAGAACTCCTAAGTGGTTTACCGGGAAAATATGAGTCAGTTGGAGAATTTAATGTCATATCGGCACGTTGGCCATAGTAGCACAATGGTAGTGCGGCTGGACGGAAACCAGAAGATCCGTGGTTCAAATCCCGGCTATGGCATTGAATTTTTCAGTCTGACTCAACGTTTCCACAATTTAGCCTACACACGGCCAGTGTGAAAGAATAATTAATTTCCATTAATTAACCTAATAGTGGTTAACTATAAAGCCCGGGCCTTAAAGTACTTACATGTAGTAAGTCGCCATTAAGGTAGTTGTCTCATGTGTTTATGAGAACTCCTAAGTGGTTTACCGGGAAAATATGAGTCAGTTGGAGAATTTAATGTCATATCGGCACGTTGGCCATAGTAGCACAATGGTAGTGCGGCTGGACGGAAACCAGAAGATCCGTGGTTCAAATCCCGGCTATGGCATTGAATTTTTCAGTCTGACTCAACCTATCCAGCAATGGTTACGACTTCAGCTGTTCTGTGTTCATCTTCAGTCCGCCTGAAACAAAAAGAAAACGTGTTTTTTTTTCTTTTACCTCTTACGTTTATTTGGAATGCTCTCAAGTAACACAGTCGCAAGCAGAGGTCTGAACTTTATTTCTTTCTATTGGATTCGAGGTCGTTTTAGCGACTTCAGCGGCATTGATCTTTCCAGAGTTGAGCTTTTTAAAGGGTCAAGGCCTCTGATCTTGTTCTCGGCACACACTTGCTGCACGTGCAGAATTTCTCATAATGTTAAATTAGTTTTCCTTCACGTATCACTCCCCTTCTGACAGAAAATTAAAAAGATCCATTGCTTCTGGCAGAGCGTCACAAGTTCTCTGCCGGAAGTTTGGATGGAGGGAGGATTTCTTTTAAAATCCATGGTGCTCTCTACCCGTTTGGGCATAAAAAAGTCTTTTGCTGCTTTAGGCTCTCCTTAGGCTTTAGGGCTTTCTTAAAAATAAACCGAGAATTACTTCCCAAAGACAAACCTCTTCTAGCACAGTACCCGTTTTAATCTAAGATAGCACTGAGTGTGTGCTTTTTAGTGAAGGGAAAAAAAAAAAAAACAGGCTCAACGCAATGTTAACTGCACCTGAACATTGAATTTCACGTGTTAATTATGCAATACTTATTAAATTCTGTGTCTAAAGTACTGAGAAGAAACGGTCAGCGTAGTTCCTATTTTATACGCGGCAGTTAGATCGTATATACCTACGATAGGTAACTATTTATTATGTCGGGATTCAAGACTTTGTTTCTACTTAAGAATTACCTAACTACACATCATGCTGCAATTAGCGGAAAACGAAGTAAATAGCGTTGTGTACATCCTAATTTGTTTATAAAATTCTCATTAAGCATGCGATCTTTTAGAAATTAATTTATTTGCCTGTAAAACAAATCCTTGACATGGTAGAACATGTAACGTGACTTTGCTATATGACATTTAAAAACTGGTTTTCTGTGACAATGGAAAATTCATTTATGGATCCTGCACTGAGCATTTTAATTGCCGTTTCATCCTGAATATCCAAACGAATTAATTGCGGAATTATGGAAACAGTTTGCTATTGCGGTTAGGATGCGAAATACCAACCACCTTTTATGCGAGGCAGGGGCACCCATTTAAATAAATTTTAATGGCAACATTTCTCAGGAAGCCTTTACACAACAGGAACTCTTTATACTTACTGAGAATGTTTAGATTGGCCGCGACATGGCTGAGTAATTAGAACGCTTAGGTCTCACCAAGGTTCGATCCCAGGCGAGCGCAAAGTGAGATTCGTGATGGACAATATGGCGCTGGGACGGATTTTCTCCGGGTCCTCTGGTTCCCCTCGTCAGCATTCCACCAATTGTTCCATCGTCATCTTTGCTATCATTTATCTCGTTCTACTCATGGATACACTCTCTGTTTATCCACTTGTATAATAAATTACTGTTTTGCCACTTAAGCGATCCACAACATATATTTTATATGTGACAACCGCGATTGCGATTGCGCTATTACAGAACCTGACAAAAGCTTGCCATACAACCCTTTAATTTCCTCTCCGTATACTCTCACAAAACTACTAGCCATCCGTATGGAAGACAATTTTGCAAATGATTTTTCGCTCCTTTATTTCAATGAATGCTTAATGTAGCCTCCAAGGAAGACTTCCAGCTATCTTGGACATCCAGTTACTTCACATAAAATTTCAAATGGAGACAAGAAAGTTATGCTACACTTGATAGTTGGCATTTTCGGAAATGACAAAGCAGACATTGTAACCGGAGATTCCACTAAATACCCTCCAAGCCTCCAGATTCCTCAGAATTATCCACCACTATCCAGCAGTGGTAACAGGAGTCGTTTTCACCCTCCAGATGCAAACCGCAGGATGTCTGTCCCGGTTCTAACTTAATACATACCATAGAGCTCCCCTGTAGAGAATAAACCATTTTAACATTGCCCTTATACATCTATTCCTAACTCGCCCTGTAATCCACAATTTATAAACAACCAGTGCTCACTGTTCCACGTCATTAGCAACTGCCAACTTTACGGCAGTACATATATGTTAGAACATACATTTCAACTTATGTTTTATTCTTAGTGTTGATTCCTCTCGTAGCTACTAATTGGGAATTCAAGAGTTCTCTCACCATTGCTACCTGAAGAAGGAATCAATTGTTCTTTTTATTATGCACTAAAAATAATTACAGAATAAATGCATAAAATTCTTGTTGTAACAAATTCTTCCCATTGGTTTGTGCAACAAAATAATATTAAATGCCATTTAGTTGTGCAGTAATTATTTAAGAGATTTAATAACAATGTTTACGATTTTATTCGTTTCCGTTTTTCTTAGTAATATAATCTCGAGGAAGAACGATTTTGGGTCGTGCAGTGGCCGAGCGCTTAGACCGCTCGACTCTCACCAAAGCAACTGGGTTCGGTCCCAGGGACCAAAGTGTAATTTGGGGTGGGCAACACGGCGTAGGGACGGGTTTTTTCTGGGATCTCCAGTTTCACCCGTCATCATTCCACTAATTGCTCCATTATCATCTTTCCTATCATCCATTTCCCCCTCATTCTGTTATATAAAGGCATAAGGGATAGAGAAAGAAGAAGAAACAAATTACTGAGTTTGATTTACTGTGTTCCTTACTTGTGAAATTTAAAATAAATAGGCGCCTGCATTCATTCTACCGTTTTACTATCTTTTTAGCAAGAATACTTCTGAGAAGTATTAGCAATTATTGTGAAGAAAACCTCACGTTCTAGGTAGATCTTCCTCTTTCTTTCTTTCTCTCTTTCTCTCTCTTTCTCTCTCTCTCTCATTCTCTCATTCTTTCTTTCTTTCTTTCTTATTCTTCCTCTCTACCTCATTTTTTTCTGCTTCTCAACGATGCGTAATTTCTCTCCCCCCGCTCTCTCTCTCTGCGTTATATTTTGCGGAATATTCGGACTTACATTCAGTAGCTTTCGTACTTAATTGAATGGAAATACAAAATACTTGTTTTCTCAATCTGACACAATAAAATACATACAAATTTAATCCTCTTCCTCTTCCCACTCCTCCTTTTCCTAATCCTCTTTTTCTTCTTGTGTCTTCTGCATATACAGAACACGACTCTTGCGTACAAAATCACAATGGTGTCTCCTTACAAGGAACTATCACTATGGTCATATCGGCATTTGGGGGGGGGGGGGATTTAATCCTCCAACGTTGTCATATCGGACGATGAATGGCATGGATGAAATGATGCTCAAATGGGCCCAGGGTCCATAGAGATTAGAGCTACGACATTCGCCTTTCAGGATAAGGGGAAACCCCGGAAAAACTTTATCCAGGCAACTCAACGTGACTGAGATTCGACCTCTTGAACGTGAGCCAGGCATGCTACTATCTACTCTACCGAGGAGGGCACATATCTGCATTAGTTTGAGAGTTCGATGACATCATCTCTGCTCTATGTGGGGCCTGTGTGCCAAAAATCGGGTGCGGATTACAGCTGCAAGTACCCAAAAATGAGTCCAGAACTACTTGCAAGTGGTCGCATGAGGCACTTTCTCGGCTTCAGCTTGTAGGTGTTTGGGTTCTACTCCGCAGTAGATTTTTGGTGCACATGATTTATATAGGGGAGAGTCGTGCAGTATCGGCCGGCATGCAGTACCAGCCACTACTGTGATTTCCCTTTTCGCCTCCATGTGGTAGAATCTCTAGTAAGCAGTAGCTCACTTTAAATACTTTGACAATTCTTTATAAAGCAGTAGCAAGCTTGTGCATCCACGTGCGCTATAGTCGGATATCTTCTTCCTCTCTTCAATTCTTTGTCTGCTCTGAGTGCTTGATAATGGTTAGTGTAGCTCTTAGCGCACAAACATATTCTGAGCCCCATAGCAGCGCTATATTTGCGATCTCTGTAAACCAGTGAGCTAAACATTTGTGATCTGAGCAGAACTAGTGACAATAAGTTCCCATTATACTATTGTTCTATATGTGGCAGTACAATGTGTCACTGACAATCCTTATTGTACAGAAATAGGCAATGGCCGATACTGCAAGACACTTTCTACAAGCCTTATAATTCTAGTTTTTTACTTTAGATGTAATAAAGTACTATAAATAAAAAATAAAAGTCATTACATTATACTATCTATAGAACATGTCTTGAGGTAAGGGAATAATATAGTACGATTCCGATTAACCACCACAGTTACAGAAAAAAAAAACTTAACCCGCTTGATACTGCACCTCCTGCCCCTACAGCAGGCATTATACCATCAAATTTTCAGGTGCGTGACGGTGTGAGTACAGCGATAGTTCCTTTGTTAGCTCGTGGATTTCTCTTCTTTGACAACACGAATTTATTGTTCGACTCTGTTGTTACCATGTGCATTCTGTTAGTTCTATATATTAATATTATCTTAAATGTGTTACTTGAAGTACTACATTTCTCTGTTCAAAACATTAATTTCGTTTCGTGGTTATTAAATTTCTATTACAAAATGATTATACTGATAATATATTCAATGCTACTTCTTCTATTTCCCTTTTTATATTTTTGCTGATCAAATAACTATATCTGGCAATTAAGTTATCACTTCATACTTCCTGTTTCATATAGTGCATTGACCGCAATGTGTAGTGAACCTATTTCTGCAAGCACTTATCTCATTTAACGCGAAATAGAAGTAGTTTTCGCAAGTACCGTTTTTGGAACATATATAAAATGACAGTGGTTAGAAGAAGTCCGGACCGGACCGAGGTGCTGGCTGGCTGAATATAGCCAGAATGTTTTTACTGCGTGCCCACCCGTTAAGTGTTTTACAGCAGGTAAAGTATTTGAATTCGGGATTTTGTAGGATGAGATGTGGGTTTTGAGATTTGAGTTATTTATGAAGTTACAATTTTTGTACCTTAGGATTGAAGGACAGGACAATGCCTTGCATCCTGGTGTTTTAATTTTGATTAAATTTGGGAAAAATTTTGATGCCAAACAGCTTGGGAAAATTATCTGGAACTCAGCTTTAGCTGCTGTTAGGATTAGCTCCTGGGTCATCTCGGATGCCCGCAAGCAATGCGGGGTAACCGGTGCAGTCTAGAACGGCTTCTAGTGGGGTCATAATCTTCCAATTATCTGACGAGGGCGCTTCTATGTGTACTTGTGTAGGTAAAGTAGCGTATAATTTTGATGACCGACGCCTAATTTCATCCTCCACGTATGTAAGACGCGAGACTTCGTGAAGCAACCTGGTAGGAAAATAACGTCTTATAGAATATCTAAGTCCTCTATTCTGTACACGTTTAAGCCATGCCAGCCAGCTATCTGCGCCCATGCCCCAGATCTCGCAGGCATATAGCATCATCGGGATTACCAGCGCTCGGAAGAGGTATAACCTCAGGCCAAGCGGCATCGAGCTCGAGCAATTGCTCCCTGTACCCTTGCCGCTAGGTCCCTGATGTGCTGGCGAAAGGTCAGGCCCCTACCCAATGTAACTCCTAGATACCGGACAGTTAGTCCACTCTATCCTTCGACCTCGGAAGCTGAAGTTGGGATAGTCTGAAGGGAGTGTGGCGCTTAGTAAAAAGTATGGCGTGACTTTTGTCCGGATTTGCGGACATCCGCCAACGCCGACACCACTGTTGTGTGAGCCGGAGGTGTCTCTGTAATGGGCTGATTAGAAGAAGTCAGATAAATATAACACTTTTTTTTAAAGCGATAAGAATAGCTTTGCAGATTTTGTTGCTCAGCTACCACTATCAGCACAAATTACATACTTCCAGTGCCAGAGCAGAAAGCTATTAACCAGAATGAAACAACGCAATGTGCTGGAAAGTAGGGGCAGCGATTAGATATAAGCGTTCTAGTCTATGCCAGTGTGAATGTGCATGCATGTCTATTAAATGCAATAGTGAAATAGCATTTTGCACGAGGTGGCGTTCGTAATCGCAAGAATCGAATTGCATTTCATTTGCCGCTGTTCGACCTAATTGCATATTCTGTGCTCCGGTTGCTACGGGCATTAGCACCAACTGATAGTTGTAATACTCTGCTTTATGTTCCGAGTTCGCTTCACTAGTTCTACAGCTCCATTTTCCACCATTGTGTATTCATAATTGCTTCATTTCGTATAGCTGGATTACACCCGCTTTTTACATGCAGTCACAATAACTTCGAATCATAAAAATACCAACAATCTTCTCCCCTTCATTCATCCCTGTTACAGAAATCGATATTTTAACTGCAGGTTTGAAAATTAACTTAATCTAGCTGCACAGAAAATGAATGATGATAGCATAAGGACGAACGTTAAAACATAAGACCGTGTATCACAGGACAGAACGCGTTTATGGGGAATAATGTTTATTTGCAAACTCACAGCTTAGTAGTTTTCACATTAAGCATACGTAATATTCTATAGGTAAATAACTAGCAAAATTAAGTTGACAACCGATTGATAATTTTTTTTCTGATTACTTGATCCTAAATGAATTTACCAAAATCACAAACTGTTTTTCATTAAACTCTTAATGAGTACCCAAACTGCATCATTAATGCACTAATCCAAAGGTTCTCAAACTGTGCATACGCAAATAGATGCAACAACTTTTATTAAAATAGTCTTACATTCAGAAATTAGCTCTCCTATCCGACTTTGCACGAGTAGTTTATTTACACTCGAATGGCGGTTGAATTATTATCTTTGCTCTCCTGTAATGCATTGTTTCATGTAGATAGGCTAAAAATGCTCGTCTCGGTAGCGCAGATGGTAGTGTGTCTGCCTCACGCGAAGAGATCCCATTTCGAATCTTGGTGAAAATGAGTTATCTTGATAAGGTTCCTTCTGGGTTTTTTCCCTTATCTGAAGGACGACTGTAGATATCTCTAAGCTCTATGGACTCTGGGCTCATTTGCGCATCATTTCACCCATTTAATTCATCGCCCGATATGACTTAACGGTGGAGGGCATAAATTACACACACGCACGTGCGCGCGCGAGCTAAAGAATACTGATTTATGTGCTAGAAGTTGAGAAAAAGGATCAAATGAAAGCGTAGCTTATCATTTTTGTCAGCTTCTAGAACCCAAAAGTTATCAAAATGAATTGATAAAACTTCAAGGAAATGTGACGATATAAACCATTTGTTAAAATAGCATTATTTTATATGTCCAAATATATATATATATCCAAATTTAAACAAATGTATTTGAAATTTTATGGTACAAACATGAAAAAAATAAATAAATAAAACTCAGTGTTTATATATTTTTTATTCAGCTTTTATATAGACTGTAATCATGTGCAAGAACAGTGCGTTTCAACAATGACAGAATTATCAAAATTGCTGGAATGTTTTTGAGATCACACACACACACACACACACACACACACACACACACACACACACACACACACACACACACACACACACACACACACACACACACACACAAACATGCAAACATTCTCTATTTATACTTAGTATAAATATTTATGAAGTAAAATTTATACCTTGAATTTTCTGGGAATAGCCGGGAAATAATTTTGTACAGTCTTGTATAATGAGCAAACCATAAGGAGTGAACAAAATTGTACTGTAGTTATTTCTGGCAAGATAATTCAATTTCAAAGTTCGTAAATTATGACCTGCTATAAAGTATTTCATTATTGCTTCGGTTTCCTGTGTAATATAATACTTGTTTCTACGTTTATCTCGATTAATAGGAAGTAGATAAAACGCAGAACATTTGCAAAGAAGAACCTACATAAATATAAACAATAGAGGGGGGAGGGAGTTCATAAAATATTTCAATTTTATCCTTTATTTCTTTCAAATATATTCTATTCATGCTTTCTGATTCTAAAGAAATAATAAGCTATTCTAATTAAATAACATTTTGTTAAAATGGGAATAGAACTGAGAAGCTACCGGCTGAGTAACGTGCATGGAGACAAATTAGTCGCAGAAGCAGTAAAAACCTATTCTGCAACTGAAATGTGCAAGAAAAATTCTAACGAAGTAGTGGAACTACGCACTAATACAGGATTCATAAAAAATGTATACACATCTGAACGAACGCTGTTAAATGTGTACTTTTGCTTATCAAATTAGTAGCTCTTAAGTGCCAGACATAAACAAACGATGGCGAATGGTTGCTTGGACAACGAAGGACTATGTGTCCGCAGGGACTTCTAAACACGGTGCTGTAATTTCTTGACGAAGGGCTTCCAACGTAGAGGGTTTCATGTGGAACAAGGCA
Organism: Mantis religiosa; assembly: GCA_030765055.1. NCBI lineage: Eukaryota > Metazoa > Arthropoda > Insecta > Mantodea > Mantidae > Mantis > Mantis religiosa. The sequence continues at coordinate 82,275,678 of CM060954.1, forward strand.
TCCTTCAGGTCCCCGAAGGTAAAGATCGAGAGGTCTTAAATCTACTGCACATACCGGAAATTCAGGTGCACCTCTTCTGCAATCTACCTGCTCACACTCCAGGAACCGGCTCGCCTTGTGTGTTTGAGGGGAGAGGGGAGAGGGAAAGAGTAGCCCCTCCTTCTAGCAGGATGACTCACCAACTCCATGAAGTGCAAGCATGCTTGACAAAATAAATATGTTTAATATTTTCAGATTCTGAAGTTGTTATAACACAACGAAAATGGCCTCTATTAATATTCTAAATGATAATGAACATCAGACTCACCAGTAGTGGATTAACTGGCTTGTCGACATGAAAGTGTGGATTTTCTGGTGCCAAACGTCATTATGAGGCTCATTATTCCGATAATTTGGAATTGGACCTCATCAAATAATACAATCTCATTTATCAAACGCTGAAACCGTTAACAAAACTCCATTCAGCGATCAGAATTGTCCTCATTTTATGTCTATATAATCTCAGTAGATGTCCTGCGCCGTGGCATTGTGGTCTACAGCGTGTGTATTTTGGTTCCCTACGTCCGGAGTGCCCTGGAGGATGTGGATTTAAAGTCCCGGGTATAGGACCGGTGCCCTCTCAGCATCGTAAGGAAATTGAGGAGCTACGCTAGATAGCGAACCCTGGTCTAGAAAGCCAACATTCCGGCTGGGGTGCCGAGATGCTGACTTTATCTCCTCCCCGTATCAGTTGGATGATCGCCCACATCTACTTGCGTATGTCGGCGTGGAGCCAGCAGTCGGTCTGGCAGGCTCAGGCCCATTTTGGGTTGCTACGCCACGGGTTAATAAATCTTAGTAAATACACTTTCCACTTATTGGCTTTCAGAGTGCGTGTACACTCCCACTGCTAACACCGTCTCACGAGTACATTACATTGCAAACTTCTCAGGTGACACTACAAAGTTTTCTTCTAAGACCATAGCAGAAGATGCTGTAAAAGGTCGTCAGGATCTTCCCTTATGCACCTGATAAATGTTACTCAAACCTATTACAAAGCCGTGCAATTGTCAAAGTGTGGAGTTTTACAAATACACATCTGCACGAAAATTGAACTTCAACGGCATTCTTAAACTTAAAGCACAAATTAAATTCAGCTTCAGTTCCTCAAATGTCAAGCGTGTCCTGCCCTTGTTTCATTATTAGGTATCTCTGGTCATATTTAATCATTGGAATCGTAGTGAACTGACACTGTCAACAAAGTACTATAGCATGTACTCTACAAACAACTTTACGAAAATATGAAAACAATACACATAGGTACAACATGTGTTAAAAGGTATGTACAAATGTTTGAAAGACTGTATTCAATATAGAGACAAGAAATGATATTTGTCCGATCTCAAGACTGAACGGCTAAAGGGATATAGTTGTAGACAATCTTCGCCTGTTCCAGAAAAAACATTTTTTCACTCGGACTGCACACACAGTTTAACCAACACGTCATGCAATTAAAATTCTATTCGTTTAAGTCGAAAACTGCAATCCTCCCATTAAAATTCCACAGTTTGGTATTTTTGTGCCACCTGCTGCAGCTTATTTAATGCATGTGGAATGCAAATATGGAATCATCGATGCCTTAAATTTGTTCAAGTGCACACATATTACAAATAAACCTGGACAGTCTATGTGTATATATTTTATTTATTAGGTACACCACAATAACTTCGATGGCCAAGATTCCAAATAAGATTACCATCACCATCAGACTTTTATTGTTAAATATCAGCATAAAAACAAGTTAGGATTCCCAACTGGCGAGAAAAATTGCAACAATTGATTAAGCACCCTTTTAAAAGGTTCTTATATTTCAGTGAAACCTGTATTCACACGATTTTCATCGTATTTCTTTAGGTATTTACAACTTTTTGGGCAAGAAAAGCCATATTCATAGTTTTAAAATTTTTGGAGCCTAAAATTATTTATACATAGAGAAGCTTAAGGCAATTTCAAAAATTAAATGTATTTGCGAACCCGCTGTTAACATATTAGACGAAAGTTTAAGTTACTTTATCACAAGGGACTACTTTGGTGACATAACAAAAAATAAATAGATTTGACCGTTATTTCCAAACTATCAAAGTAAAATTGATAAAATTTGGACTGTATCATAGTTCCACTACCTATGTTACATCTATACTGTAAATCTTAAAAAGAGCGTTATGAGTTTAGGATTTCAAAATTTCAGTCATATATATCCTTAATCGATATCTCGACTTGAAATTCCGTTTTAATTAAGAAAAGTGTATTAAGAATTTCAAAAAGATAACAAGGAATATCTCCGAAATCATTCAACCTCCCCACCGCCCAAACAAGGTATCTGACATAGATAAATTGTGCAATTTAAGATATTGACCTAAAGAAGCGTCAGGCTCAAATGAAATAACCGCAGTTTAAACAAACGACTATGTGCATAAATCTTTGTAAATGCCAATCTCAATAGGGCATGTTAGCTTAAGTGAGTTGTGCCCACCTCTGTAGAATAGGTGGTAACGTGTCTACCTCACGTTCAAGAGGTCCCGAGTTCGAACTTCAGGGCGAGTTATATGAATAAGCTTTTTGTGAGTTTTTTTTCCGTATCCTGAAAAAATAAATGTCGGTTTACTCTAAGCTCTATGGATTCTGAAGTTGTTTGAGCATAATTTCACCCATTTCATTCATCGTCCGATATGACTTAATGTTGCAAGACGTAATTAAAAATAAGTGAGTGGTCCTGACTTATGTTATTCGTGTATAGCAGAAAACACGAAAGAGTTATTTAATCTGGTGATTTTGCGCTGCATATCGTCACATACAAATGATACCTATTGCTCTCAGTTTGTGGTACTGTTGTAATAAGTCTGTTACTATTAATGAGAAATTACCTTGTGATTATTATTTATGTTGCCACTGTCGCTGCTGTAAAGTTCCGAATTTAACACTTAGAATCATTAAATCCTTACAGACACTGAGTATAACACTTTGTTAAATGAAATGCTTGCAAACAAAGAATCAGATCAGTCAGTACATACACATGAAAACCGGTCAATTTACATTGACGCTTATGACACCATGCCTCTGACAATGATGCTTTCTAATTACTTATCTGATAACGAACTGACACGAGCCTCTCTCAGCTCACACGCACCATACAAGATAATTTCTCGCAGAACGTACTTGAGTGTTTCACACAGTGACAAGTAGAGCCAAACAAATTCTAAATATAAGATAAAGCAGTCTGTAGTGATCGGAATTTGACGTGAAGAGGAAACTGTCCAGTCATGTTGCTACGCACTGTAGCACAATATTTCCCAATCGTATCGTGTATGACAACTTCTTTTTTATTATGTTATCTAGAAATGAAAATGTTTGGTAGTTCAGAGTGAGTGTGTCGGAGGATATCCGGAAAAAAAAATTTCTGGCCACAACTTACAGTCTTCATATACTTCTATGAAAGTAAAAATTTTCTTTTTAACAAATCTGATCCGTGTACTCATTAAAGAAACGTTATGCCTGTGATAGTAATGAGTTTGAAGCCTATAAGAAACGTGGCGGGATAAAGCATTCTATTATTTCACAATGTTATACAATATTTGCTGTAGCATTAAAAGATGGAAAACCACTGTTTTTTCATATGTTGGCCGGTAGCCAAAATGTCTAAATCTAGCAACACTGAATTTGCACAGCTTACATTACAGCGGGCATGGCTAAAGAACCAATTACGCATTGAGAGGTATTGTGACGTGAATAACAATCGGAAATCAATACTCACTACATTCCTGCTCCAGTCATTTAAGTAAGCTTTTATTCATACTGCTTTTATCAACAAACCCTTTATTGTATGTGGCTATGGCATTTAATAAACTGCAAGTTCTACATGTCGGTGTCGACTATCCATGTTTATTTGGATATTTAAATAACTGATGACGTGAGGGACACACCCCTTTGCTTCCCTTAGCGCACTCTCAACAGTGATCCTGGACAACTATGTCACACGACAATAAATGCTTCATAACTTCTTAATGTAGAAGAAGTAGAATATTTGTCCAGTATTAGTGATGTCATAGACATTTTATCTGCTATGGTTGCATTAAGATCGCTGAAAACGTAGAAGCAATTAAATTATATACCAGCAAATTCAAATCTTAGATCTTAGCACTGATCTGAGGTTATTTGGAGTCGTACTAGGGTGTGCATTTTTTCTGCAAGACACTTTAAAACCGAAAATATTTCTAAAATACGAATACATTACAAGACTAAAAGCACTTCACTGGTCGGTATTCCATAGAGGTGAATGAAATGACTGTCCTTATTGAACGAACTTGGATTTAATGCGTTGTCAACGTTACATTTTTACTTCCACTAATATGTATAGTAAGTACGGCAAGTGTTGCATTCCAACCACAAATTTCATATCCTCGTTCAACAAGAAATACATACAATGGGACTCCTGAATATATAAAAAGGATTTTGTAGAAACGCTCTGTGTGTGTGCGAGAGAGAGAGAGAGAGAGAGAGAGAGAGAGAGAGAGAGAGAGAGAGAGAGAGAGAGAGAGAGAGAGAGAGAGAGAGAGAGAGAGAGAGAGAGAGAGAGAGAGAGAGAGAGAGAGAGAGAGAGAGAGAGAGAGAGAGAGAGAGACTGAAGAGATAACGCAAAAACAAAACTCGATTATAAGGCCAGCTTCTTACAAGGAAGTAACACGAAGAATTTCAAGAAAATGCTTACACTTTTGACTACTCCTTATGTGGAACATTTCTCGAAAATATTAATTTTCTAAAGAAAATGGCGAAATATGAGTAAAATATCATAGATTTACATATTTTTGTGATAAACGTAAGTCATATCTTGAGCTTTTTTTTGGAATTTCTCATTATGGATGACTTAAGCATAACTCTAAACCGTAAAAGTAGACAATATTTTACTTCACAAAATATGTGGGGCTCCTTAAATCGCACAGTTTGTTTATGTAAAATACCTTGTTTGGGGGGTGGGGAGATTGAATGATTTCGGAGATATTCCTTGCTATCTTTTTGAAATTCTTAATACACTTTTCTTAATTAGAACGGAATTTCAAGTCGAGATACCGATTAAGGATAGATTAAGGATATGTATGACTGAAGTTATGAAATCACGAACTCATAACGCTCTTTTTAAGATTTACAGTTTATATGTAACATAGTGGAAATATGATACATCCCAACTTTTAACAATTTTACTTTGATAGTTTGGAAATTATGGTCAAATCTATTTATTTTTCGTTTCGTCACCAAAAACGTCTCTTGTGATAAAATAACTTAAACATTGGTCTAATATGTTAACAGCAGGTTCTCAAATACGTTTAATTTTTGAAATTACCATAAATTTCTTCGTGAATCAATAATTTTAGGCTGCAGAAATTTTTAAAACTATAAATATGGCTTTTCTTGTCCAAAAAGTTGGAATTTTTGTGTATCGAATTAGAGAAAGTGTGTTTAAATCCGTCTCACAATAAAACCTAGGGCAATTTTTATTCACTGTGTCTTTCTGAACGTGTGTAGCAAGTTTCAATAGCCTAACACCAAAACTGCAACACAACGAGCATTTTAAATGAAAGAAAATTGTGAAAATTTTTAATAGTGACAAAACAAGGTTAAAGAATTAGAATTCATGTCTCATACTAACATTCCGGTAGTTTCAACTCGATTAGAGCATTTAAATATACGGAAGCTATCTAAGCATTCTTCGTATTCAGAAATGCTTACACTGCTTACTAAGTGCTTACTAGACTAAAAATATAAAAAGGTATTTTTTTGAAAATGTTCTTGAAATTTCCTTAAAGCCTACCGTATTCCCCCAATCCATTCCACCTACAAAATAATAAGCAGTAAAAATAATTTCTGCAAACATTTCTATTGACATGAAGCAGGGAAATAAGAGTATAGAAGTATAAAAAGTATATAGTACAAGAGTATAGAAAATAATGCATTTTTTATTTGCGTTTTTTGCATTGTACACCCGCAATACTTTCCTTATATCTTAATGCTTATAGAATTTGTTACAATATGTCCTTTATTTTATACGTCTGTTTCTTTATACCGTTCTGCGAGATTACATCACCAGGACCGTCTGGTCTCATTTTATACTTGTTGCTGATAAGGCGTTCAAGCTGTAACTAGGGACTAAAGGTAAAGAGAACATAACGTAGGGGGACGCCTCACGCATTGCAACCTTCACACAAATCTATTGTGGCTAACACACCCCAAGAGGATGGGATGAAGTGAGGGAACCGCATGAGGCCAGAGAGAAAGTGCAACTTCCTAACAAGTGCTGATCAAGACCCGCTGCGCAGCTACCAACACCCTAGGTCCGGTGTGAATAAGCGTCCTACCACATGCGGAGAGCCATCCAGCGCCGGATAGCGTTTATAATACGCCAGCATTTGCACCATCTATCCCTGACTGCCAGGCACCACGAGCTTGAAAGCACACATGGAAGACAAGGAAGTGGAATGAAGGGAAATGGCGCAAAAGAAATCATGGTATGAAAGTAAGCACCTCAACATTCGCCGAAGTGACAAGGAGATACCGCGAAAGACAGACATCAGGATGCGCGGTCGACGGGTATGGAATCTACAACCTCCCGAATACAAGGACCACAAGAGACAAGAGGCTTTCTTTGCTTGATGTTCCCCATTCCTTTTTGAAGCTGTATCTTGTAGTACACGTCAACCGTTGTTCGATGTTTTAATTTTAATTGATTAGGAGTTGTGGTTCTGTGCATACATGAAACGTACATTATAGTATGTATTACAAATAAAAAAAATCAGAGAAGAAAGCACGATTCGAACTGGGAACCGTACACAAAGGACAGCTGCGAATATGTAGGGCAAGGAAACTACAACTGGTCATCTTCAGAGGTTTGATGCATAACGATAGAGTACGTATACCTTTTGTTGTTAGAGTTTCACATTAGTATAGAAGACAGTTTATTTTCGAAATAAATATTACTAAATAATATATCTAAGAAAGTGAGTACTACTTGATACATTTCTTTCTAATGAGCTAGCTTCATGTAATTACCTAACAGAGCCTAACCAGACGACAAATGCTACATCAATTCGTGCCAGTTCATTTCATAAGTAGAAAGGAAATGTGTTACCAGTGCAGCAAAACAGGTTTTTCTAGAGCGTACTACTTCCTTCATTACAAACTTGGATGTAACAACATCAACAAAGTTTGCTTAGCATTTTAAAAGACTTGCTTTTTTCCTCTCGATTCTTAGGAAATAGAATTTGCTCCACTTCCTGTCCTATCTGTATTTGACATAGAGCAGAAGCTCTATGTTTGCCTGTGTATATTTAGAAAAATATGAAACAAAACAAATATTTTGCACATTTAGAGAGTTTTAGGAGTATACCGCTTTTGCAAACAATTATATATTTGTCCATTTTTCACATTTCTCATACGAATTTAACATATTTCATGACATATAGAAAAAGTTTATGAACAAATAATGTTTTATATATAATAGTTCGAAGAAACAGTGAAGAAAGAAATAGTGCCAATATATTTTCATACATTTGCCTCGCAAGTCTAACGGCATCACTGAATCGGCTGTTTTCGAAATATACTTGCATATGTACAGCACAATAAGATAACAATATGCTAATGCTAAAAACTACTGTATGAGTTATGCAGAATACCATATACCTGTATTAATATAATACATTTTATATTCCAGATGTTCTCGGGAAACAAGCCAGGTGAAGAGACGATTTGAAATCAACGCTTCGGGAGCGTACATCTCTCCCATCATCAGGGTATTTAAAGAAATGCTATAACCGCAAAATGTATTACTGGATATAACACAAATATCAACAAAGACAAAACTCTAGCAATACTCGCGTTACTGAACAAAAGAATGTTTCAGTAAATTAAATGGCAGGTCAGGATATGGCGTGAATGTAGCAAATTAAGTCAAAGAAACGTAACTACTTAACTTGATGTTCAAGCTTGTGTCATGTATATTATATATGCATTTTGTGGTTATAGCATTTCTTTAAATACCCTGATGATGGGAGAGATGTACGCTCCCGAAACGTCGATTTTAATTCGTCTCTTCACCTGGCTTGTTTCCCAAGATCTGGAATATATTCGTCGCCAGTAAAGCTTCAGGTCTTATAATACTGTATCTTTGTGGATTCGTGAAAATAAAAATCAAGTTTACAGAAATTCCAAAATGCTTTTTATTTCCGTAGAAACACACTTCGGTCAACCCTTACAGTAGCAGAATTACGTAACACACACAAATACAATATTCAAGATCGTCGACATCAAACAAAAGAGTTCACTTACAAAACACAGCTGCACGATTATCAAGTTCCGATTACGACTGACTCAACTGGCGATTCGAGACTTCTTTTATAGCTCCACTCACTGTCCTAGACATTTTTAGAATGTTCTCTAACAATCAAGAAGGCACTAGAAAGAGGAACCTTCCAGTCATCTATCTTTATCTGTTTCAGCAAGCTATCTCCACGCTCCACTATTTGTCCCTTTGTGCGCGCCAGCTGCGCCAGTCGCAACAATGGGTTCACGACAGTAAATTTGATTTATCAATGATTTTAAAGCGCTCCTCGAGTTAATCTAAGAGTCTACATGGTTAAATATGCTTCCAGTAGCGGTTGGGCTATTAGAACTCGCATTGCAAAGAAGCCCAAATGACCTTGTTGTCGACGGGCCCTAAAACACCACACACACTCCCCATTGCAAAGATTCAGAGCAAAACCTTAAAATAGTCTGCCAGAGAAATTCAGAGAATGCGCAGAAAATGGCATATTTAATGAAGAAAGTACTCTGCATTAAATTCTGGAGAGGTTTAAGAACCTTTACATCTTATGATGATGAACATTGCTTTCAGACCGTATTTAATTCATCAACGGAATCCTAAAATGCTGGTGAGATTTAAGGAGTTTAAGGTTTTACTCAATTATAAGTTGTGATGCTGAACATCGTTTTCATATTATAGGTTTATATTTAACTGCTAACGTTTCTACAGCACAAACGCTAAAAGAAAGACTGCTGAAATTTATTTGAACTATGCAATCTTTATTAATGTGGTGGGATTATATTAATTGTGACTTTGTGGGTTCGTAGATTTAAAAGTCCAAGTTGCAGATATTCCAAATGTTCTTTATTTACGTAGAAATACACTCTGATCAATTCTCACGTAACAGCATTACGACACATACACCACACAATCTACCACGGTCGATGACAGTAACAAACAGTGTTCTGATTACATCTGTTTACATCAGCTCAGCTGTTTACTGCTTACGATTCACTCTTGGCGAGTCGTCGCCTTCTTAAATACCTCATTCATAAATTCTAGACTGTTCCAGAACAATAAAGAAACCGAATATTCTATCACCTTCCAGAAGCGTAACTTAATCTATGCCGACAAGTCCTCTATGTCAGCTACCTTTATTTGCCGGCTCTTTGTGTACAAAAGCTGCGCTATCGTAGATAACGGCTTCGCGACAATACTACGAGGGTGGGTCAAAAAATAATGCCTCCTATTTTTTTCTCTTTCAATTGCCAAGAAAATTGAATCCAATTTACATAGCTTGAAAACTACAACATTGGCGATTAATTTGTCACTATTCAATATAATCTCCGTCCTTTTCCACAGTTTTGATCCACCTTTTAACTAGGGCATGTATTCCAGTGTGGTAAAACACACGGTCTTGCTTCCTAAGCCATTGACGCACGGACGTTTTCACAGCCACCTCATCTTCAAAATGAATCCCACGATGAGCTTCCTTTAGTGGCCCGAACAGATGGAAGTCTGATGGTGCCAGGTCAGCGCTGCATGGGGGTGAGGTAAGACTTGCCATCCCAATTTCTCAATTTCTGCAGTGGTGTAACGGCTGGTGTGTGCATTGTCATGCAAAAGAACTTCCGGCATAGTTTTTGTTGGGCGAACTCGGCGAAGACGTGCTTTCAGCTTTTTGAGAGTTCTGACGTATTGGATGGAATTTATTGTGCTCCAAAAAATCAATCATAAGCACAACCTCTGCATCCCAAAACACTGTCGCCATAACTTTCCCTGCCGACCGCTGAGTTTTGAATTTTGTTTTTCTTCGGTGACGTTGTGTGATGCCATTCCATTGACTACCTCTTTGATTCAGGTTAAAAAAAAATGAACCCACGTTTCGTCTCCAGTAACCATGTTTTTTCCAGAAACTCCTCTCCCTCCAAATTGAAGTGCCGCAAGTGTTCGGAGGCTATTGTTTTCCTTGTTTCTTTGGTTTGGGCGGTTAACATTCTTGGTATCCAACGTGAACAAACTTTTGAGTAACCCAGTTGTTGAATCGTAATCACACTGCCTTTACTGACGGAGGTAATGCGACACAATTCACCTGTTTGTTACCCGGCGATCACCACGAATGATGACATCGACTCGCTGAATGTTGCATGTAGTCACTGAACTCACCGGCCTGCCGCTTCGCTTTTCATCTGCCAATTGTGTTTGCCCTTCAGCTTCGATACAGCGACGAATCCATCGTCTAACAGTGCTGACATCCACCGTTGCATCACCATACATACACATTTTTTAGCCTTTCGTAAATGCGAATTAGCGTGTCACCTTCCGCAGTCCAAAATTCAATCCCAGAACGCTGTCTAATACGAATGTCGATGTCAGCCATTTTGCAAGAGGATGCAGTGCTGTCATCTGTTGACTTAGGAAGTTACTACAGCAGGGGATTGGAGAAGAAGGTTTGAGAAATTGCGCCAAATTCAAAGTTTTCACATAACTTACTTATTTAAGGGGAAAAGAAAGGAGGCATTACTTTTTGACCCACCCTCATATTATGATAAACTATACAATTTTTAACAATAAGGTCTCCTTACTATTATTTTAAAATATGTATTTTGCTGAGGGGTTTCGCGAATCCCTGATAACTTTTCATATTCAACGTATATTAAAGTGGATAATTTTGATGGTATTTAGCTCATCTTATATATGACAAATTGCAGAAGACAAGTACTGAATATTTGTTACCTATTATTGGCAACATATTTTTGTTATACACTATACCTATTGTTTAGACAAAGTTCTTGTCTTTGCACACTATACGCATGCTTTTGAATAATATATGATATTCTTCATGTTATGAAATACATACATTTACTAAGTTTACTTCCTGAAAAGTAATTAACTTCATATTTTGATTAAGTGTGTAACAAAACTTGTGGTTTTATTTTTATTTTAATTCATGTATTCGAGAAATGCTTACTCGTTGCTATTAAAATCTTGATTTCAATTTGCGAGGAAATTTAAAATCCGATTACATAATTTTTATTCGTGTTTCCATGACACATTTTTATCTTCTTGTTTGGGTCGTGTCTCCTTGGCAGTTAAAAGGGTGCCCGATTTAAGGCCAAGTTGATGCAACCCCGAAACGGAAGTTAGGAAAGAAATACTCACTTACCAACTGCAGCTTATGCAGTTTAATCCTCTGTGCATTTATCTGGAGCCTGTCACAGGACTGTTTATTTCCCGCATTTCTGTGTTTTATGGGAGTATTAATGTTCATCAAAGCGCCAAGCGTACTTAGCCTATCTTCGCCTCGAAGATTATCCGCGATGTAAAGGCAAAAATAGTTGCAGTTTCCTCACGTAGAAATGGGTTAAGTGCTTTTCTATGGACAAAAAGTAGCCGTTTAGATACGGTTCAGGCTAAAGTGAGGTCCAATGTTACGATCCTTCGAAGCTGTACGCTCTCCTGAGCAAATTCAAGTGTTCCCTCGTGCACTTGTGTAGCCTGATTTATCGACCTCCAGACGCTAAAACGTGCGGGAAACAGTTCTCCTAGGGGATGAATGTCTCAATCGATATTTGCATTTTGCAACACATGAGACTTGGGCCATTACTGCATCACATTAATCAAGTATCTGGGTATAAAGCGAGCTTACAAGAGATTCAAATAGGGGTAACGTGTAACTACATCGACATAAGTGCATTTCTGATGAAGCAGCAGAGGGAACGTGTCGCATTTCTATTTTGAATGTTGGTAGCACTAGAGAATTAGTGTTAACAAAGGGAACCTTCTTCTAAATATGTTAACACTGTATGTCTAATAGTTCACAAGACTTTAGAGGGTTTCTTTGATAAAATAAATGGCGTTTCTTCATATTTATGTTTGGACTACTTTCGTTAAATTTGGAAATAACTTTTAATTTTGTTCCTTATAACATTTCAGATCTATATAAAAGAATCTACGCAACGATATCTAAATTCTCAAACGAATGTAGTGTGCAAATAACATTATTACCCACATTAATCTTTTTCTGAACATAGAAACTGTGACGGTTATTTCATGTTTTTCAAATATTTCAGAATTTGTTTTGAATTGTTCTGGAAAAAGTTATTTGTATAAAATAGGAAATGTGAATTTGGGTAGGCCATGGAATGATACAACGGACGTTAAATATTACATAATATTTTTGCTATTGGTAATTACAATAATGCAATTACGTAATGTGTTGACGTCGGCCAATAAAAGATAAGTAATTTAGTGGTTCTAGAAACATCGTGTAGAGAGAACCCAGAATGATCAGATAGCTTGGCGTCACTTCGCAAACAACGGTCTTGCGAGTAAGACCGTGCAGATCGTGCAGAAAATGTTTAGTTGTGAATGCATTTGTGTTGTACTAGTGGCGTGTGCCAGAAATATAAAGTTCATCGTTACAACAACAATTGTTTGCGAAAGGACAGCATTTACATTATTTGAAATTGTAGCACGATTCGCTAATTGTTTTGTGGAATAAATCCCACCATATTTAAAACAGAAAAATTGTTGTTTATTTTCCAACAATTGCAGTATCAAATACCCTTACTCCGAGACTACGACCAGATGTAAGACACGTTGTTCCACAGTTCCGAGGCATCTACAAGATCTCTACCAGATCGTCAACAAATGTGAGAAACTAATCAGCATCTCCCATCACGCCTTTTGCAAATTTCTTTTTGCAAAACTTACACTCCAAAAGAAATTTATCTGGGTAAAACAACATAACCAGGATATCGAACTAGTCTCTCCTTTTCGCATTATGCGTACTTACAGTAAATATAGGAAGTATTGTATTCCACCCAAAAATTCACTGGCAATACATTTTTGGAATTGCCTGTATACACCCCAAGAAAGTGTTTAGAAATAGGTCTCTATTTAAGTTAATTGATGGAAATTAATCATTTCTTCATACAGGCCTATATAGGCTAAGGTTTTTGATAGAGTCTACATGAAAAATTCAATGCCATGGCCGGGATTTGAACCACGGATCTCCTGGTTTCCGTCCAGTCACTCTAACCCATTGAGCTACCATGGCCAACGTGCCGTCCTGACATTAAATTCTCCATTTGACTCAAATATTTCCCCGGTAGACCACTAGGGGCTCTCGCTTCCGAGATACACCGTTTGTGGCGACTTACTATCGTAAGTAGAATCCCAGACTTCATCATTTAACTCTTATTATTTTAGTTAATTGATGGAAATGAATCATTTCTTCATACTAGCCGTATATAGGCTAAGGTCTTTGATAGATAGAGTCCACATGAAAAATTCAATGCCACGGCCTGCATTTGAACCATGGACCTCCTGGTTTCCGTCCAGTCGCTCTAACATGCTCTATCATGCCGTAATGACATGCAACGTGCCGTAATGACATTAAATTCTCCATTTGACTCATATATTTCCCAGGTAGACCACTCAGGGCTCTCGCATTCGAGATATACCGTTTGTGGCGACTTACTATCGTAAGTACTTGAATCTCAGACTTCATCATTTAACTCTTATTATTTTAGTTAACTGATGGAAATTAATCATTTCTTCACACTAGCCATATATAGGCTAAGATTTTTGATACAGGTATAACTAGGTGGGGATGAAGGAACATACATGTTAGCAAAAGATCTTTGAGGTCTACGCCAGCAGGAACTTTCATACAGAGACCCCATGAATTAAAAAAAAAAAAAAAAAAGAACAAGAAGAAGAACATGTGAAGACAACACTATGTGTTTATATCAGAAGTACGGTTGTGTTAGACGAGTTGCTGTAGGGAATAAAAAATTTCTAACATCTCAAATGTCTTAGGTGAGTGATGATTAATTGCTGTTCCAAAAGTCGTTGCAAGGCAACCAACTGAGCTACCATGGCAACGACATTGGATTCTTCAAATGATTAGCATATTTCCCGATAAAACTCAAGGCATTCTCACAATATAAAATACTCACCACAGAAAGATCTGTAGTTCAAATCCTGACCATGAAATACATTTTTCAATCTAATTCTACCTTTACGTCTTACATGGGGTTTGGCGAAAAACATTTCTTTCCCTGAATCAATGGAATCTGCAAAGGGGTTATTACACCCAGCAGCCCGGACTTAGATGGAAATCACAAGGGGGGCTGAGGGAAAACGGTAAGGGAGACCAAAAGTAAGCACAAGACTTCAATTCGCCACATCAATATTGCATAATAATCGGAGCACATATTTATACATTTTAAAATTAGATTGACATCGCAACTAAACTGATCACATCATTATGCGGAGTCAACTCGTAACATATAATTTACACCACATGGAGAAGATATTCTGGTGTCTGTGATTGACTAAATTTAGAAATGAATCGATTTCTACTGTTGAAAGCGGGTAGCAACGAACTCTACTCCAGTCAATGAAGGACGTCATGGGAATAGAGGTGGCGAGACATGGTGGATATTGCCGTGTCCTTAGTTACGATGTTAGTTTAATTTTAAAACGGACTATGAACTCAGCCTTGAAGCATCTAAGCATACGTTGTCTGACTTACCAACAGTTTCTGCCATGCAATAATCCACCAATGTGATAATTACCGTTATAAACTATTTACTAGACACTGCTGCATGAACACTAAGTAGATATATCTGCTGTTGATGGCTGGCTTGCACCACGATATGCTAGGTCCCACGTTTTCTAGCACTGCTGTCCAATGCATACGAGTTTTTGGTCTGACAAATCATTGAAGTTTTCCGAAATCTGAAACATAAACTTTTTCCTTTTCCCAGTTATCGTCTATATAACGGCTGTAGGATAATCTTCAGCAGAGTTCTGCAGTTGATGGAGGTGATTTCGAAGATCTCCAAAGATGAATTCCACAACACAATTTAGGAAGGACAGTGGTCTCATTCTTGAAGAACTCTTTATGAGGGGGAAACTATAATTTATTATTCTTGAAACTCCGTCCTATGTAATGTATAAAGTATTTAATTGTAAAGCAAACGATAACGTAAAGGGAACATCCATAATAAAGACAACTGAGAATATAGTTTTAAAGTACTGAAAGACAAACATTTAATTAGCATGTTTGTACATCTGGCAGCCAAGTAATTAAACAGATGAACTTAATTTTGATTCTGTTTATTGTAAAATGTCTATATACCCTGTGATATTCATATTCCCTTTGCAATTTAGTTAGTATAAAATAAATATTTTGTTTGTTAACGACGGCGTGCCCAAATTTCACTTCACAGCTGTTCCTTTACATCTCAACAACTCTACTGAAATGGGATGTGGCTTCTACACAAACTTATAAACCGTCTGTCTGCTTCGGGATTAAATTTTGCGACATTGGGATCGGTAGGCCAGCGCCTAACCAACCAAACCATCCAAACCGACAACTTGGTGGTTGATGCCATATCTTGATAACCATGAACGTTTATTGGAATGTTGTAAACTTTATCACAAGTCTGAAAAACAAACTAAAACAGCACATACAACCAATGTGAAAGGATTTATACGAACAGATTAAAGGGATGCACATACATTCAAAACTGTTTACGGATACCCAAGGATCAAAAGAAAAGCTGCTGTATTAGAATAAACCTGCGAAATTTCTTAAAGGTTGTAGGTTATTTGTGTATACAATACTTTATGTAATACAAAGTTCTAGTGAAGTTGTGGGTTCTTAACCTTGAAGAAACGCTAACCAGAGGCCACACCCCATCCGAGTGAGAACCTACAATAAGCAGATGTCCTGCTAACAAAGAAACTGCTGCGCTAATTGGACAGCATCAGCCCGAATAACAAATAAAATGTTCTCTTCCTGACTCGAGTCGCCTCGTGGAGCTCTGAGTTGGCGTACGCGAACTAGCATGATGGGGTTGTAGAGAGTGATCAAAACAGTTTGCACCTTCCAATAACCAAACAAATCTCTTGAAGAGAAGTGCCATTAGTGCTTTGCAACTATTCTAGGACAATTCTAACTTTAAAAGTTGATTTTTCTATCCCATTTGTACAGTATCTGCAAAGAAACTGTAATAATTAGGTTCTACAGGCTATCGCAACATTCAGTACAATATGCTAGCTACCAAATCCAGAGGTCCCGGTTTCGGTTCCTCCTTAACAGTCTGAAGCTAAGAGTGAGAGTGTGAATGTGTATATGAATATATTTTTATAAAGAAAACTCAACATAAACTAATCTGACAATATTAAAGAATAAACGTCGTCGATAACCATTTGTTTGCCGCGTTATAAACTTAACCCTTAAATGCATGAATTATTTTACTACTTATGTCGCTCTTGCTGTAATTTACAAACCGGTTTTCATACCGCTTGCTGAGGTGTCTCAACGCAATCGATTTGAATAGCCATGGTCGCTATAGCAAAAGATAATGGGCTGGCTATCCATTCAAAGCCAAACGTCATGAGTTCGAATTTTGGCAACTGCAGTCAAATGTGCCTGTGGTAAAGGACGGGGAGGGCTCACGTAAAATAATCGGTGTGATGGCTCGCGTGTATATTGACGGGGTATCATTTGCCTGCAGTATCATTTGACGCATCATTTCAGCCAATGGAATTCTCATGTGAAATGCGATGACACTGATACATGAAATGAGGATGGAGCACCGGTGGAATGAGATGGCGGGGGAAACCGGAGATTCCGGAGAAAACCCGCCCCAGCGCCATGTTGTCCATCACAAATCTCACTTTGCGGTCGCCTGGGATCGAACCCGGGCCGCCTTGGTGAGAGTCAAGCGGTCTAACCACTGAGCCACTGCGCGGCCGACATGGAATTCTCAGGAATCACAAATGACATATATGTTCACTCCACGTGGAGTAATCAGTGTTTTATCTGAGAGATATCTATTACCAAAGATAAATCCATGGTAACCGTTTGAGCAGCGGGACTATACAATGCTATAACAACAGGACTAAAACATTTCTTAAGCTCATTACAGGCTAATGTTGCATATCTGTTACACCATCTACTTAAGGGTTAAATAGGTTAAATGCGGGGGCACGAGGTAGCGAAGCAAACTGTTCATTAACAACTCCATTGTTTTGGCCATGAACTCAGACGAAACTGTCTAAACGCATACTTAGAATATTATTACTTTGATCTACATCCTCTGATATTAAAGCTTTTTTGTTTAAATGTATAATGCGATGCTAGTAGGATTTCAAAATAATGAAAAGCACGATTTTATAAATAACGAACTAGCGGTATGGAATTTTGGCACTGAATGCAATACTTTCACAGTTTCCATACCAAAATGTGTGAAGTACGGACAGTTTTAAGACTTAAAGACCAATGAATTTAATTTTATGGATGTATCGATATGAATGTTACTTGGTAAACTGAGCTGCATAAAGCAAATCGGAATCAAGCGCTGTCACATTACTTGACACTCAAGAGAAAGGAATTTCAGTAAGGGAACACCATCTTACACATTTTTGGAATATTAATGATTTAAAGAGAAATTTAAGTTGGAACACGAGGGTGATACCTCATACCTGTACCTTATAATCTCCAAGGAGTAGTTTGTAACAAGCAGCGGCTAATGACGGCACTTCCTAGGTTTATTCCATTTGCTTAGTTTTGTGCACGAAGATTTTCCTCCTCACACTTTCAGCCAATCAAGCATTATAGATGCTTATTTTTGTGTCTCATGAATGTGTTATAGCTCGGCGAAAAGGCAGGCAAATGCGCGGATTAGCACATAAGAAACAATGTTGGGCATCGCTGGTTGAAGTATATTGATTTCGATGTCAGCGTGAGTTAAATGAACTGTCCATATAATATATAATATATATATATATATATATCGAAAAAGACGAAAACGAGGTTAAGTCATTTTAATTTTGATAATATTTTCTTTGACCTTAGCCGCAATACTCTACTACTAACTACCTGGGAGGGTTTAAAAGAAAATGACAAGGTCGAAAACTTTAGACTCAAATCCAAAACGTCTTTCATTAAAATTGAGGCTTCATACGCATATAGCTATGTCGAAAGAAATTAATTTCTTTAAAAGGGGTAATTTCTTTAAAATGATTAAGTAATTCCAAACAATATGTGGCACAATAAAAATAACTTTTAAAAATTGTAATCGTCAAACTTTGTTGAAACTGTATAAAATAATGGCGATCCCAACCCTGCTTTATGGGTGTGAAAACTGGGTCTTGACTATCTCACAACAGAAGAAAGTGGAGGCTGCTGAGATGAAATTTCTGAGACAGTTGGCAGGTTACAGACTCATAGACAAGAAAAGAAACGAGGATATTAGAAGAGAATTGGAAATTCAGAGTCTAAATGAAACAATCGTTGCATACAGGCAAAAATGGCAAGATCATGTGCAGAGAATGACCGAAGACCGCACACCACAAATAGTATACAAGTATAAACCTGTAGGTAGAAGAAATGTTGGCAGGCCACGAATGAGATGGTCCGATCAATTTCCTTGAAGTTGGAACGGGCCACAAGGCTTATACCGTGATGATTATGATGATGATGATAAAAGGGGTAAGTTCACTTTATAATAACTGGAGTTCCCAGGATACAAAGTTTTGGTGAGGCATATATTATAAACAACATCCCAAAGCACCGATATCACATCCGTACTGCAAAAATTGATGTCGTATTCTGAAAGAGGATAAACAATTTTCAAGAGATAGCTTGTGCATAATACATTTTAAAACAGAAAGCTGTTGCTTCAGCAATAGTGACAACTGACACCCCGGTGAGACATGTTCTGACTTACTGCAATTTGAGAAACAGTCTCACCCAACAGTAGTTCGGAGAGGAACCCTAAAACTGAGAGGGCTAGAAGCACGGGTGGTTTCCAAACTATGTCGGTATAAGTAAATTCGAAATAAAGTTTCCTTGCACTAATTTCGCAACACCCTCATTAACTGGCCATGCACTTTCTTAAGAACTTATTTCTCCCACTCCACCAGCGAAGTTAATATGTTGAACGCTTCTTAAGTATTTCAACAAAAATTAATTTTAAGTTCTATGCCTTAATGTGTTTTACTTTTGTCAACGTCGTATACTTTGAAGCAAAAAGTTTGGAAATCAAAACGGTTGCCTGTCTTGTGTAAATATATGAATTTTCTGTAGTAGGAATCACATTGTATATAATACCTAACACAGATGGAGGCAAACTCCAAAAAATCAGCGTTGGCAAATTCAACAAAATTCACATACATACTTTTATTCCGCAGAAGGGAAAGGACCCTACTGCTACTGAAATACGGACTCTACTTCATGTATATAAAAAGAAACACGCTTCCTTTATGAGAGGGGCTAGTTATATTTAATACGTCAATAACTTCCTCCATAGTGCTGCGGTAGCTTTACTGCCTAGGGTACATGAGCACTTGGGTTTGATTCCCGGTGTTGATATGGGGATTTTTCCTCCCTGAGGGTTTCCTAGGCGCACTCAGTCTTATTGTTCTTGAAGAACGATTAGAAGAGCTACTTGGGAAAGAAGCGGCTCCGTCTCGGAAACCACGTGGAGTGGCAACTTGCAGATTACATACCATTTCCACTACTGCACTCTGGAAGTTGCAGCAATCTCTACTTCCGTTCCTGTTAGGACAGAGAGTTTGCAATGATTGTGACCCACTTGCTGCGCTCTTTTACCTAAGCCCACTTGTGTCAAAAGTTAAATTTTATACTCTACCCGTGTGCAGTTACTAGTCACCCATCGGGCCCGGCAGATAGGGGGGGGGGATGCTGTGGTGGATACCAAGGAAATAAAATACTCGGCATGGACCTATTCATTCTTAAGCTGATCCGCGCCAAAATAAAACTCAGATGAATGACAGGTCATGTATCCTTCCACCATTCACTCCAGTACTGTCATACTTTTACCACGTCGTAGCGAGTACACAAACAACGTAATGCAATGCATGCGGTGTTAAAGGTAATAAGATTAATAGCTAACAACAAAATATACGGGTGCTAATTAAAAAGCAACGCAGGAATGTACGATAACATGTATTTGCTCCATGGTAGTGTCTCTATCCCTTCCAAATCAGCATCATTGTCTGTGCTCCTGTGCTTCACTTCACGCTGATAGCCAAATTAGCAACAACGATGTCATAATAGGATCAAATAAACATTCAAAAGGGAAGTCTTTCTCGATTTTCATTTTTTGATACCCATCTCCCAGAACAAGGATAAGGGAAAACCCCGTAAAAAACTTATCCATGTAACTCACCCTGACCGAGACTCGAACTCGGGACCTCTTAAACGTGAGGCAGACACGCTACCACCACCCTACCGAGGCAGCCTCTCTAGCTTTTTCTCAACTGTTGACGGCTCATTTAAAAAAATGTCCACTGATACAGGAATTGCATCGTTAAAAAGTCGCTACATTCCTGAATCTCTCTATCACGCACTTTTTTTTTCTGGGGTGTAACCACTTCTTCCTGTTTCAGTCATTTCTTACGAACACTGTTGATACTGGTATTCGAAACACCGGCGAATTTGAAGTTAATTTCACCACTTCGTTAAGGGGAAATGTTCGAAATGTCTCACATAACTTAAACTTTCAACACTAATGTTTTTCCACCACCAGTCAAACAGTTCGCTGGAATATACTTTAAGTCGACGAAGATGAAGAGAACATTCGCCGCAGCCATCCGCATGATATTAAACAGAAATTCTTGGTTTCTGGCTGTAAACAACGTTCTGTGAATATTAGAATATAAAGTGACTCATACATTGGAATTGCAGCTGTTTTAACGTCAACCAGCATCAATTAAACTCTTTAAGTATTTGTATAGAGTATAATACAATTTATGGATAAAATTCATTCTAAAATTTTGACTATTAACATGGCATCATTAGCGCGTGCGCATTGCTATCGTGTTTTACCACAATGAACTGGCCAGGTGGTTTTGTTTTGGAACGGTTCAACTTAAGAGTGAATGGAGAATAACAGTAGGTTCTCCAAAATAAAATCTTATCCCCAGAAAGCGAGTTAGGCGTTGGACTGGTTGTAAAATTCTTAAGATCCAAAGAAACATACCGGATGAACAAAACTGTGAATGACTGGCATAGGTAAAAGATTAAGGATTCACGAATTTTGGAATTGTTGATCTTGGGAAGGAATGGTCGAGGTTTAGCACACAATGAACTTGAATTCGTTAAAGCCGCTGTTGAAAGCAAAAGTAGATACTATCAATCAATGTTTTAAATTGGGAAAAAATTAAAAGGAAAAAAACCTTAAAGGTCTCGATAAATAGGAAATAACGCCCTGATTCATAACAGAGTGTTCTAAAAGTTAAGATCAGCAAGTGGATTTGCAGAGTTGGTAGATACAAATTGGAATAGTTAATGAAGTCATTATTAAATGATAGAATTACAATAATGCGGTAAGGATCTGGATGCCTCAGCTGGTTGCGGATTCTATCAACGTCGGTGGTTGAAACGCGGCCGCAAAACACGGCATGTAAAAGAAATACTGCGGGACGAAAATTTGGCACGTCGGCGTCGCTTATGTGATCCTGACATTGATATCTGAAGAGTTTGGAGCGAAAAAAAAGCGTTTCTCACAAAGCGCAGGTAATATTCACTTCAAAAATGCAATATTTAAGTTTCGAATGTTTGGATGCAGGTCTTGATTGCGAACGATCCCGAAAGTCTAACGAAGTGATGCCATCTTGCCAGCTATGCAGACTGGACCCCAGATGCAAATTCCCCTTCTCGTTTAAACGAGCTTCAAGAGATATTATCGAGGCAACTTCAAAAGGCCTGCATACACAAAGAACGTTGCCTGTGAGACCTGTTCCCCTACATGTGAAAACAACATGCAAAGACTCCCTCTCAGTGCTAAAAGATCTGTTCAGCACGCGTTTGTCCAACGATGCAATTCTCTGCACTGCTCTTAATAGTCAAATGCAGAACAACTAATGGGCTTTAATTTTAAAACGGCCAGGAATGGTTGACAAGATAACAGATAAGGAAATTTTTTCTGATGACACTTTCGCTATTACATAACTCTTTATTAAACAGTAGCCCTTTGTGGTTTCAGATTTTGCAAATGTTCCATAATTTTCTTTTACATGAGTACCTATTCCTCTCATTCGCTTTTTATTTTCTCCTGCTTACCTAAGAATAAAAAATAGATTCAGGTTACTCAGTGATACGTACTTTAATTGCCTAACAATGATATGCATATCGTTGAAAGGAAAAGTACTTTGCAAGAAATACATTTAAAAATTCTGTGATATTCTGGTGCGCAAAGTTAAAGTACGTAAGTATATGATCATAAAAATAACCAAAGGAGAACGGCCACCGATATGACCATAGTAGTTAAAGGTTCCAAAATTCCTCTACAATTTAGATGTAATAAGTTGTCGCTAGCACAATTCGTTTTGAAATAATTAATTAAAGAAGTGTGTCAGTTATATAAGTATATAAGTCACTCTGTATTATGAAACAAATGGACACAACAACCCGTATGATTTATACTTCAGATGTTTTCCTTTCTAAATTTAGGTTTATAACAAGCTGAGAAGCAAGTCTCAGCACGTGCTCCAGTTGTGAAGAAATGTAGAAATGAGCCACTCGAACTTCCGGTGCCCTTCTAACGGCATTGCCAACTCTTAAGGATGTCCGCTAGAAGATACATTGGAATCCCTTCTGCAACAACCAAGTTCCTCACGTCCTCTTTGCTCAATGAAGCTTTGAGAATGAATTCTTCGTGTCGTTTACGTGGGAAAGTCCTTATGGTTCTGCTAAGTTCTGCACTTGATCCGTTTTCTCAAAATATAAACATAAAAATAGCATTTATAGCTTTTTCCATTTTAACCTGAGTAACAAATACAATCGGAAGTATAACCGAGTAATATATGAAATAATAGGTGTAAAAGCAAGTTATACCTTATAGCCATCAAACATTTGAACTAAATAACATCTGGCTGACCCCGTAGCTCAGTCGGTAGAGCACCCTGGTCCCGGGTTCGATTCCCGGCGGTGGGGGTGGGGATTTTTCTCCGACCAAGATAATTCCCCATCTTCCCCAGAGTCTGGAAGTATGAATGAGAGTGTGAATGTGTGCGTGATCTAATGATTAAAACCTAAAGAATTCGAGTTAAAACACCTTCGGTATGTTCCAAAGGAGAACGACCGCCGATATGACCATTGAAGTTAAAGGCGGGATATAAATGGAACAAGTAAAAAAAAAAAAAAAAAAAAAAAAAAAAAAAAAAAAAAAAAAAAAAAAAAATAATAATAATAATAATAATAATAATAATAATAATAATAATAATAATAATAATAACATCTGTAATCTGTCACGATTGTGATTTTCGCAGAAGAAAAATAAAGAGGAAAAGAGAAGAATGAAAAAATTCTATGTACAGTTCATACAAAATTGTATTATTTCCCACTTAAGCTATATCCTTGAGCATATCTGCAGAGAAATGGTTTGTTATGTAATATTCATTTCGTTAAACGAAGTTACGAAAAAGTAAGCTTTGGAAATGAACATGACATTAAATTAGTCCTAAACTGTAAGAATCAAAACACTACGAAGGTGGTGATGTGAGGTTAATAGTTTGCCGTTCATGCGGCTAGCCGGAATTTGAATCGCGATTTTTTTCTACTTGAGAGTTTTATTCAAACCCTTGGATGGATTTCAATAGTCATTGTTTTAGGTACACCTCATTTGCTCATTCAATACGTTCTAAATGAAAGTTAAACTTTCAAAACATTCTGCTTCAATTTAAGGAAGGAAGCAAATTCTGGCATAATTTGTGTATTTTAGAACTAAATTTTTCTGCCCAAGATTCTGTCTGGCTTTTACTATGTTCGAAGCGAATGAAATTTGGCACGAGCACGAATGAGTTTACAGAAAGTTGAAATACATTTTCGTTCCCTACATCAATATATTCAGTTTATTTACACATTTACATGTCACTGTGAAATCAATATTAATACCATTCAGCTTTGGTAAATCAATGCATGAAATTAAAAAAAAAAAAAAAGAATGATGCAAAAATGTACTTTCCGTGTATTGTAGCCAAGATTTGCAATATTCTTAGTTCAACAAATTGAATCACCAAAGAAATGTTTCACACAGTAGCTGTTCTTTTCTACAGTGATTGGCTGCCAGTGTCATAGGAATTATTGTTAAAAGAAACTGCGCCTCCCTGCTACTTTTAGTAGCCTGAAAAAAAAAAATCTATTGAGCGTAAGTACCTTTTTTGCATTTAGCAGTCGGACATGTACCTGACTACTAGAAATGTCGGTATGTTACCATATCATAAACAAAACTGTGAGAGAGAAATTATTGAAATAACCTAACAGTTTTAAAAATAAATGTTATGATTTAGTTTCCCCAACCACAATCTTTATAGCTATCCGCCTCATAAGACTTTTTTTAGTAAACCTGCATGTAGGATCTCCATAATTCCAAGTTTTTTGGGTTTTCATATGTCAATTTGGGTGACTCTTTTACAGTTATGTTAACTTATCCTTACCATTTATTTCCATCAAATAATTTGGTAAGCGTTGATTTCAAAAGAATTATATTTTTGCAATTCCAGTTTTAAAACACGCTTATTACGACAGTATAAATGGTGCACAATCAGCGAAATTCTGGCACTGGTACCAGAAAAGAAAGGAGGTAAATATCTAGCAACAAGAAAGCAATGACGTTTTCACCTCCTTGACATCATAATTTTGTGCAAAAACTGTAAGAAAACGACCTGCACGTGGGTAGAGGGCTAGGGCGTTGTGCTTTGGTTTTCTGCCACAGAATGCGCCCCGGGGTGCAGATTTTAAGTCCTGGGTATAGGACCGGCGCCCACTCAGCATCGTGAGGAATTTGAGGTAGCGAATCCCGGGTCAAGAAAGCCACGTTTCTGGTTGAGGGTGCCATGATGGAAATAATAAAACAATACAAAAATAATAAACCTGTATGAAAAACCTGAAATCGTCGCACTCACAACTGCACTTCCATTCAAAGACAAGAACCATCTCATTAAATGTAAATCGTATCTACTGATTTAAATTCACAGGACTTTACAGTCATCTCGGTTCCTTTAACATTTCAACTTGTATAAAATTTATATTTTCAATTCAATTCGTGTTATAATTACTATCCAGTTTCCTTTAAAATTGTCAAATCAACAATATAACATTTCCTTGGCAGTCATATATTATACTTCATCTCTCATCTCTAATAGGGACACCTTATGGATTATTTACAGAACTACGTTTGTCCTGATATGCATAGTGCACCCCACACATTCTTCTTAAACCAAATTTTGTGATGACTCCGTCTGCCAGACATCGGTTTTGTATATGATTATTAGCCCGTACAGTGTTACAATATTCGAAGTATGTGAATCCTGACTATGTGAGTTATCTGAAAACGGAATATGCTAAGCTCTTCGGCAACAGCAAATCTGCCAAATTTTAAAAGGCACATCAATTATTTTTGAATGAAGTTAATTGTTTCTTTAGCTATTTAGTGTTTTTGATGATATATTCAGTTCATTCCCAAACAAATTCTTGAACACATCTGTTTTTTGTAAAAAGAAAAAAAAAAAAAGTAGTAGATATAAACATCAGAATGTGTTTGTTGAAATTTAATGGAAATATAAACATCATAAGCGTTTGTTTGGCATTTAATGTAAATGTTAACATTAGAGTGTAAAAAAGTGCAACAAATAAAGCTATAAAAACAACAAAAATAGATTATATTACATTTAGCAAATTTATTAGTTATTTTTCATACTAGAATTGCATCAAGGACGTGGAAATTTCACTAATTTACGCTAATTTTCTCTAAGAACACTAGTGAAAATTAGCATTCGCTAATAGTAGCCAAGATTATAACTACACTATAAATAACTAAACATTAGATAAGATTTTCTATTAAACGCTTACATACAAATACTGTTTTGTGTATCGAATACATGATCATTCATGTAAGTACTATAAACTTCTGGCTAGGAACTTTTAGAGGAACGTTGTTGTTTAAATAAGGAAGAGCTAGTTAGTAACGCGTCGCAAATTGACCCAAGGCAACTGCACATTAATCCACATCCATCACAAGTGCAATGGCACCAGCTGGCGGCTGTATCAGACATCGTAATGAAGATGTTCCCGTAATGTCTTGTCACAGGGATGTGCAAGCTCACCAGCATCATCAAACATTCTAAATCCAGTAACGCAATAACCTCTCTCCCCCATTTCTCACTCAGACCGGCACGAATGAAAACAACGTACCCTTACAATCACTGAACTGAAGTTATCTGTGGGAAAACGCGGCTCATGCACTTCAAGTTGTACCGAAGCCGATGAAAAACCAAATGGAGTTTATATGCATTAAGATGTTAGGTGATTACTTCCCAAAATAGCTATCTATTTCAGAACAGCAAGACGTTATTGTAAAACTATTTTTATTTTTGTTAAGTTTTCAATT
Source organism: Mantis religiosa (assembly GCA_030765055.1). Lineage (NCBI taxonomy): Eukaryota > Metazoa > Arthropoda > Insecta > Mantodea > Mantidae > Mantis > Mantis religiosa. Next base: position 82,302,444 of record CM060954.1, read on the forward strand.
TACTTTTCCTCTTATGCATTTATGACAGTAAAATGATTCCAGATGAAAAGGTAGTTGAAATAAATGAACAAGGCAGGAGCACATCAGGCGCCCCAACGACACTGAGTTCCAGAAATTCTATCGGTACTGTCACGAGGCATTATTCTGCCGCTCATAAGCGAACACCGAGAGAGAGAGAGAGAGAGAGAGAGAGAGAGAGAGAGAGAGAGAGAGAGAGAGAGAGAGAGAAGCGGGAAATGAAAGAGAAGATAACGCCCAAGCCACGCCTATGCTCGCACTGGCAGCGACGGGGCGGGGAGAGAAAGAGCCAAAGGAACGTCTGGACAGTTCTCTCTCCGCCGGCCGCCTCAAAAGGACGTGAAGCTTCAGCTGGTTTCGCCAATCTTCGTGAAACAGCGGATCGGAGTCCGGCGGGGAGTCGTGGTAGAGGCGGGTTGCAGTTGCGTGCCAGCGAGCTGTGTGCAGACGTGCATAGAAGCAGTCAGTGAGTTGTAATTGAGCAGGCTCGACGTGTGGCAGACGGACTTGAAGATTACGTATCTGTTACGTCATTCTGCTGATATCAGAGTTGTACAAGTGTCTTTCTACGGAAATAAAGAGCAATTTTGAATTTCTGCAACCTGGACTTTTAATTTCACGAACCTACAAAGTCACAGTATGCTTTTTTCCTATTTTATGTGTTTGTTTTATTCCTCGGGTAACTTGAACATAAGAATTACTGCAGCCTTGCAATATTATCAACTGTTTAAGGTGCCTTTGTCATTTTAGCTAAGAGGTGATCGCGAAGTTTGTTAAAAAGGAAATTCGTGTTTAGTAATATATGTAAATTATTTGTATTGTTTATTAATTTTTGACATTTAATACATTGTCAGCCTAAGGACAGCAGGCCGCGCCGTGGCTCAGTGGTTAGACCGCTTAGCTCTCACCAAGGTGGCCCGGGTTCGATCCCAGGCGACCGGAAAGTGACATTTGTGGTGGACAACACTGCGCTGGGGCGAGTTTTCTCCAGCACCTCCCGGTTTCCCCCGCCATCTCATTCCACCGGTGCTCCATCTTCATCTCATGTATCATCAGTGTCACCGCCTGCGATGCCGTAGGTAGTAAAAGCGGACGTTGAACACTACACACTAAGGACATCACAAAAACATAACTTCAGAGGGTTGTTACGAAATGCAACAATTTTACAACTAAGCATGTGCAGCAATGCCTACGGTGATATAGACATTTGAAAAGTCTACTTTCGCAACTGTTTCCGATGTATGCTAGCTAACCGATTAGCATGACTATGATGAACATGACAGAAGGGAGATGGAGGTTTGTATTAAATCTGGGCGAAGCATAGATTTATCTAAGCAACTGAATCACTATAACAAACCCTATTTATTCTGTCCAGGAGCCCAAACCTACAGGATGTTCATTGTAACTGGGTCTTCAGGGTAGGACCGCCTCTTTGATGTTCCTCTGGTCGACGTTTCGTCCCAACTATATGGAGCTTCTTCAGGACTCCTTCTTCCCTGACAGCTCCGTAGCAACTGTGCCCCATATACTTGGGACGAAACGTCGACCAGAGGAACATCAAAGACGCGGTCCTACCCGGAAGACCCAGTTACAATAGACACCTGCCGCCGAAGCCTACGCACTGAGTCTATGAATGTTGCCGAATCACCGTCCACTTTGTTCGAATAGGCAACAATAAGAGGGGGTTGTAAAATACCACTACTAATGTAGTTTTGTTTCATTAAGTAAGGCTAATTGTTTCCGTTTCAGATTTTTTAAAGCACAAGTTTTCCTGAATTGCTAACACTCGACATACGCGGTAAATGCATTTGGTGAACTGACATTTAGTTTCGATTGTTACTTTGATTAACCGACCATAGACCGCTCACATCCCTTTTATGAACCGACATACTATATTCTCATGTTTTATTAGTAAGCTATAATGTTTATAAACCTGAACATTAATATTCCATAATAGCTATATCCGTATATTACTATTCTAATCTGGTGGTGGTGGTGGTGGTGGTGGCTACGTCGGCGGTAGTAACAAGGTTTACTTCAAATAAGCTTGCCCCTTAACGCCCACGTGACCTAAGCACCTTTCATTGGCTGCTGCTGCCGTGGTTATATACTGTTGTCCAGTAAAAATGAGTTCGTTATTTAACATAGTGATATATCTTAATATGTTCGAAAAGAACTGTCAGTTTTATATTTTCATAACCGTATGAATTAAATATATTGCGCTACTTAGTTAATTTATCTGGAATGCATGTTAATTTATAAAATAAATAAAGAGGAGGATCCTTTGCTTCAAACCTGCCTCTCGGGATGATTTAGGATAGCAGGTGTGTTTATCGGTATTGGTGACATATTTGTTTATGACATTTATAGCTGACCTTGCTTTGAACTCGATTTATTGTACATTGCACCATCTACGGCATCGAAAACATTAGACAATTAGGGTAAAGGTGAAGGCAGTAGCACGCGGAGGGATACATGTCAGTGGGACAAGGTTATTAAAAACAAAGATTAGTTTTAGTGGTGGTAGAGTAGTAGTAGTAGTAGTAGTAGTAGTAGTAGTAGTAGTAGTAGTAGTAGTAGTAGTAGTAGTAGCAGTAGTAGTAGCAGTAGTAGTAGCAGTAGTAGTAGGTAGCAGTAGTTGTAGAAAAATAAACTATAAATAGTGTTTCCAGGTAAGGGTAGTATGCAGTGAGGGGAAACTTAAAACCTTATATGAAATTATCAACTTAAATATTTAACTGCCTTTTTCGGTTTTTGATTAATCCCTTAATTAAAAAGACACACAGTTATTGATTGACATTCAGGGTTCCCAAAACATGCATTTCAGGTGAAATCTGGATTACAAATTGTTTGGTGTAATATATTCTCCTTCAGGTAAGTAGGGCACAATAATTATGGTACTGTACGGGCACTTATTTAAGGGAGTTCATCATTATCCTGGAATACAATTTTAACGGCATTCGAACATCCGAGTGGATAAAAATGTCAGTGTTAAAAGTAACGCTTCCACTTCAACGGTCCACACTGATGTTGGATTTGCACAGAACAGACAAAAAATTGTGTGAACCTGAACTAGCAATTGAGTTTCAGCCACAAATTCCGGGAAAAATTCAACCAGGAAACTGGAATCCATACCGCCCGTCCCTTCAACCATATCCCTGAGAAGTCAACTGATCCTTCACTGATGTGCCTTTGAGCCCTTGGTCTACTGAAAGGGACATAGCTATAGATGAGGTTCGAAAAGTGCGCAAGAGGGAAAGTTAGGGCATGATTGTACTAAGCAAGAAGTTATTTATCCTCAGCAAAAATGAGACGCAGTTATAAGTTACGTGAATGAACATCATACTTAACATGATCTGTTGTGAATATATGGATTTTCGTAGTATAGAGGTATAAAAACAGCTGAAGCGTAATAGTACATTATGCAACGAGACTGTGATTACCATTATAGTCAAGTTGCCTACGACTTTATGCTCGATCATGTACCTAAATTAAAGCTTTCATTTTAAGTATTCCTTTCTGGTTTGAGTTATATGTTATAGTCGCGCTACTGGTTACCATGGATTTATCTTTGGTAATAGATACCTCTAAGATAACGCACTGATTACTCCACGTGGAGTGGACATATATCTGTCATTTGTGATTTCTGCGAACTCCGTTGGCTGAAGTGATGCGTTCACTGGTGCTTAGCACACGAACGGGAGGCGTGTCAGTACCCCTCTCTCACTCTTACAAGAATAATCAGTGCGTTATCTGAGAGTTTTTTTTTAAACAAAGATAAGTCCACGATAACCGTTCCAGCAGCGCGACTATACGTATTACGCAGGCGCAGAAATATTGATTACTTCCCTATAAACAACTTAGTTTAACCTAAAAGAAAGTATAGACAAACTGGAAATAATTGAATTTATTAATGTTAATTGCAATTAATGCGTATGATATTATGAACAGAACTGATATAATTTCTGAGGGTGTAAGTACAATGTCAGTTATTAGTGTCAGACATTTTCACATTTTTTCTACACTGGCGCTAGTAACGTTTTCAATCGAAAAGAGAATAATCGATACTTGCGCTTTCAAATTGTTACGTGGCCACTTCTGATTGATCGAATACCAATACTTTAATGAACAGGTGTACTTTAGTGAAGCACAGAAAATTACTACCCATTTATCGGACCGTGAATGAATTGGGTGAAATGATGCTCAAATGAATCCAGGGTTCATGGAGCTTAGAGTTACTCGACATTCGTCTTGGAGGATAAGGGAAAACTCCGGAAAAAACCTTATCCAGGTAACTCACCCTGACCGAGATTCGAACTCGGGACCTCTTGAACGTGAGGCAGACACGCTACCATCTACGCTACCGAGGCGGGCAAATTACTACCAGTCGTATAAATACTAAAGTGGGGAATAATAGATATTTATGGAACTTGCGAGTTAACTTTTGTTTATTAGCGAGTGAAAAGATCTAACGCCTGGAGCAATTGCGCAGAGGGCTTAAATTTCAAGAGCATGGTACGCATTAAACCGCTAGTCCCAGACATTATTTTATCCGTTACCTCAGAAAAAAAAGTCGACTTGAATTATGAGTTATAAAATATATTTGTACATTGTAGATGTCGCATGTTTGTTTCTTGTTTGTCAGACAACTAAAGAAAGATTGAACATCGGACTAAGCCCTCTACGAGGGAATCGATAGTCTAAGAGATTATAATATGTCTCTGACACTATATTAGAGTCGGCAATGTTGAAGAATAATGTGCTTTTATCTGATAAATTTCAACTTTATTCCTCTGATTGACCGGCTGTATTGACTCTGGTAGAGATAATTCGATTGTTTGCAGAGATTATTCATGTTTAACAGTAAAAGTCCTACTTTTCAGTAACAAAACTATCGCGCAATGATGTGTTTTTCTTATGGTAGTGGATAAAAGAAAGTATAAAATATGCATTTGCTTTATAGATTTTTTTTTTCAGATTTAGAGAAAAAGGAATAAATAGAAACAAAAACTATATATTTAAAACACAAATGTTACTAACATAATTAAACTTTAAAAAGTTGAAGTGCTTTCTATTTGTCACGTAACGCTACACAGCCTTCTTTAATGAAATAATTCCTCGAATTCCTTTCGGAGAACACAATAATAAAGAAGAGAAACTTTTACGGTCGATAACATTAACTCACTGGGGAAAGTAGGCTATTATAATTTTAAAATAGTCCGTATAAGAAATTTATGTCACCTTACAGTCATTACGGGCAAAGACTGCAAGCTGCAGATAACTACAAACCTTATCGTCGCTAACGAAGCACTCTGGAATATAGGGGAAAGAGCATGGGGTGAATTAACCAGGGATGGGAAAAACCCCTGTACTGTGGTGAACATTTTGTTCTAGCTCAATCTAGCTTTATCCACTTCGTTATACTATTATCGATCCTCAATCACAGAGAAGCAGGATTCGAATGTGTGCCCTCCACAATGGAAAGTAGCTGGAGAAAATGGCAAAATAGCGATGTTTCCAAAAAGCCCCAGAGGTTAACATTACAGAATTTCATATTCCATGCAATTAACAGCAAAGTGCTCGACAGCGTAATTCTATGTTTTAGAATACCTCAATTAGCACACGAATGTGTTGCATATTTCCTAATAGCCTTTTCTATATTTTTTAAAATCTCCACATTTGCTTACATTTTATACGATGCATATGCAAATACACACAAGTTGGACTCTGCACATTTTATTGCAAGTGCTTTACAATATATAAGAGCCAAGAAAGCCTTCTGCATGGTTGGTTGTAATTGATACTTTTTAAATCCAACTGTAAATACCTTTTAAAGAACATTACTATAATTTGTTGAAATACTATACAATTATACATTTTACAAAGTAACATTACATACACAAGAATTACTTTAATTTAAAGTCGTTCTTAAAATTACTTTGTCTCACTATTATTAAATATGGATGTCATTTTCCTTCCTTCTTTGACCATTTCTGTATTTTCTCTCTGTATGACATACAGCTGAAACTCTATAACGTTCACCAGCAGATGGAATCCCTGTATGTCATTCCCTGATGCTTTGGCACTGCAGCCGCTAGGCGTAAAAACAGCAAAGAAGGACAGCCGCTCAGGTAATAATGTTACAACAACAGAGCACAAATATTTCTCAAAATGAGGACCCTAAAAGCCAGAATTCCAAAACATATAAGGTGCTTTCACAGGAGCAATGCATTTTTGCATGGCACAATTTTCGATATTTTTTCTTTTTGTATGTTTTTAATAACCTAAATTTTAGAATATGACTTTGAAAATTATATATAGAGAACTCCACTTCATTCTCAGCATTGTTTATGCAAATGGGAACAACAATAGATGAAAAATGGCTCAAGAGACGGTTAGATCTTGACCGGTTACAGAATTTATGTAAAGAAAGCATTAATTTAGCATTGAGCATTTCGGAAACATTCACCGAGTTTGAAGTGTCTCACATTTTAAATTGCTTTCTAATATTTCTCATGCGCCAAGTATAACATATAATCAATTTCATTTCAAAACCTGATTTTTTCTTCGATTCTTTGTGTACCTATATTAACATATGCGTTACTGCTTTATTAGCTAACTGAATAATGCACTGGAAACTTTACATGATTAACAGCAAGAAAATAAAAAGATGACTTCCGCAAATTTATTTATACAACTATTGAAGCAAAAATATAGTATAAGGTTTGAAAAGCCAACTCATGTCAGCCGACATTTACCATAATTTTATCGCTTTCATGATATTTTATTGCACCTACGTGGATTTTCTTGATGTCAATTCGTCCGGAAAGACATTTTAACCTAGTTTTTTTGTACATTTAACTGGAGTTCTAAGCTACCACGATTCAATTACATATGTTGTTACCAAGAAGTTTATATTTAAAGATAAAATAATAATCTCCTATGCAGAAAGATCAGTATTCCGAACGGATTATAGCCAAAATTAACTCAACTAAATGAAATCATGCAATAATCGTGCTTTAAATTTCTATGCTATTTTTAATCATTCCATTTTTAATGTTGTAATATTCTACTGAATAATCAGAATAAACTACACCATCTTCGGATTTTCTCAAGGTAAAATTCGAGTGGTTTTGGTATATTGCTTTAAATTATGCTGCCTATGAAATAATATTGTTTAAAAGTCGTGAGCCAGAACAATTTGTCGATATACAGAACCTACTCCGTGGTAATGAACCACAAATCCTGTGTTTACCTCCGACTGAAGCATATCACGAAAAAGCTCCAGTCAGTTAAGTATTTTCCCAAAGATACCCTGACTGTCTAAACCATTATTGTTCAGGTTAAGGGTGCAATATATTTTTTATTCCTTTTCATCCTCCACATTATCTGTATACAGGAAGTTCAGATCCATTATGAAACTTCTTCGTTATAGGAAGCCCTGGTCTGGGTTTAATCAGGCTCATTGTTTCCATAGATACTACTTAGAATTAGCAATTGCTTGTCACAATAAGATGATATTTAGACAGCTATGTTACTCCCAATATTAACTTAAACATAGGAAAATGAATATATTAATATAAATGACAAGATTTGTAGCACTATAGGAAATAATAAAGTCGTTCATGCAGAGAGCCTTTATTATTCCTCAATGCTATTGGAATTTATTATGTCAATGCGAAATCTTTATTACCGCCTCTGTAGTGTACCCGAGTTCAAATCGGTTACTGTGAGCTATTTGGATAAGTTTTTTTTTTCGAAGTTTTCCCTTAAAATGAAATACACTTCTCTGAATGTCGGGTAACTATAAGCTCTATGGGCCCTGGGCTCATTTGAGCACCATTTCATCCATTTCGTTCATCATCAGACATGACTTACGGTTGGAGGACGTAAATTAAAAAATTAAAAAGATAGAGGGAAAACAAACACTGTTATCTTCTTTTAATGTTCCATTTATACACCTGGTCATATCGGCGGCAGTTCTCTTTTGGAACAGAACGAAGGTGTTAACTCATACCTATTCGTGGGGTCATTGTTATTATATTTATATTATTTATGTATTATTCATTAAATCACACAAACATTCTCACTCTCATTCATACTTCGAGACTTTGGGGAAGATGAATTATCTTGGTCGGAGAAAAATCCCCACCCCCACCGCCAGGAATCAAACCTGGAACCCCTAACACAGCAGGCAGGTGCTCAACCAACTGAGCTACGAGGCCAGTCACTGTCTCTTTAAAACCCGTATAAAATGTATATTACCTCGTTGTGACAGTAACCAATACGTCATCCATTGTTAAAAGCCCTTTGCTTACTAACATTCCGAAAACTGTTTAATTGGTCTTGCTGTCAAGCTCCAGCTCATTGAGCATAAAACATAAGATCATCCGTTTAAAAAGTTTCCTAGCACCACATACTAATAAAAGATTGGACAAATTAACACCAAACTGATGACAAACAGCTATAGGTTTAAAACCAAAGATGTTTTTTCCCCCTGTCTTTATTTTATAAGTAAATAATCTCCTTTAATAGTTGGAAAATGCATTAGCAAAAATATTAATTGGCAGTTGCTATATAATAATTGTTTGATTTCTTTTTTACACTGGACAGCAAAGATAATAACAAATGGAGCACTGCGGTATTCCATACTCTTTACAATCAACAATTTGAAGAAAGAAAATAGTAGTAGTAGTAGTAGTAGTGCTAATAATAATAATAATAATAATAATAATAATAATAATAATAATAATAATAATAATAATAATAATAATAATAACAATAACAATAACAATAATAATAACAATAACAATAACAATAATAATAATAATAATAATAATAATAATAATAATAATAATAATAATAATAATAATAATAATAATAATAATAATAATAATAATAATAATAATAATAATAATAATAATAATAATAATAATAATAATAATAATAATAATAATAATAATAATAATAATAATAATAATAATAATAATAATAATAATAATAATAATAATAATAATAATAATAATAATAATAATAATAATAATAATAATAATAATAATAATAATAATAATAATAATAATATTTCTTGTAATTTACGTCCTACACCGTTGTCATATCAGACGATGAATGGAATGGGCGAAATGATGCTCAAATGAGCCCAGGATCCATAGAGCTTAGAGTTAAACGACATTTGTCTTTCAGGATAAGGGAAAACCCTGGAAAAAACCTTATCCAGGTAACTCACCCTGACCGAGATTCGAACTCGGGACCTCTTGAACGTGAGGCAGACACTCTACCACCACGCTACGAGGCGGGCGATGATGATGATGATGATGATGATGATTAAGGGAAAGCTGGGCTTGATCTTAGAAGTGGCGCATTTGGCTCGAGGAATCTTTACGTTATCACTGAGGTACACACGTCGGTGGTTTGAGGTGGTATCAGTGGCGTACTAGCTCAAATTTATTGAACAAGAATATACACTCTGGGACCATAAAATCCCTATTTTAAATTCTTCACCCAAAGCTTCTGTCCAACTCGTTGAAGTTTCTTTGGTTGAATTCTGAGACGTCCTATATATACATATATATTTTTTGGGCATGCAATGTTCTGTTTTTGTTGTTTTTTGTTGGTTACAGACTGAAACATATTAGCTTAATGCACTGCATTATATTCTAAAATTTCACATGAGCAATGCAAATATGTATTACGAATATATTCTGCGGTTCACGTAACAATATTATACCAGATCAAACAGGTATGGTATGGGTGTACCTACAATATTTAGGATACTGCATTTTAAAATGACAACTATTGTGAATCTATTCTAAATCTGCTCTGACTAGTTTAATTAAGGAAAGATTAATAGTGCGCAGCGTTCTACAATAATAACCAATAATTAAAATAGCTTTCATGATTCATTCACAGACAGTTTAGGTCTCAAACAACTCCCAGTTATTTAGTAACAGCAGGCTTACCCATAAGTTTCAGTTCCTGGCATTTGATGCTGACTGCAACATGCTTCTCCAATGAATTGACCTAGAACAGAAACGTAAAATATTTTTAACAGGTCCAATCTTCATACATTATCTATCCATCTAAGCACGGTGTTCATGAAATACACCGAAATAATTTCAGATAGCGAGAGGATGTGTTGTAATATAAACAATTAGAGATGGTAAAGGTTGTATATTCTACAAGACACATAATACGTTATATTGTGTGAAACGTTTTGGCATCAGATGTTCAGAAGTCGGTATTAAAACAAAGTCCGATCAAAAGTTAGTTTAGGATGTGAAGCAATTACATTAAATTGAAAATAATCATAACCCTATCAAATATGATTGAAATCATATGTAGGTACAAAGTTACATTACTTAATTGTAGAATATTTCCCGTGCATTGCAAATTTTAACCAATACATTATTGTTTAAAAAGGGGTGCCCTTTATGTATTATTAACTTTGACTTGAGCAATTGATTATCGCAAAATGTGTGCAGAAAACAAGAAATTTGAATAAACATTAACATCACTTAATATAAGAATGAAAAACATAAAAGTTTTCACAAAGTTATGTGAACCCGAAAAGAACTAACAAAACCAATAACTGAAGCATTGCTGTGTATAATGTATTTTCTTTAAATTAACGTCATCCAATGGTAAGTCATATGGACTAAGAATGAAATGGAACAAATGATGCTTAAATGAGCCGAGGGTCCATAGAATTATGTGTCGTATTTCAGAATAAGGGAAAACCCCGCAAAAATCTTCATCCAGATAACTCACCCTGGCCGAGATTCGAACTGAGGCTTCTTGAACGTGAGGTAGACATACTACCGCCTACGCTACAGAGACTGACAAATATGCTGTTTGTAAGAAATGTTGTTCATTGCACGTATACACGTGTACTTCTTTCATGGTCGTTAGTAATCCAAGGTTAAAGATAAGCAAAATGCAATTTTATTATTTTTGTATTACTGAGAAGATATTCCAGAGGAGACGCTGCGCTTACAGGATAGCGCGTAAATCGTAAATTTGCCATAAGAACTGCTGAAATTTCTGAGGGAATTTTTTTCTTCAATTTACGTCCTCCAACGCTCAGGGATAAATATCATGTCACTTATTAAAGTGTAGAAGTAATCTCTTGAATATTTACTCTATGCACGGGGAAGAATTTGTAAATTATATATCACTCTGAGAGAGTTCAATTTGTATCATTAATATTAAACAAAGTGAAAATATAAAATAAAAGAATGAAGGTTCACTATTAGTCAAAAGAGAGGAAAAGGTCACTGCTGGAATACTCTCAAAGAGAGAGAGAGAGAGACAGAGAGAGAGAGTTATATTCTTGAAACGATGTCTTTAACTCATAAAACATGCCTGGAAGTGTTCGTGGAGTTTTCGGGTATAATAAGTAACCAGTAGTAAAGTAGGAAATAAACTGTGGTAAATTCAGTAGTAAAGAATTCAAGGTAACATCTCCAACCCCCAAAGGTTATACAAGTGCTATAACATTTTTCTTGGTCAGTTTTGTATTTAATTTATGAGTATGATAAAAATGTAGTTGTGTGCCATTTACTTGTTAGCTTAGCTGTTTTGCGCTTACATATTAGAATATTAACGTGCTAGTGTTAATGTGTCCGTAGCGTGGAGATACCATGTCTGCCTCACATATAACAGGATTTAAATTCGAATGTCGGCCAGGGTGACATCCGGATAAGACACTTTCCAACCGTTTTCCCTAATTCTGAAAGATGAATGTCAGATTAATTCTCGTTCGATATGATTTAAGTTGAGGGACGTGCGTGTGCGTGCGCGATTGCGCGCGCGTGTGTGTATGTGTGTGTGTGTCTGTGTGTGAGCTTTTTTGTGGCTTAAACGGAGTTGTGAATCGAAAATAAATCACGGAAGTATCGCTTTGAATCTGCAGGTGTGATTCTTGGATGTTCAAATGCATAAGCAATTCATATGAAAAGGAAGGCTGATTAAAAATTTACAAGAGCTATAAAAGCTTTTTTAATCATTCTGTTAATTAAGTTGATTTCCAAAATACAAATTTCTTTAACCAAAGCGATCCGGTATAAGTTATTGACAATTCATAGACTGATGTCCAAATATCTTGAAGCTGAATTACTATTTCTAATTTCAGGTTGAAACTGGATACTAATAATGTTGGAATTTTCTTATTATTAGTAGCACAATGGAACCTCGAATAAGGGCTAGTCCACGTAAGAAGTGAAAGAGAAAACAATGTCGATACAGTAATATTAATGGGAAAAACTCCCAAAATGAGATTGGACACACAGTGAATGGGATCAGATTTTAGTGGTGCTCCTCCATTGAGTATAAATACAGCCACTGTAAAGAACATGATCCTGTTATTCATGAAATCGAACAGTGTTCAATATGTTACAGGATGGTTATGCAAAACTGCCTCATGAGAAAATGCAATGTTTTCGCAAATGAAGATGAGATGAATTATGCTTGTAATGACTTTATGACTTTATATATATGAAGCAGTTGCCAGTGCACTGAACTTCAACTTTTTAGAATAATTGTCTCACAGCAGAAGCAAATGAAAGGAAAGTTTAAGCAATATATACGATTACCACTTACAGTGTACGTGTGTAGTAAGTGTATGTTGTTTAATTGTTTTTTTTTTTTTTTTTTCAACAAAAAGAACAGAAAAATTAGAAAAAATGTTTAACCACAATCCTAATGAAAAAGATTATACATAAAAGACCCTTATTTTATTTTTTGTTGTTGTTTTACAAGTGACAAAAATGTGTTAGCCATTACTCTACAGCTAAAGACACGTTCATTCATTTTGCGAAAGAAGCACTGAGACATGAAAGCCAGAAACCTGAAGCAAAAATCCTAAGTTGAAATTTTATTTTATCATAATAGAATTCTCTGCATAGTTCTCTCCTAATGTTTTCAAACACTAATTACAACAGGTAGAATTACGATACTATTGGGTTAAGCTATAACATCCTACTTTAATGAAAGATAAATGTTTTAACGCGCGCGCGCGCACACACATACACACACGCGCACACACACACTGCGAATCTCGGTCAGGATGAGTTACCTGGATAAGGTTTTTCCGGGGGTTTCCCTTGTCCTTAAATACGAATGTCGGGTAACTGTAAGCTCTATGGATCCCGGGCTCATTTGAGCATCATTTCGCCCATTTCATTTATCGTCCGATATGACTTGACGTTGGAGGACGTAAATTACAAAAAACTTGACAGGTTGAAAATGAAGCAGGGCTGTTCGAAATCGGCCCAAAAGGTCTGTAAATAAGATAAGTAATAGTGAAGTTGTGTTGCTATTGCGTTTATTTATTCTTTAAACAAAATATATTTTTGACGAGTATCCTTAGCTTCCGATGAAGGCCGCGTCATCTTGGTCATACTTGTCCACGCTTCGTAAGCTAAGAATACTTATCAAGACACAGGCCTATGCATGGAAGGCCACCGTGGAAACCTCTGCATCCAAAAAATATTTTTCCCAGCTCTGGCCGCTAGGAGCGCTATATGCAAGTATGTCTATTCAAGAAACGTCTGACTTTAGAGAAGACTACCTTCCCCTCTACCGTATTGGATATTAATATTTATTGAAATAATATTAATTGCCTTACTTTTCAAGAACAGGATAAGAATCCTGAGCTACGATTTTAAGCTAGGCACACCTTAGTTAAGAAAATCTTTAATGATCGGACAAAATATTTTCAAAGTTAGCTAAGCGTATAATCGCATGGTACTGAATTAACCGCCTAAAATCAAGTATCCATCATTGGCACTTTACCTCAAAGTTAACAGTATCTGATGCGCGGCAAATTCAAGCACAAAACCCCCCGAGATAATTAGCAATTAGCTGTGTACTGCAACATAAAATCCGAGAACGTCCAGATCAGTCAACACCAGAAGCACTCTATCACCAAACCCAGACTACAAATCCTACACCAATTTTTAACAGCTTCGCAAGCATATAAATATCGATTTCCAACAATTCATCATTTGAAGACTCAGATCATTAAATATCTCTTAAATCTCGAACTATGATTGAACGAGGCAGTATCCTCGCCTGTCTCGGCTAATGCACAACAAATCTGAAGTTCATGGTTACTTTGCCTATTTTAATACGGAGAAAGGTTGTGTGTGATATGTCCGCCCAAGGACACTGCCCTATTTGGCAGGGACAATAACTAATACTATTTCCTTGTTTAGGTTCGCTGTAGTTAATTTATGCTGTCTGTGAGGCTATATGGAAAACATTGACACTTTCTCGAACTTAAAGATATGCTTCTTTATTTAGGGCTAAGAAAGAAATAATGGTTTACTAGCTTCAGTACTGTACACGAAAAACGCAACCAGATTGCTTATACCTGCAATTTAAGTATTTTCAAGATTCCACTAAGTTAAAAATTAACAAACTTTAAAGAAAATGCTGTTTTTTTTTTTTTTTTTTTTTTTTTTTTAATTTACGTGCTCCAATGTTTAGTCATATCGGACGATGAATGAATTGGGTGAAATGATGCTCCAATGAGTTCGGGATCCATAACGCTTAGAGCTACCCGACATTCGTCTTTCATGATAAGGGAAAACCCCGGTAAAAACCTTATCCAGGTAACTCACCCTGACCGAGATTCGAACTCGAGACATCTTGAACGTGAGGCAGACACGCTACCATTTACGCTACCCAGGCGGGCAAAAAAAAAAAATGCTTCGTGTTTAGACTACCAAGGGCCTAAGGCTTTTGACACTTTTATGTACTTTTGACCACAATTTAACGTAAACTGTCACACTTTTTTGTGTGAAGTAAGATTCTATCTCCTGCACTTATTTCCAGTCATATAAAGTCTAGCATATAAAGGACTTTTCACAATTTCAAGGAAAGTATATATATATATAATTTATATTTTACATATAAGCAAACATTACTTATATCTATGGTATTTTTACAGCAATATCGTTACGAGCAACATATTTTTTAGAAAACTAAAAGTAACGAATATTTGTCTATTTAAACGGTAGTTTGAGGGATTTTTGTTGAAAATCTTCGTGTCGCTTTCTTGAACGATGCTTAATTAAAATATCAAGTTTAGTATTTAACTGACTTCTGGTTTTTAAGTTATGCTGTTTGGATTGGATTACGGTACGGAGGGGATTCGGCACTGCGACTAGTCTTGATCTATTGTACCTATGCTGCAAGTGGGACATCTTCTGGAGGACGAATGAGGCAAGAGGACGGCCGTCCCAAGGAGCCACGATAATACAGAGGGCAAGTTTTACCAGATGGAAACTACCCGGCAGCCCAGCACAACCGGCGGTTCGGCAACCCCATTGCAGTTCGGAAACGGCCCCCCGTAAAACCGGGTTCGGAGACCTCCTACTACAAGAGAAAGTTTTACTCAGAGCATATCATCCTGCCATGCACCTCCGAGACACCCGCCGACACTTCTACCCTGAAAGAGACCACCAGATGATAGATGTTGTGAAATGCAGGGACAGAGAGTCAGGTAGGTCAGCCACGGAAATCGAACCCAGACCGCCCGAATGCGGGCCGCAGAAGGAACCGCCTGAGTCATCCCGCTCGGTAAAATGTACTTATGCTGTTTACAGAGGGTCATATGTGACGTGGACCTTTTCCTAAAAGTGTGTTCTTTTATTCAGGGATTCTTCTTGGTACTATCGAATTTCTGGGTAGAACAACACGGTACTTCCTTTAGTTACTTGAATTAGTTCAGAAAGTAAAAATGCAGTTACAAGAAAAGTAAGAAACGAAACTGCAATAATATACAAAAGTTGGCAGCTAACATGGCTCAGAATTTTGAAGTTCTGTTCAGTTTTTTAGACTTTTGAAGGAATTGAGATGATTATTATAAGAAGAAATGCCTTTGCCAGGTAAAGAAAAAAAGAACAAAACTACCCAGAAAAAAATAAATTTTAAAATTATAAACTTAATTAGAACACACACTTGGAGAATGAACGTAGATATTAAAAAAAGAAAAGTGAAGAACTTTAAGTTAAATGACCCAAATGAAATTGTCATCTCACGCCACATCAAGTGCTCTCTTTCTCTCTCTCTCTCTCTCTCTCTCTCTCTCTCTCTCTCTCTCTCTCTCTCTCTCTCTCTCTCTCTCTCTCTCTCTCTCTCTCTTCTTTCTCTCTCTTTCTTCCTTTCCATGAAAAACTGCGGCGCTTTGTGTGCATATCTTCCAGAATTAATAACTTCGCGACTAATAACACACCTTTCTGTCCAAAGGCTTTTTATTTTACTTTTATGTACGAGCAAACAAATTCAATAACTATATACAGCACCATAGAGATATCAAACGAACCTCAATGTTATTATTAGAGCACCTCCCACGGTTATTCAGGCACAAACAAATGAATTCTTAAATCCAGAAATAACTTAAAAGAACACTTTATTTAAAGTAATGATTTCTATCAATGGTAAAACAAAAGAACCCCAAAGATTTCTCCGAACGTTGTTTACGTGTCAGACCTGCGATCCTGAACGGTCTCACTTGATCTCAGTTGCTGCAGAGGCAAGCAGATGGCCAATAACAGCGGCAGTAAATCTAATATTCGCATCCACGACCCGGCGCGACGACTGGGAATGCTCAACTGTGAATGTTATTGGGGAATTGAACTGTGACTGACAACGGGCCACTTCTGCCAGCATTGAGGCATCGCTCGTCACGTCGAACATGGAGTGCCTCTAACTGCAAGTGTCTGCATTTATTGACGTGTCATTAACAGCATTCTATCTGCAATTCCTTTAATGAAAACGACTGAAGTGCTTCTGTTGAACCAACATTGGAATTATTCCATCCTCAACAGCTGCGTTTCGTCAATATGTTATCATAGCTCTCTTTTCAAAAGCTGTATGTAAAATAGTAATGTTCCGAATTTTACGACATAAATGCGCGTGGTAATTAAGTGATACTGATAAAATAAATGAATCAATAAATTAATTAATTCATTAGATTCGCGGTTTTTGTGGATATCCTGTTTCAATACATTGACAGAAAGTGCTCAATGCAACAATGCAGGCAATTACTAACTTTATCTCTCACTGTTGATTTCATGTGTCCTCAAAAGATCGAAATCCAAATTGCCACACAATCTATGCTGTGAAATAATCACAAAAATTCTAAAATTCCTCGGTTTCCCAATTTCAGTCAAATACATGAAACTATGCCTCTTAAAATAATATTAATAATAGTCCAGTCATAGCACCATTTCTAAGGCAGTTTTATTTGGATGACATGGAAAACTAGAATAAAAATGTCTCATTTTGTAAATAAAAAAATCTCTGGTGCTGTTGCAGTTACAGATGACAATGCATCTTAATAAACCGCAATTCTGAACGCATATTGTGATTGACCTATCAGTGGCCATACGTTAAGACTCAACTTGATATTGTTTTACTGCACAGGGGTTCCATGTATTGTATTTACTCTTTGGATACCAAGATTTTATCTTGGACTTTGTTTTCAAAATAAAGCTTTCAACATAACAGAAGAATATAGCAGAGTAGTCATATTGTGGGATTTAAATATGAAAGTACGTTTTGCAGTCGGTAAAATCTTTTCAAATTATACAACACTGCTTAAGAGCTAATCTGACGCAGTCTACGTAAAATCTACGATTGGAGATTGTCTTAGATACCCCCTTAGATTTACTGGTAGTATTTCTTGTGTTTACAGAAACTTTTTCTAGGAATTACGTTTTCACATTTTATGAATCTTGGAATGGGCAATTTTGTTAGGCACAGCAAAATCCTGCTAAATTCCGCAATTAATTATCTGAAAAAAAGGTTGAATTTGTACTGCATTCGGAGAAAACTACAGCTGCATTTTCCGCAGTTGGCTGCTATCATGCTCAACATTTTTAGAAGTATATTCGAAAGGCCTGTGAATCCCTCGAGGGCAAAAGCCTCCTGCTATGCAGCGAATAGCAATCGAGAAAACCTCATTAGCGTTGCAACTCCTAAGAGCCTTGTGCAGTTGCTGCGCTCCAGTAACGGCGTACTTTAGTGTCTTCAACACTTTGACTGTTTACTTCATCCACGTAACACCATTGTTGTATATATTTAGCTATGACTCTCTCTCTCTCTCTCTCTCTCTCTCTCTCTCTCTCTCTCTCACACACACACACACATACACACACACACACACACACACACACACACACACACACACACACACACACACACACTTCTAGGTTATAGCACCTGCATAGCTAATTCTTCCAGTGTCCTCCATGTAGCACTGTTCTTAGCCTTTTTTGGCCATTGTGTCCCTGCTATCTTTTTGAAGCAATTTGTCCATGTCATACTTGGACTCCCTGCCGTTCGATGTCCTATTATGAGGTACCACATTGTCATTCGCTGCGTCCGTCAGAGGTGGTGCATTATGGCAACATGTCACCATCTCAATTTCAGCTGTTGCGCCCAAGAAGCCACGCCGATCATGTCTGTCTTACTCGTTTGTCATCCTGTCCTTCCTTGTCACGTTTAATATCTTCCGCTCCATCATTTCGCGCTGACAGATTTGTAGCATGGTACCTTAGTTTGGCATGCATATAACACTGCCAGCACACAGGTTTCGATAACTTCTTTCTTTAATATTTGCCTCTGGAGGCTATCTTCCACGATGAATTTGAGACTCCGTCATTTCTTCCATGACTTTTTAAATAATACGTATGTTTAATAGGGTTAAGATCCTAAAAAAGATCCTCATTCAAGCCTAAAAACAGCATTTTTATTCTCCTTTTATTCCATATGTATACCAAATCCCGCAAGGGCCAGAAGCAAATATCTTAGGTTAAATCTTTGTGCTCAGAATGAATGCGTTGGAAGGCATTGTTATCGAGCCAAAATATATTTGTGTAGGTTCATGAAAGCTTCCGACAGGCTGCATGGAAGATTCACTGTAGTATTTCAGAATTAAGGCGCCGTGACCTGAGAGATCACGGGAAACGTCATAGCAAGGCTGGGGAAATATCTGCCATCAAGCTAACAGCCTCACCTGTAGCCCACACCTGGCTGTGTACAAAGTGATTTTTATTCTCTCTCCATAGGCGTGAAAAACCGAGAGGAAATGACACATTCCCATTAATTATAATTATAAAAACTATCCGGAAGGCAAGTCACGACCCTTGTTAAAATAAACTTAGGATACGGTTTAGTTCCTTCCCGGATTAATGGAGCAATTTATTTGCCTTTAACATTCCCTGAGTGACAGTGAAATGACAACAAAAGGAGAACCCTGCTGTGACTAATCCTGGAACCTGTCACATAACCTTACGTAAACAGTAAGTGTTCTTAATTAGAAGCTAGTTGGCACATCGTTATGATGCTTCATCAACTAATATTTGAGGGAAAGAAAACCTGTTGACGAAGTATTAAAATCCACAGTCATTACAGCAAGTTCTTCTGCTAATGACAAAAGCTCAGAAAACTACCACCATTTGGAATTTGTGATCAGAGGTCACTAATAATTCCATATTATCTTCGCATACAGTAGATGTTTGAGAGCATGGGTATAAAATTTCTGTGGTTTTACGCACTTATTAAGCATTCCACGACTTCGTGGATATTTTTTTAAAGAGGTATGATGATAATTTTCGAGACACCATTGAAATTGATTTGAATTTTCCAACTTATAATTTTCATGCCATACAAAGAGAATGAAATGTCAAAGTCATTACATAGTTACGAAATTAAAATATTTGGCTGTCGCTTAAGTCTATTGCATTCTCCTTAGCTCTTCTCCGCGGTGTATGGGTAGCGCGTCTGCCTCAATTCAAAACGTCACGAGTTCGAATATCAGTCAGGGTAACTTGATATGATTTTTTCCGGGCTTTTCCCCTATCCTGAAAGATAAATATTGGATAACTCTAAGCTCTAAGGATCCTGGGTTCATTTTCACTCATTTCATTTTTCGTCGGAGATTATCTATGTAACATTAAAAAACTCCCATCGTTCATGTATGGAGCTATGTAACAAAACAATTTCTATAATCCTTTATACCCAAAAAAATAACATACAGAAAAAGATTTTTGAAAGGCTATTTATTTTAGGAAGGGTAAAGAAAGCAATGTGAGTGCAGCATATTAGATTTTTTAGAAAAATATCCATGTGTGTTTGTTTGTGCGTAGCATAACTCCAAAATAAAATGTCAGTTAAAAACTAAACTTAATACGCGTATTTAATTCATAGCTCACGCAAGATTTTCAAGGGAAAAAACAGTATTTTTTTCCTGAAAAGTAGCTCTAAAGATTTTGATTAAAATACTACATGTCTAACACATTTACATGACAAAATATATTTTCAATATTCTGTGAAATCGTCCTCATTCTGAATAAATTTTGTATAAAATGTAAACAGCAAATTACACATACTACAAAAAATATGTAAATCATTAATCACAAATTTATGACAAACATAACATTATCTAGTGTTAACAATTTCCGAGACATTCTTTATTGTAGGTTTGAATTCTCAAAATCATTTATATTGGGAACTCGCTACAAGTGTACTGCCTGCCCACCACAAGAAGGCAAGCGGGGCCTGAAGAGAGAGAGAGAGAGGGGGGGAGACTTGAGCTGTTTATGTGCTCTAGTAGTGGATCTGTTTACTGCGAAATGAGAGTATGAGAGTACACATGAGTCACCCATATTGCTAGATCTAATACTCGTTTCAGTAACTGTAGTAATAAGTATTATCCATGGTTATATGACAACACTGTACTTTACATGAACTTAGGATCCTTATCATATCCGGAAGACGAGCATAAACACACCAAAATTGATTACGTTACATATTTCTCTGCCTTGTTTTCTTGTGGTGGGCAGACAGTATAAGTATTCCACCCAACGATTTCATATTGAGAGTAACACTAAAAATATGTGAAACTCCCTGAATAGAATAAAATAAATAAAGATGAAGAAAAGTAGTTTAACATGAAAATGTCAATGATATGGTAGCGTGAATTGAACCACGGATTTTCTGGTTTCCGTCCAGTTGCTCTTACCCATTGAGCTACCATGGCCATCTTGCTGTTATAACATTAAAATCTCCATTTGACTCGTATATTTCCCCGGCAAACGACTAGGGGCTCTCGCATTCGAGATACACAGTTTGTGGCGACTTATTATCGTAATTACTTGAGTTCCAGGGTTCATCATTTAACTCTTATTATTTTAGTTAACTGATGGAAATTAACCATTTCTTCACATCTAGGATGCGAGAGACCCTCGTGGTTTACCGGGTAAATATACGAGTCAAATGGAGAATTTAATGTCATGACGGCAAGTTGGCCATGGTAGCTCAATGGGTAAGAGAGACTTGACGGAAACCAGGAGATCCGTGGTTCAAATCCCAGCCATGGCATTGAATTTTTCATGTTGACACTATCTGTCTAAACCCTTGGCCTATATACGGCTAATGTGAACAAATGATTAACTTTCATCAATTAAATAAAAGTAGTATTTATTTTTTGTTCTATTATTATTATTATTATTATTATTATTATTATTATTATTATTATTATTATTATTATTATTATTATTATTATTATTATTATTATTATTATTATTATTATTATTATTATTATTATTATTATTATTATTATTATTAATTCACGTCCTCCGGAAATGAGTGAAATGATGCTCAAATGAGTCCGGGGTCCATGGAACTTAGACTTACCTGACAGTCGTCTATCAGGATAAGGGAAAACCCCAGCAAAAACCTTATCCAGGTAACTCCTCACCCTAACCGAGATTCGAACTCGGGACCTTTTGAGCGTGAGTCAGACACACTACCATCTACGCTACCGAGGCGGGCTAAGTAGTATTTAGGATCAGCTTCTTCCAGGAATGCGACACGGATATTGTCAGAAAGATTCCCACGTCCAAAATTACTCTTTAAATGAAAATATTCTTCAAAATTTTGATTATATAAAAATTGCTCTAAAGATTCAATGTAGGCAATTTAGTGTTAGTGTCCCAATTATTTTAATAAAGTAATATGCAACATATTAGAGCAATGTGGCCTTAAGGTATATCCTTTATTCAGAATTTCGGAATAAGCTGCAGTAAACTTGAGAGCATCCAAACAAGATGAATTAGTAGTAGAAGTACCTGCAACTCCAATCTGTCAAGAATAACTGGCGAGCAGCTTCAGTGTAAATGTTTGGTTACAGCAATGGAGTTAATTTTGGAACTAAAGAGCCTCCGCCTCCTAGTGTCTGTGGAGTTCCAGATTTCTACGATGCTAGCGCGCAGCAAAAGTCAAACAGTTGGGACAACTTGAAGCATCTGTCGTGATGCGAATGTTAATGCTTTTACTTCAAAGTAAACAACGCAACAGCCACAGATTATTTGCTCAATGGCAGTGATTATGCGAAGCTAAAGCGAACGTTAAAGTAGCGTTTATGAACCGCAATTAACCTCAGCTAATAAAGAAAAACACTTATTACCGAATTCTAAACATTTATAATTTTCTCCTGAGAACAGAAATAAATGGAAGAAAACAAACAGAAAGAGAAATATACATGTAATGGTGTTCGAAGCAATTTGTTTTAATAGTAAAATACACCATTCTGTTCGATATCCAGAGCCAATGGGCTTGAGAGGAGCATATGAAATGTGTATATCGGAAGCCGTCAAAAGCAAAAGGAACTTAGCCATCATATGTAGCTTTTGAGGTTATGGTACTTATAATTAACATACTGATACAGATGTTAATATGTCAAGTGATGTTTGGATTTATTCATTTATGATTTATATTGATATCTTTAAAATGATGAGAGTTTTGTTTTGAATTAATGAGTTACAGGTGGCCATGACTGATTAGAGTAGGTCACAAACACGTGAGTATGTTAATATCCAATCTAGATAAATGGTAAACATGATAAATTAAATATAAAGATAAAATTATAAAAGAAAATTGTTTTTTTAGGATTTTGTATCTGGAAAATCAGAAAATTATGTAATTTAAAATTAATGTATTGGACACAGGGAACAGTGATGTACACTAGAATATTTCGTTACTATGGTGATAAAGTAAAAATCAATAAATGAAAAGGGAAGATGGCGTCTTTTGCGACACGACAACAAAGGGAACAGACGCGTGTGTGACACGTGTGCAGAAAGCTGCATGTATTCAGCAAAAACCAGGTAGCAAACCTGAGAACAATTATAACTATTCATCAACGTAAGTTGAAGTTACGATATAGTGGAAGCTAGATGTCTGAAAACTAATGTATTTTGCGTCGTGATGGAAAAGAGAGCAGACACGTGTGCATTTAGTTGCATGTATTTGGAATTATTAGGTTGATAACTACAGAATTAAAACAGTTATAATTATTCATCAACGTGAGTAGATGCTTGGATATAGTGCAAGTTAGATGTCTGAAAACTAATGTCTGAAAAGCGAAGAAATCGTGTGTGTGTGTAAAGACAACAGAAATCTAAGAAAATGATTGTATTAAAATTGTAATAGGAATTAAAATTAGAATTGTATAGGAATATGTTTGATCATCGCACAAGATGGAACTTCATGAATTGCAGCGAATAATAATATGAAATACTTCTTCAAATCGTGTAGCAGAATAAGAAAAGGTCGCCGCAACGCGGAGCTAGGAGTACATCTTCCCACCAAATGGAATCCTGCTACAAATGATCGCCGCAACTCGGGGCTTAGAGGTAGTCAACGTGCCGCATATCATCGTCGCCTAAGGAATTCTGGTGCAATACTGTGCTTCGAACGGTGAAAATAGGAATTAAGTTACGTTTTAACTTCTTGCCCAAGCTCATGTCTTCCTCAAAGAAAAGCAGAAAGAAATAAGTCACTCATTTTAATCGATATCTTCTTATATTTAATATTTTTAAAATGGAATATTGTACTATATACGACCTAAAATTTTATTTTATTTGCGATAAACCTTGCTAACTTAATGGTAAACATCAGTGGGAACTGAGCTTAGGGTCACTTAAGTCTGAAGCGTTTTTGCACAAATATGAGAATGGATTTTATCATATGCTTTCTTTGTTCTTTAGACAGCATGGCAGTCACTGGGTCAACACTCAACATTTCAGCAATCATTGTAAACTAACGGACACATATCGCAAATTCAATTTCAGTACACCGTAGGAAATTTGTTTTGTTTCAATTAAGTAGCGAAACAGAAGTAAAAACATTCCAGTATTAGGTGTGTTGAGGGATGGGTCAGGCGGTTTCGTGTATGGCCCGCATTCGGGAAGCCTGGGTTCGATTCCTGTGGTCGACCTACCTGACTTATGGGGATTTTCGGGGTTTTCCCGGGTCGCCAGGTGAATGCTGGCTAGGTTAATTGTCGCAAATGCCTGGAATTTCCTGTCTCTCCATTTCATCTACATTATCAATTCACATCATCTCTAGTCTGGTGGTCTCTTTCAGGGTAGAAGAGCCAGCGGGTGTCTCGGTGTTACATGGCACAATGATAACACTTCCTCCTGCGGTAAGACGGTTTCCGGTCTTCGGGTCGACCTGGCGGGCCGTTTCCAGATCACGGCGGGTGGGATGCCGGTTGTGCTGACCTGCTGGGGAGTTTACAACTGGTCCATTGTAGGGAACCTGCCCTCTACACTCCTTGGGTCGACGGCCCTCTGTCTCCTCTCGCCTCATCCTTCCTCCCGGGGATACCCCACGTGGGACATAGGTGCAATACATCAAGACTGGTCGCAGTGCCGAATCCCCTCCTTACCGTTATCCAATTCAATGCATTACAGAGTATTGCCTTATACTTATTATAAGCATAATACTACAATTAGAAATATTACACAAACAATATCTGATGTTAGCTCGCACCGCGGTGACAAGTGTTAGCAATACTACATGACTGAAAAACTGAAAAACCAGCAGTAGAGTTATTTTATCACATTAAGTTATATCATTTGGGTTGCCGATTCGTATTATGTAGAAAGCGTTTTCGGTACACTTTAAGCAGGACACAAGTTTAGCTCATATGACACTATTGGTAGGGTGTTTTCACGATCCATCATTCTAAACAGCCAGGTATGTTGACGTCGCTCAAATATCAAGTGGAAAAATGTTATCGATCCCCTGAAGAGATTGCAGTATACTACGAATATATTGCTTTGACAGGTGTCCTGGGACTACAGCTCGCAGGTGGCATTCCTATGGGGGAATCTGGGCAAAATTCTGTATATTGAATTTTACTTGGTACAGCCTCAAAATACGTTCTCGGTTTCAATAACATACCTTTACGGTTTTGTAAAACGATTCAGATCAGACGTACACGTGCTTAGGTTTTACTGTCCTTAAGCTATCAGTAAGAGAGGATTGCATTGCAATCCATCCAAAAATTAGATATATCAAAATTTCACATGAAATACGTGAAAATATATTAAAATATCATGTGTTTAAAACTTTTCCACCACTCATTAAATGAACAGTATCTTGAAGTTCCGAGCGCTGTTCTTCCAGCAAGATTGTGACGACCGTGATGAAGTGCTGTGTGTACTGTTACTGTACAGGAATGGACACGTCTTGTTTTCGTCTTCCCAAGCAGTGAACCGTCCGGAAGAAGAGGCTACGTTGGATGTATTTTGTTTAGCCATTACGTCACGGAAGAAAGTGAACTGACAGTGAACAGTGCAAGTGAAGTAGCCGAGGGCTAATATGGCTCTTGACAGCCATGTCACTCAGCCAGCTCATACGGAGCAAGTAAGGAGGCTTGCCTTATCGCATCCAATCGTGTTACAAATATTCCTTGAGTATCACGTGACCAGAGGTGTGTAGTCACCCATGTTGCAATATATGCGAATATTCCTCAGTTGTTTCCGGCCAGTGAAACCACGGATATGAGTGAAAAGGCGGTAATTCTGCGACAGAGCGGCCGGCAGGCAGCTATTAACGTCAAATGCCATGTTAGTTCTCCCAGACTATAGTTAAATTAGTTAGTGCCAGCATGGGCTAAGCGGACTCTAAGAAAAATGTGAAGCAGAGTGAAGTGACCCTTTTAAAAACCAGACGAAATAACAATACTAATTTTATCATTTAAATTTATATTTAACATTCAGTCAGTGTTTCAGGAGTGGCCATTTAGACAACTACAAGCATAGTTATTACAACAGCAGGTACGTTAATGAAGATATCTCTACCTTCAAGACGGTTTGCAGAGTTACTCTAAGGTGTTCGTGAAACCCTTTGTTGTTCAAATCTCGCCAGCATTGTTCTCCCTGAATTTTGTCTTTCTCTCTCTTTCCCCTCTCCTCTCCTGTTTCCACAATCCTTTAGCGGGGAAACATTTCAACAACATCATCCGTGGACTTGGAGAATATGATCTCGACCCTGGAGAGACATACAAGAGAACCAGACTTGTGCTAGGGGCTTCTTAAGAACCATAAATCACCATCATATTGCCATATACAACATCTATATCTCTACCTTATATATCTCTAAATCCCAAATTCAATCATCACCACTTACCCACCATCATTAATAAAAAAAACAACCCCTCTCAATGCCAGTAAGGGACCTAGTCCCGGTATGGTAATAGTCGAAGGACCCTCCTCTACGGAGGAGGACCCTCCTTCAACGACGACCCCATGGTTGTGTGTATGTGTGTGTGTGTACCCTAACTTAAATATGGAACGTTTCCTTCCCCTTCTTGTGTTGTATGAGGTGACAACGGGCGTGGAATACTACTTAAAAACGTCCAGACACCCTTTCTAAGTTAGCCGAAGATGGTTCGCTGAAATATTCGAATTCAATAACAGACAAATGCGCACAAAGAGGTAGCGTTACTGCCCCTCAACAGTAATCTATGTTAGCACGGACAACATATAATCCTTGGTTCGAATCTCGGCCATGGCAGTGATTTCATACCTTCTCTATTACCTACACCCAAACAACTGATATCGAGGTTTCACAAGAATTACACGTTTTGGGAACACTGAATCTAACAGACGCATTTTTAGAAAAACGTCAGTGTTAGTGTATGTTATTCACTCAAAAACAAAATGTCGGTTAAATATCCAATGTAATATTGAAGTTCGGCGATTTCCAAGGATGCGACACGAAGATTTTTAACAAAATTCCTTTATCCCTTTGTTTACTTTGAACCTCTATTACTAGGCAGATGAAATCAATAAACAAATTTAGCTTTGTGTTTCCAAGGATTGAGATAAATGTTCAATTTGTCTTTCGTGCAACTGCGGACATTTGATGTGTTCCTATCATGTTATCTTTGAGATGACAGTTTCGCCAAAATCTCTTCTCGATTTAACGTTCCAGTAATTGTTCCTACCATTTCTCCTCCCAGACTATCCTTTACATGAAACATTCTTCGAAATCTTTATTTTATTAAAACTATCTAACGGTTTTGATTAAAATGTTATATAGATAGTTTCGTAACATAAGAAACGTATATGATGGATTTTCAGAAGTTCGTGAACCGTAAGAGATACACGAAACTGTACTACATAAACAATTTAGATATTATAAAACATTATTTATGTCTCACACTTCTTTTGTAGTAAACCATTTCGGAGAAATGTCCATACGTTTCTCAAATGGAAGTTGTTATTATTTTTTTTTTTTTATCTCTTGGTCGTGCAAAGAACGAAGTTACAAAGCCGTCGCATAGCAACCAGCTTTAAAAGATTTGACTATCGCTTAAAACGTGCGGTATTCCTCTGGCATGTACAAGAAAATTAGTAATAATTTCTGAAAAATGAAGCAGAAAGTTGCATTGTTTTGCTGTTGCGTAGACGAACGCCGAGAGAGAGAGAGAGAGAGAGAGAGAGAGAGAGAGAGAGAGAAGCGGGGAGTGAAATAGACAGACAGCACCCAAGCCACGCCCACGGAATCGATGAGCGCTTGGCACTTGCCGAGAGAGAGAGAGAGAGAGAGAGAGAGAGAGAGAGAGAGAGAGAGAGACAGACAGATATATTTCCATGGTTTTGTCGCTACGCCACGAAAGATCGTGTGGGTTCGACAAGTTTCGAGAAACGATAGTTCGGTTATAAATAAGCGGAACTGCTAGTCAGTGAATGGATCTTCAGTCACCGAGGAACAACATGCTACCTCCCTTCTTCCCATCTACATAATTTTCACCCGACATCCTGCAACATCCAAATAAAATGTGTAGTGTTTAACGCCCGCTTTTACTACATACGGCACCGCAGGCGGTGACACTGATTATACCTGAGATGAAGATGGAGCACCGGTGGAATGAGATGGCGGGGGAAACCGGAGGTCCCGGAGAAAACCCGCCCCAGCGTCATGTTATCCACCACAAATCTCACTTTGCGGTCGCCTGGGATCGAACCCGGGCCGCCTTGGTGAGAGCCAAGCGGTCTAACCACTGAGCCACGGCGCGGCCTACAACATCCACATCCCGCCACTACGTGGTTAAGCTCTTTCCAGAGCAGGTACACGATTTGACCCCCCTTCGAACTGTTCCACAGCCTGCCAACATGCTCGTCGTCAGTGAATGGAGTTGAAGTTGTTCAGTGAAGAGAGGCTAGGAGTGGAGAACTGAAGAATCGTGTGTGTGTGTGTGTGTGTGTGTGTGTGTGTGTGTGTGTGTGAGCGCGCGCGCGCGAACACGCGTGTGTGCAGCCGTGAAGTGATTTTAAAGTGAATTATTTGGCTTTTAGACGTCCTTGAAGGTTGCGTTTGTGTATGTTACGTCATACTGCTGCAAAGGGTTGTACAAAACGTCTTTTTACTAGAAATAAAGAGCATTTTAAATTTCTGCAAACTAGATTTTTAATTTCACGAACCCACAAAATGGAATGTTACAGACATTAAGTTGGACATGGTATATAATACGAGATAAAACAAAAATAAAAATAAAAGTCCCGAATGTTAAAATATAATCAATGAGCTAAAGGAATGCTTTAGAAAACTATTAAAACTGCTGATGATGCCGTAACTATTTAAAATTGCAGAAGGTCCAAAAGATGTATTTTATACAACAGAGTTGCATTACATAATCGTAAATCTAATGCATTGCAATTGTCACAACTCTGCACACTTAACTACCACGTTATGGGTTGAATCTCAAACTCAAATCCTTCGGCACAGAAAGCTGTTCTCCAAAGTCTACCGAGGCTGATGAAGATAATGATGGTGCATGATGATTATACCACTGTAACACTCTCTGCAGAGGCATCATCATCAAGTATGCACAAAAATCGTAATATTCTGCATCTTCTAATAGATGTTAAAGAAGACCTTCAGTTCATGTTTTCTGGCACTTAGTTGTGTGCCAACGTAGCCCCCTCAGACGATTTTTGGTCCTCTCTGCTCCTTCAATCCGATGTGACTATCTTCGGCAAACCCGCTGAATCAGCGCTACCTAGGATACATAATATTAATAACCATGATCCGCCAAGATAAGATATTAGGGAACTCAAGTCTCCACAAATCACTCGCATTCACAGCGAAACCGGAACGAAACCCATTCATAAATCATAAGAGCAATAGCCGTCTTATTCATCTACCGTTCTCCGTTTTTTATGAACACCATATGAAAGCAATTCATCATCGAGAACAACAGTGGTGTAAGTTATCCTTCCTTTACTACAAAATGTTCTGTAGCCAACGGCAGCTGATTCTAGCAAGACACGCAAAATGATTATTTAAAAAAAAAGATAGATTTATGCGATCCTTACCATCGCTAATCCAAGTCTCCTTCTGGGTATTCGCATCTGCTACAGAGAATATTGCCTACAAGTCTATCCGTGTCCAAAGGCTGCTTGAAACGAACCTTCTTCAGATCAGAGTAGATGCAAAGCAATATAAGCACTGAGATGCAAGCTCTGTTTGTGCAATTTCATGGCTGCTAATTAAACATAATGCATCCCAATATTCAGGTCAACACAATGTTAAATTTAACCTCAGCCAAACTGAAAGTCATGCAGTAACATCGTGTAGTACATAGTAAAAACAAAATCCACCACACCAGGCGCAAAGAAAAAAAGCTTCAAACATTTTGAAATAGAGATAAAAAATAGAAGTTGTAAGCATGAGCTAAAATTAGCGGCCTAATCTGATGTTAGTCTTGCTTTATTTTTACTAAAAAGTCGTCCGCGCGCATTAGTAAACACAGGAAATGATAAATCGAACAGACACCACCTATAGTATTTAACATCTACCAAGGACGCTGTACGAAGATTTTTAACTAAATTACGTTACCCCAAATTACATTTCTAAGTGAAAAGTTTTCGTTTTTTTAACTTAAAAATGATTCTAATTATTTTAGTTCAAGTACCATAGTACTGAAAAGCTCATTAGGGCTTCTAAGAGCCTTGTGCAGTTGCTGCGCTCCAGTAACGGCATACTTTCGTGACCTTAGCACTGTCATTGTTTACTTCACACACGTAACTCATACACCATTGTTGTACAGATTTATTTATAATACACACACACTTTTAGTTTCTAACACTTAGGCAGCTACTTCTTCCAATGTCCTCCATGTTCTTAGTTTGTGTTGACCAATGTGTACCTGCTATCTTTTTGAGGTTATTTCATCTTTGGTCCCCCTACCATTCGATGTCTTATATTGGAATCCCACATTGTCATTTTTTGCATCCATCGGAGGTGGTGCATTCTAACGACGTGCCCTCCCCATCTCCGTTTTAGCTGTTGTGCCCGTGAAGCCACGTCGAGAATGCCTGTCTTCCTGCTGACTTCCACGTTTGTCATCCTGCCTTTCCATGTCACGTGTAATATCTCCACCCCATTTTGCGCTTAAAGGTTAGCAGCATGGTACTGTTTTTAAGGACCAAGTTTGGCATCCATATAATAGCGCTGGTAGTACACAGGTTTTGATGAATTCTTTCTTTACACTTTGCTTTTGGAACTTATTTTCCAGGATGAACTCCAGACTCCAGTATTTCTTCCGTGCCTGGGTGATGCGACCTTTTATTTGCATTGTGGATTTATTTGATAAGGATATTGTTTGTCCTAAGCATATATATTTTCTGACATACCTCCGTGAAGCAGGAGGTCTTTGCCCTCAAGAGATTTATAGGCTTTTCATTTCCTTTTATCATAATATATTTAATGCATTGATGTGAGGAATAAAATTACATCTTGCATTTTCTCTTAATTATCCGCTAAATCATTTAGAAGATAATATTTACGGTTGTTGATCGGAATATTCCAGAATTCCAACATTACTTTTAAAACGTTAGATACATTCTTTTTCTTTCCCCACCCACTCCTTCCCTCATGAGGTCATGGAAAGATTATTAAAAATACCAAGTTTGGCATACACATAGCGTGTTGTTTTTAAAAAGTGATGCTCTGTGTTCTTATAAATAGCTACAATAAGAAATGTATTTAGAGCATTTTAGGAAAACTTTTATCAGTATTTACAAGGAGTATATAGATTCTCACAGACAATTTGCATAATGGATAAGAAAGGAATTTTTAGTAGGTAGTTGTGTGTTAACTTTTTAAAATTTTTATTGTGTATATCCTAACGTATTAACACAGCGACTACAAATTATTTCTCATAATTATCGTACTTTTTTTTTCTTACTGGACTTCAAGAATCACATTCATTCGATTCTGCTTCTCGACATTTTGTTTGTGACAAAAATAGTTGGATACCGTTTTGTGTTGATTCTCCACCTGCTTGAAAATTTCTATCCCAATTTTTGCTAATACTCTTTGCGCTGCTATGTTCTTCTGCAGTTCTTTCAGCGCTATAAATACGAACATTTGGTTGATGTTTCGTGACAGCGAGTTGTAATTTATTACCCCAACCTCTTATTAAACAACAGTAAAAGGGGTTGAACACGCTCTTTTTACGGCATCTGAACTTCAGGATTGGTTCCACTCAAAGGAAAACGTTGCCCCTCTTTAACTGCTGAAGGTAGTGAAAGAAATTGTACAAGGATACTTCCCAAGTTCCAGTTGGCAGAGATATTGTTTACTTCCTATTTCTTGCCTTAGAGTGGTGAAGGACTTGCAACGATGAAAACCAGGTAGGCCTTCTGCCAAGTCTTGCCTTGGCAATGAATAGTTTCTTAACCGTGGTCCAGCAGTTTCCCTCCTAACAATGTCTTTAGAGGTATCATATATTCCAAATTGAGCTTTCAAAAACACCAGAACTCAATCATGAATCAACTAACGAGATAACTTGAAAGAAACGATGCGGTACCACAGATTCTCGGATAATTCCATAACCCATTGTCAAGACAGATTTAGAGAGGACTGAGGCTTTGTATGCCCCGTCAACGCCTGACTTCGGGAAGTTCCGTTATGTATGGATAATGAAATGACTAATGGACTATTGTGACAGAAGCAGACCATGTGTATCCTCTAATAGAGCTTGGAACACAGCTTCTATAAGTCATAGTCATATTGCAGCTGTCGTTCCACCCATCACTTCCCCTAAACCAGAGGACGACCGCAGAAAGATGAACTTGAGATAAGGTGCTTAGCAAAACGTGCATTCAATTGTTAGTACTACATAATTGTGTTTCAAAAATATCGCATTAAAAATATTTGTACTATTTATACTGGCCTAAAACCAAGAAAACTATTAAATAGTGAATGTAAAAGTCAGTTTATTTTGTACCTACTGCTGAAATGTGATTTTCAAGGAAGGTAAAAGGTTGTATAAGGAGAGATAATATAAAAAATGAGAGTAAACGGAAAGAGTTAAAGATATTTGAGTTAAATGAAAAAATAATGGAGAATAAACAAAATTGGAAAGAACATTTCTGCAAAATGGACAATAGAAGATTACCACGGATAATATATAATTACAAGCCCATAGACGATCTAGAAAGAGATGGGAATAATTGAATGGCACCACAACAGGCTTTTAGAATAATAATTTCTAGATGTAAGAAGGAGAAGAAGAACAGGAAGAACTATTTTATTAGCTCTTAATCTTCTTTTGTTTTTTAGTAACTCGTTACTTGATAATTAAGACACTATTGTTATAAACTAAGTACATATATATTATATATACTCTAAAACGTTTCCTCGGGATTACTACTCATATTGTCAAAAAACTAGACAAAATCTTTGATAAACAAAGGTTTCTTTCTCTATGTATGTTGCTTACAAACGAAAAACAGGTTACGCGCACCGTATAAGCATGAAAATAATAACTGTTTAGTATAAAACCACATTTTATGATGTAATTATTTTTATTTTCTTTGTTCTCTTTTTAGTAACTTGATACCATATAATTACAGTAATAATGGTAAAGAATGAACTATTGCTAAAACTGAGTTACTTGTTTAGATCTATTCTAAAATTGAAGTTAGACGTTAGAATATATAGTATATTAACTTTCAATTGGTCGTGCAGACGTACATATATACAGCTCGTAATTTAGAAAGCTTTACTAGAAACATATGAACCACGTATGCATCAACTATAAGGATTTGCCTCATTTTCTGGACTCGACTTAAACCTTGTCGTCTACAAGTTGTTTTACTTAAGTAATATCTCGTACAAATACTTCACTGACCTATCTGGGGGGGGGGGGATATCCTTGTTTTTTCTGTATACCAATGAAGAGTACCAAAGCAATAAAATATTTAATTAAGTAAATAGTGTAGAGCGCGAGGAGCAGAGTTATAGAAATTTCGGGTGTTTAGAAATGGTATAGAGTAAAATTAATGCCTAATAGAGATACAATGAACGTAAGACATATGGGGTGTATTTTAGGCAGAGCAACCGAAATACAAAGTAAGGGGTTTATAAACCATAAATGGTGTTAATATAAAACGGCTTTTGATTAAAATGTTTTGTTAAGGTAGTAGGAATCTAGGAAGGTATATAATGAAAAATAAGTGGAGAAAAAGGAAAACATGCAAAAAAAAAAAAAAAAAAATATATATATATATATATAGATCAAATGGTGTAAAAAGTAAATATATAGGTACAAATTTATTCTTGTATATTAAGAATATGAATGAAACTGGAAAAAAGTCTAGGATGAATGTCTTTATACTACAGTTGTCCTCGTAGTGCAGGAGTAAGCTCTAGCTTCAAGTTTCCAAGATAGTGAGTTTAATCCTTCAATGCATGAATTATTTTGCCACTTATGCTACTCTTGGTAATTCATAAACAGGTTTTCATATCGGTTTCTGTGGCGGTCTCAAAGCAATCCATTCGAATAGCCACGGTCGTTAAAGCGATACGTAATGGACTGGCCATCCATTCAAAGCCGAACGTCGTAAGTTTGAATCTAAGCAACTACAGTGAAATGTGCCTCTGGTAAAGGACGGGGAGGGCTTAAGTAAAATAATTGGTGTGAAGGCACGCGTAGATGTCGACGGGGTATCATTTGACTGTAATTGCTTGGATTCTGCCTTTTTATATTAAAAAGACACTACAGTGTGATTGCAAAAATAATATAATATTTATACTTCAAAAGGCTCAACATTTTTTGAGTAACTGATAATGGCCAGTACAATACTGTGACTCTGTGGGTTCGTGAAACGAAAAGTCCAATTTCACCACTCAAAAATGTTCTTTATTTCCACCGACTTACAGTTAAACTCTTGCCAATTACACAGAATTACTTGCTGCACACAATTACAATTTACCAGTTCGTCCGTTACAATTTCACTTGTACTCGCGATTACATAAACTCCGATGCACATACCAGTTACGTACAGTCTTCCGTTGCACAATCTTCTCGTTCATTAACACGTCACTGACTAACTCTTACACCAAGAACTGCGACTGTCTCCTCACTCACACTCACTAACCAACTGACTGACTGACTAACTGACTGCAGCCCTTTTTATAGGCATCTCGCCGACTTCTCGGCTTTTCTAGTTCCCAGGCGACGTTTCCAGATGATGAACGATCCCGTAATTTCTGGAACACAGGTGGAAGAGAAACAGACCGCACAATTAGGTTTCTTTCCCCAGCCGTCCCTGTCACCACTATAAGACAAACGAGGGGAGGGCGTAGCTAACACGGACCTCCCTCGTCTCCCGCTCTCAGCTGCTTTCATAGGGTGTTCCAACGCTCGTGTGACACCTTTTATACTTCAAAAGGCTCAACATTTTTTGAGTAACTGATAATGGCCAGTACAATACCATAACAAAATATAAAAAACCGTACTAAAACATCTGTCATACTGAATACAGTCTAATGTTGCCATACACTACACCATGCATTAAGGGGATAAATACAAGGGACTACGACGGATTTTCCGGTCCTAAAAATCCATTTGAAAAGAAAATAAAGCCGGTGGTCACATGTCGTAGATTTACGGTACGTAAAAGAACCTCAAGCCAGATTAAAGAGGTTTCTAAGCAAAATTATTAAGCTATCTTTCATGCTCAATATGAAATAGAACCATGAGAATCACAGCAGTTGAACGTGCATATATAGTCAATTTCAATTTCGTCATATTCCATGTAATTTGGTTAATAAATATAAACTACACTGAACATAAATAAATACGTATTATCACTCATCCCAGCAGAAAACATTGCTACAGACGTTTTCGTAACTAACATTTCTATATGACTGTAAGATTAACTAGGGTTGTGTTTACGAATTTTTAAAATCCTGACTCTGATAAGAATTTTAATGACACCATAGCGTATATTATTTCAATCTATAACTCAAATGCAAAGTTTATTCTGTACCAAATTAGCACTTGGTTCTTTTTATTTGAACTAAACAGATCGTGCACTCTTGGTTACAGCCCCCCCCCCGGTAGCGTAGATGGTAGCGTGTCTGTCTTACGTTCAAGAGGTCCCGAGTTCGAATCTCTTGTTAGGGTGAGTTACCTGGATAAGGTTTTTTCCGGGGGTTTCCCTTATCCTAATAGACGAATGTCGGGTATAGCCGCGCTGGTGGAACGGTTAACATGGATTTATCTTTATTAACAGAAACCTCTCAGATAACGCACTGATTATTCTTGTACGAGTGAGATGGGTACTGACGGGCCTCCCGGTCGTGTGCTAAGCACCATCTAACGCATCACTTCAACGAATGGAATTCGTTTACTCCACGTGGAGTAAACAGTGCGTTATCTGAGAGGTACCTACTACCAAAGATAAATCCATGATAACCGTTCGAACAGCGCGACTATAATTGTATGATCCATGGACCCAGACTAATTTAAGCATCACATCACCCATTACATTCATCGTCCGATATGACTTAAAGTTGGAGGACGTAACTTATATATATATATATATATATAAAAGAAACCTCTTCGTTACCTTATAAAATTATGAATTTTAATTTTAAATCTGAAATAGCAGTTTTAGATCGGTGTCTTTATTTAGAAAATGCGGTCACATCTTTCCAGCACATGATACTTGCAAGGTTTAGTAAAATGCAAATGTGGCATACAGATCAATTTTCGCTTATATATAAACATTATTGCATAGTTATAATGTTCACTGTTTCTCTAAAGATTAAATGTGTTAGAAGTGTTAAAATTTTTGTGAAGCATATGGTCTTATTATTTTCATTTTATCGAACGTCAGGAGATTTATATATGCGAAAAAACGTCGACGTAATTTTCTTTTTGCTACACTTTTAATTAAAATGTTATACGCCAACCTCAGTCTATGTTTGACAAGAAAATTCGTGGTTGCCTTAAGGTGACGAGACATCTTTTCAGCTCCTTGGATAAATGCATGTCTTAGCAGGAAGCAGGATTAGAGAAATAACGATGAACAGACAAGGACTTTCGTGCCGTCATACCTCTAACGAACTACGGGGAAGACGGGAAATTTCTGTGCAAAGCAGGAAGGGATCATCAGGGTTTAAATTTTCATCATCTTTCTATATGCTATATTGTGATGAGATGTTTCTTTTTCATTATCGCGTGTTGTTTTCCTATATCAGGTGAGAAGGCAAGGTAACCAAGAGTGCAGAAACCTATTTACACATTTATGATCCCTTTTACAAAGCTATAATGAATATTTAACATCCTATTATATATTAATAGTTGTTTTAAGGATATGGAGACCTGCTAGATCCCCTGACACTAATAAAATGTTGATTCATTCTAAGAACGCAGACGTTAACCTTAATGCTTTGACCTTAACGTTTCCCTTAGCGCGAGGAGACAATTTCTCTTTTCTATGCCTTCTGCCGCGACATTTTCAAACTACTAGAACTTGAATGGTTTTAAAATTAAAAGAAATGTGTGATAGTACCACTACTGGATTGCAAGAGAGGCACAGAAAACAAAAGATGTAAAATGAAATTGAAAGTTCTAATTTTTACTTTTCATGCGACGCCTAACAGGACAAAATAATGATTATAGTTGTGAATTTCTTCCTTATACAGTGTTCCATGTTAGATATTGTTGAAGCCTACATTTAACTGTCTGTAGAATGTGATTTCATGATGATAGGTCTGCGCTGTTTTTTTTTTATTTTTTATTTTTTTTATTTTACGTCGTCCAACCGGTGAATAAAATGGGTGAAATGATGCTAAAATGTGTCCAGGGTCTATGGAGCTTAGAGCTACCCGACATTCGTCTTTAAGGATAAGGGAAAACCCTGGAAAAACCTCATCCAGGTAACTCACCCTGACCGACATTCGAACTCGGGACCTCTTGAACGTGAGGTAG
This sequence comes from Mantis religiosa, assembly GCA_030765055.1. Taxonomy (NCBI): domain Eukaryota; kingdom Metazoa; phylum Arthropoda; class Insecta; order Mantodea; family Mantidae; genus Mantis; species Mantis religiosa. The sequence continues at coordinate 82,340,083 of CM060954.1, forward strand.
ACACGCTACCATCTACGCTACCAAGGCGGGCTACTGCACTGTTGTTTACAAACACACACACACACACACACACACACACACACACACACACACACACACACACATATATATATATATATATATATATATATATATATATATATATATACTTTGATGGACAATTTACAAAAGGTAGGGTAAAGGAAGGTATTTACGTGACATAAGCCATTTCGCGATACTTTTTCGAAGGGATGTCACAGAGAAACCAGTTGGTGTTAACGCGCCTGCCGATAGCTCCTAAGCTCTAGGAGCAAATATGTCAACTATCAACAGTGAAAGACACCAACTGGTTTCTCTCTGACACCCCTTCGAAAAAGCATCACGAAACTGGCTATTTCACGAAAATATCTTCCTTTATCCTGTGTTGTGACTAGAAGTCTTATTTGAAACAGGAACTTTGGTCCTCGGATCAATTATTCATTTAATTATGTAATATATTTAATAACTATACATAAATTTGAGAACTGTAACTAGCTATGTCAGTGAAAGTAAAGTTGTAGACTTTGATGTAAAATAATGTAACGAACCTGGGCAGATATACGTGAGAAACACTGCACTCCCGGGCGACAGTCTATGAGGGGCGGATGTCAGACAATAGAATGGAATGCTAGCTATTTTACTGTACCGTTATACAGGTCAATATCCGCTTAGTTTTTTCTTTTGACGCCATGCTATATATAAGAGGGTAACAACCCCCATTCAGTCCTCATTTTTTGCTCATTGCTCATTGCAGTCAAGTGTATTGTATACGTCCGTCTGATGTGTCCGACAACTTGCCGCGTCCAGTAAAATGTATTATAAAATGTCCGTCGAAAGTGCAGTTACTTAAGGGTGCCCGGGTTCAAGTGTAAGGACAAATTAAAGCAGTTCAGAGATTATCGTTTCTTTGTGTTGTCTCAACCTTAACACCCTGAGAACACCCAAAAAAGAGTTCATGCAGGAGACAGCAGCTAGAGCCAATGGTAAAGCAAGCAGCAGAGGACGACGTGGAGACGGAGGAAGTAGTCCCGACGTCGAATCCAGGTACGTGTAGCCGTCAGGCGAGAGAAAGTACTGCCGCGTATTAAAAACTTTATGTTCTGAATTATGAAGTAGTGAAGGGATATACTGAATTTTAGTAGATGGCAAAAAATATGCAATTGTAGAAATTTAGTTTATCGCGGTTAAAATAAGCAGCCTTTTTCGTAACAAAATCTACCTTCCTCCAACTCCGCCGTCCTATAGAAAGACATTCTCGTGGCTGGTATTGCTTTCCCATACGCAGAAACAAATTTTAGAGAATGTTCTCTCTATAAGAATTATAAACAATGGCGTAAACCAATGCAATTGATTGCACACAACGCCGCCACTGACGTCAAAAATGAATGAAACAAAAATGAGTACAAGATTTTTTTACCAATGGCCTTTGATGTACCCTAAGCTATAATAAGTTACAGTAGCTTGGCACTTGTAACAAAGAAATGCTTAGAAGCAAGAGCACCACCACTGATGCTCTTGTAAGAAACAATAACAATCTAACGTGTTAATTTCGGTGTATGCAGGCATTGCCACATGTTACTAGCATACCCACCTTAACGGATATCCCCGCATCCCGCAAACACACAGAGCTTGGTCCGGTACAGCATTCTTTGCTGCTTTCAGGTTGCTGCACATTGACACACTAAATGATGGAAGCACATAATCTAGTATGCTTATGCAGACTTGATTCGTATTGTATAAGTTTGTAACAACGCTGTGCTTAAAACCCCACCCCTCAGTAATGGTTCCTTTTCTAAACGAAGTAAACCTCGGACCGTCTCTGCTGATAGACGAGAAAGGCCTAAAATGTTTATTGTTAGATCCGTGGCACTCGTACGAATGTAACATGCATTCCCAACTACATGTATCTCACACATATTTTGCATCTACTATCCATTTCAGCCGTTTCCGTTTATAATATCAATTTTGAAACATAATCAGATATATCTCGCTTATACAGGAAGCGAATTTACATCGCGTATTCAAATCGCAATCCATGGTTGCCAATGTTTTATTCCTCACACCCAATACCTGGGTAACTATATGCGGCCTTTTCTGACAAAGCAGTATTAATCTCGTATTGGTTATTTATAACCTTTTTCTATCACATTCATTGTTCATTTACCAATAAAATATAACCGAATGCAAGCAGTCGTTTCATTTTAGGGATTCAGCATTGAGACAGGATTAGGTGCTTAATCTAATGGGGTTACCTCCGAAAGGCTTTGTTGAGTTGATTGGGAGTATTCGGTATTTTGCTGGTCCATTGTGATCACTAATGTTATTATTCTCTCAGGCATTCATTTCACACAAATTATGGATTAAGGAGGAAAATTATGTATTTTTAGCTCTCAGGAATGAGAATTTGCGATCCGTGGTGTGATTCCATAGTTCATCTGTGAGATGCGGGTGGTCAGACTTTACGGCGACACACCGCTAAGAGCATAGAAACTCCTTGGACTTTGGGCAAACCAAAGAATAAAACAGGAGGTTGGATTAAACCTCGAGCCCTATTTTAACAGCCCTGTTACAGCTTAATTAAGTGTGAAAGTAACATATCCTATTAGTAAAACATAAAACGCCCCTAATGTCCTTTGCTTGTAGATAAAAACTGTTGCTTGCGTACGTTAGACTACTAATGAAACGCTAATGTTGTCTGTCTGTCTTTAAAGTACTTAAGGACAAGGAAAATGGAAATAGAAACAGAAAGGAGGAAGTTAGCAGGCAATGGAACTCATTTCAATGAAAGGGTATCACCGCATTAAATGCTGATTTCTTTATGCGATTAAATAGTATTTATACTATGCAACTGGCATTGTGGTGAAGCGAGGACAGACGTAAAAAGAAAGTTACTAGATCTATACAACGAAGCTAACCCATAGACAACAAGGGAGAAGAATATGCAAAGCAATTATCTGTATTTAGAAGTGGATCGGTGTTTGGGGTAGATCAGTACTCATTTTTGTGCTTAAAACTGCAAGAGTAACAACGAAAATCAGCATTCGTGATGTCATATGACCTGCAGATTAACGAATACCAAGCCGTCCGAAAACCATCTTGTTCTTGTTCGGGGTATAGCACTAAAGAAAACTGAGAAAGAAGAGTGTGGGAGCAAGGTGTAGGCTCTTCTTCCGCAGTTCAGCGTAAACTGAGACATCTTAATCTTGCATAAACACCGAATGGGGAACGAAAACTCCGTATTGATACCTGCTATTGGTAGATCATCTGCTTAAATGACTTTTATTATAATATTCAATGCTTCAGAAAAACTACATCATAGATTTGGATTTAAAATTGCGTAGCGTCATTCATCGTAAGTTACAATAGTCTGAGAATTTACGTATGTTCAACTTTGTCACGTGTTTGTTTGAAAACAAAAGGGTACCTAAAATACCTCTGTGAAAGACATATTTGTAAATTCAACCCTTATCACGTCCAATATGATTTATTCGGGCTAATGAAATGAAATCAAATTAGCTGACGAAAAACAAAATCTATGCATACAACTTAAGTTTATATACAAACAAAATTAGGCTAAGAGTGATCTGCTTCGATATGCTCGGACAGAGTATACCACAAAAGTATGAATGTTAGTATCATTTAGTCAGCGTTTAATGCAAGCAGAAAAAGTGATACAAATAGGAGCTACTCGGTTGAAATTGTGCTTCTTTGTTAAGGTGAGAAGATACTGCCTACCTCCGCAATGCTATTTCCATGATATTTGGGTGTACATTACTATGAAATTATTATTGATATGTATATGAAAATGTTCATGCATGTTCTTAAAACCTTTATCTTGAACAATACCTATTATTATTTGACAATTTTGTACGGATAATTTGTTATCATTTTTTAGTTTTTTTTAAAGCACTGAAATTTCAGATAATTTTATTTTTTTAAACAAGTATTATGAAGGATAGAGTCAACATGATAAATTCAATGCCATGGCCGGGATTTGAACCACGGATCTCCTGGTTTCCGTCCAGTCGCTCTAACCCATTGAGCTACCATGGCCAACGCGCTGTCCTGACATTAAATTCTCCATTTGATTCGTATATTTCCCTGGTAAACCACTAGGGGCTCTCGCATCCGAGATACACCGTTTGTGGCGACTTACTATCGTAAGTACTTGAGTCCCAGGTTTCATCACTTAACTCTTATTATTTTAGTTAATTGATGGAAATTAATCATTTCTCCACACTAGCCGTATATAGGCTAAGGGTTTTGATGGATAGAGTCAACATGGCATTCAATTTTTCAATGTCAGGACAGCACGTTGGCCATGGTACCTCAATGGGTTAGAGCGACTGGACGGAAACCAGGAGATCCGTGGTTCAAATCCCGGCCATGGCATTGAATTTTTCATGTTGACTCTATCCATCAAAACCCTTAGCCTATAAACGACTAGTGTGGAGAAATGATTAATTTCCATCAATTAACTAAAAAAAAGTATTATGAATCTCAGAGAAAAATATCTTCTTATTATTATTCTTATAAGTTTGCTTAATACACTCAAAAACATTCTAATGCTTTGGTTGAATGGTTTTTTAAAAAGTTGTACCGGAACCGGAAAACATTTGAAACTGAGAAAAACAGCTTTAAAGTTTATATATTGATTACTGACTTCTCACATGAGTCAGAACAATTCCTGCTGTATAGTCTTGACCCTCTTCTTCTTTTCAAGTCCCTCTTCATTTTTCTTGCCTTCTTGGACAGTTCTTCAACCATTTTATCTGCTTTCAGGACTCGTAGCTCATCAATTTCTGAATATGACTATCTTGATTAGCACATGTATTGTTGAACTGGGCCTACTAACCTCAATATTACACGTGGTTTCATTGTCTATTGTATTTATATTTTCTACATTTACTCTTCTGCTTTTTGTAAAACCATTACCTGCAAACTTTCTCTTTCCAAATGTTTCTGGCCTACCCATATGATATATTGACCAATAACTAGTACAAAATATTCAAAACAAATAACTGTTCACGTACACAGCCGAAGAGAAATAAAAAACTAGCATCATTGAAGTTACAATGGTACCGTTAGCAAGCTTGAAAGATTCCTTACAAAAAAAGCCCAGTTCAGAAATATCTGTTCAGTATTACAGAAGTTATGATCGATTTTCTGAAAGTTTACGAAAAGGGGGATGGCAAAACTTATCACTAATATAATAAGCAAATTAGGTATAAAATGTTGCTCCAATGAACTTTTTAACTATATATTTGTAATCTAGAGGGCTGAAATTATAATAACATGTAAAAATAAAAAATAAAAAAAGTGAATTTTGGCCCCAAGTGAAGTACCTTCTCACCTTAAGTCAAAAAGTACCAATGCCTGTGGACACTAATGACAATTTAACACGCACCGGAAATGCTCCAGGCCTAAGTTAAAGGTACCTCACCGAGCGGGATGGCCCAGGCGGTTTCGTCCGTGGACCGTATTCAGTAATCCCGGGTTTGATTCCTGTGGCCAACCTATCTACCCATAGGTTCTTTCGGTGGTTTTCCTGAATCGCTAGGCAAGTGCTGGTTAGGTTAATTACATCTCTCGAATTTCCTTCACAATTTTTTCTTCATAAATGTTCCATCGAGTTGAAGATGAATTTAACTATTGTTATGTTTATTTGGTTAGCAAATATTTAAAGTTTGTTGCCGCACAGAATTCTTAGCATGATCCAAGTGTAACTGAGCATAATGGCACTCCCTTATGTTGTAGATATGCAGATAGAACCGTGCAGTTTTCTTTCCGGCGTCATCTGTTGGATATCACTTGGCAAATAACAGAAGTTCCATGTCAATACCAGCAGTGACCATCTCAAGAGCAGTGGCAGATGTTTCATTCCGTTTCCCGCCTTCTGTTTAGATCGCCTGTCAAACTTCACTGCTGCATATTCCAACTTTTGAAAATTACATTTCTCATCTATTATGTAGATTGCGTCCCTTGCGTTCAGCAATTTACAGATAAATCGCTTGCAATAAACTGAATTTGGCGAACTTAATTAAGATATGGGCAGTGGTAGTTCTGTTTGCCAATAAGCAAATTTATTTCTATATTATCACGCCTTTATCCGATTGTATATCCCTTTTCCATACAATATGCATTCTACTTAAACATGCATAGAAGCTGGGATCGTTTTATAGACCCTTCCTAACATTCCGCTGCTACACAGTTTAGTTAAATACCAACCAATATCAAAGGGTTTTCTGACATAAATTTGCTTTTGTACATCAGGCTAGAAAAAATAATGCATACGTTCATGACATCCTTCATAGGGGTTGTGGTTCAGGGAAACTTCTCTGCGCCTATCTTTTAAGAGTATCTGAGTTAACTGACGGGCTAAGAACCAAATTGAATATCTGAAACTTCAAACCAAATCATTTAAAGAAGCATAGAGTTTCGTGCTGTTATTAAACATTTTCCTTTGAAGGGCTGGACTGACGCACAAGTCAAAACTGAATTGGATGAACTCCCCGTGGCCTCTGTACCAACATTAAAGACCATTTACTTTTGGATCAGTGAATTTAAACATGACCGTAGAAGCACCGAAGATAAATCGAGCTCTAGACGCCAAATGAGGTCACCACAGAAAACATTTGAAAACACTGAAAACATCCACGATCTGGCTATGCAAGACCACCGAATCAAAATTCGCGAAGTTGCTGAAGCTGTAGGCATCTCAAGTGAGCAAGTGCAGAATATCCTGCATGAAAAATTGGCAATGAAAAAGCTGTGTGCAAGATGGGTGCCGGGATTACTCGCAGTCGACCAAAAGTGCATCCGGAAGAACCCTTCTACCGAGTGCCTGGCGATGTGTAATACCAATCCGCAGGACTTGTTGCGCCTATTTGTGACCGTGGATGAAACTTGATCCGTCATTACACACCAGAGTGTATACAGCAATGTCAAAACAACAGTCAAAACAATGTACAGCTGGTACAGCTGCACCAAAGAAAACAAGGAACATTTTGTCAGATGGTAAGGTGATGGCCACTGTTTTGGGGGATTCTCAAGGAATAGTCCTTACAGATAACTTGGAAAAAGGCAAAAACATAACTGCAGCCTATTATGCTTCATTGTTGGATCATTTGCAACATGAGTTGACCGAAAACAGACAAAGATTGAAACGTAAAAGTGCTCTTTCACCACGATAATACACCATCGCGCACAACAGCAATCACAATGGCAAAAGTGCATGTGTGGGGTTTTGAATTGGTTCCCCATAACCAGACTTAGCACCAAGTGACTTCTTCCTGTTCCCAAACTTGGAAATTTGGCTTGGTGGTAAGAAATGTTCACCAAATGAAGAGGTGATAGTCACCGTCAACGAGTATTTTGCGGACCTTGACAGAACCTATTTTTCCGACGGTATGAAAAAGCTGAAACATCGCTGGACCAAGTATATAACAATCAATGCAGACTATGTCGAGAAATAAGGTGCGATGTTCAGAAATATATTGTGAAATTATACTGTGTGTTCCTTGAACGACCAGACCGCCTCGCGGTGACGAGTAGTGCGCCTGCCGCCAAAGAATAGCACTCTACTACTGCCGTGTCAGTCGAGTTGGATCTCTGGTAGGGAAAGATTTGTGTGTGCGTGTTCGGAGTGACACTGTGTTGTCTCTTGGTTATAATTTGTCAATTACTAATGGTGTACAATAAGTGCGCGTAGAATCATCGGTCCCACATTTTTCGACGAGATTCACACGTTTATGTAAATTGCATTTTAAGTAACTTTTCTCCCGCAACTGTAGCAATAGATGAACGATTGGTGGGTGATTTCTTCAGGACTCAGCTACAGCACACACTGCTGCGAATTCTATGGATGAATTGCGGAGTGTGTAGGATGACAGAATAATTAGTCGAAGATTGTGGCCATCTCGTTCCCCTGACCTATCTCCATGTGATTTTTATTGATGGGGAACGTTAAAGAATAAAGTATATGCATCCAACCCGCACACGCTACAAGAATTGAAGGACTACATCACGAGAAAAATACAGGCAATCAGGCAAGATGAACTTCGAGTGAACCAGAACTGGTTTCGAAGAAATAGGGAATGTATTAGCGTTGAAGGCCATCATTTTCAATATCTGTTGTGATTTTAAATAAGCCTAATGTAAATTAGTACAGGAGTTGGAGTTCCGCACACGTTACCCGCCAGTCCTTAAGCGTAATCTGGGGGAGAGCGCGCCGGCTCACACCCATTACGGTGCGGTTTGGCCCGGTCGCTCTGGGAAGGCACGGTAAGTATATATATATATATATATATATATATATATATATATATATATATATAATGTTTTTTACCAGGCTTATCAAACGACCCACGTGTATTGCTTTGAAAAGCTCTTCTATAATTTATCGCATACATTGCATTCCAAATTGCAATTTAGTGCTTATTAATTTTGTTTTTAAAGCTTGCATCAAGGAATATAGCACGGACTTAGATGACTAATTTTCACTTTTCACCCAATTAATTTGATAGCCGCATATGTCAATTACGTCAAAGTCAAACTTCCTCCATATACTTGAAGTTCTATGGAACTTTTTCTCTACATTAAGTACAGAAATCTGCAGGGTTCAATAAATCCTCCTGTGTCCTAAAGCGTTCACTATCGTGAAACTAAGGATTCCAGTAGTTTTGTTGTTACTAATTACCACGCAGCACAACATAGGGTAGCATTTGTGTTACTGCCCTAATTACTGTGTTGATCCCAGTTGTAACTGATGCAGGCATGACCTCTATGCTTGTTTTTAGAAACAAAAGGTGTGGTTGTTTAAAGTGGTGGTTAAATAGCCCTTCATGGGAGTTCCTGTGCTACCTGGGGGCAGGCTCGTGTCCGTCCACGCTCTTTCAGTTGTGGTTTTCTTCAATGAGATGCGTTTCCACTCCATACCGAGGGGAGCACTTGTGATAATTATTGTGAGGGAATCTTCATACAGATGTGTAATTGTAGCTTCTGTAAGCCGTGGTTCACGCAACGAAACGCCATCTTGAGAATCCGACATACAAATTTAGAATAGATTGTTCATATCTAATATGTAAAATATATATTCTTAAACACACTAATGTAAGTACAAAGAGGATAATATATTTTTTCGAAAATACCTTGGAAATTACTAAAATGAAAAGTTAGTCGAGGCTGGACAGGAACTTAAACCACGATAAATGGCGTAAGCTATAACTTATTAAAACGATGCTGTTAATATTAAATTAGATTAAATTGTGTTAAAAAGAAGACCAAGATTAAGTTTTACAGGCATGGTCATCTTGTACAAAATAAAATTGCTGCTTGATTTTCCTGAACTGTGCAGTTTTGTTAAATTTTTTCATTAGTTTGATCATGTCCATGTACTAAGGAAGAGGATAGTAATAAAAAGAACATGTCGTTCCCTAAACAAAATTTGTTTCTTCTCTCTCTCTCTCTCTCTCTCTCTCTCTCTCTCTCTCTCTCTCTCTCTCTCTCTCTCTCTCTCTCTCTCTCTCTCTCTCTCTCAAATATAGCTTTTTATATTCAGGCCAGATAATTATAAGCTACATTTCAAAGATGGCCAACGTAATGTTACTGAGCATTTTAGAGTTGCAGAGTGGCTTTTTTCAGCTAGAAGTTCTTAGAAGAAAAGAAATACAAAAGTAGCTTAGATAACTTCAGTGACTAGCCCAATTAACTTAAGTCAAATAATCTCCAGAAATATTCCGACTATAATTTACTGAAGGAATGACGGATTGGGTGAGGAAATCAACACATGTTGTAAAACCACAGGAAAAGTTAATAAGATTAAAAATTTTAAAAGTGGCAGTAGCAATAGGACTTCATATTATCTGTTAACAACTCTTCCCCGAAATGTCTGTCACAAGTGTCCAAATAATTTGGTAAAGCTGTAACAATAAGGTCTCATGCAGGATACTTTTCTTCAGAAGATGCCTTATTGAACTGGACATGAGAATATACATTGCTATTGAAGTTACAATAATAATTTACATTATTTGAATTAATAACACAATTTTACGCTGAACTTTTATATGGACATAATTACTCGAGTTTTAATGACTATGTTTCGATATTACAATTATTTATTTCGGAGTTATTGGATGTATTATATACAAGATACATTGTGATTGAAGCTTTGAAACATACACTGATTGCATTTAAAAAGGAATAACATTAAGAATTAGTGCTTTTGGAACACAGTGTTCATTAGGTATAGGACGGCGAGGACAGAAATAATGAACACTGATTATGCACTGCCGTCTCCATGGTGATGCCTGATTATATATACTCATTTACTAGTAAATACAATTTCGAACAAGTCTGTGCAGGTTAAAACGAAAAGCGTTATTTATTTATTTATTTATTGTCCACCAGTTACTGAAATCAGGTGAGTAGCGTAGTCCGAAGGTTTCTCATCTAAATGAATGCTTTCGTAAGTATATGCACCCCCTCCCAAATATGAATAAATTGCTTCATTTACCAAGAAACATGAGATTTGGTTTGCTTTTTTGGCAATAAACATTTGAACAGCTTCCTCGCACAAAAAATGAAGCACTTTTCTATGAACTGAAATTTCCAAACCTATTATATATTTGCTGCCACATAGTTTTTGAAATTTATGAATTTTGGAGAAATGTTCCTCTCATGTTTAGGATACAGCATGTCCAGCCTTACATGAGCACACGACTTTAGACAAATAGTGGCTATGTAATAAAGAACAAGCTCACCTAGAGAATAATTGTTCTCTGGATTTCTCTTAAGCAAAGAAACACATCAAGCGAAAGACCTTTAGGATATTATGTGTGTTATCGGAACTTTAACTTCGCCTTACCGAGCCCAATTGATTTTTTCTTATAGTAACAAAGTATTCTGAACTAGACTGCGTATTTTGAGATGTAATAAAATGCTCAACATAAGACTAAGAGGCCTTGAGAGAACGTATTACAAAACCAGCATCATATTTGAAGCATTGGAAGATATACCAACCGAAATAAAAAGAATCTCTAACATTTTCTTAATACTAGACACTGCAGATAAGTAATTTTATAATCTTCGAAAGAAATTAAGCATTAAGAATCATGAAACAATACCTTGCTTAAGATAAAGTACTAACCGGGCTTGTGGGCCGTGGTCTGCTGCACTCCTTCTTCATCTTCCCAGACGTTTCGCTGCAGCTGCGGCAGATATCTTCAATGACACTCCGATCGCACAGTCACTGAAGATGTCTGCCGCAGCCGCAGACGAAACTTCTGGGAAGATAAAGGAGCCCAGTAGACCACGGCCCACAAGCCCGGTTAATACTTTATCTTATACTGACACCGGCCGTGAAAGCTTATGAATTTTAATGAATACCTTGCTTAATTAAAGAGCTTTCAAAACTCAATACCTTACGCCTTAGAAATGGTTTCTCTACATCAATTTTATTACCTTTACAGAATTCCCCAATCCCACCAGAAATGAGTGCTTTTTTTTCGTGGAAAAAAAAAAAAAACACGAAGAAACTGATAAAAGCGTGCGCATCCGCTTTGTGACTTCGTGGGTCTAAAATATTTTAAAGTGTAGTTTGCATTAATTCAAAGTGCTCTTTTTTCCAATAGAAACACACTTTGTACAGTCCTGACAGCAGCAGGGTGACGTAACATACACCAACAGTCTCTCGCTGCTTCACCACACGTAAACAAAAAAAAAAAAAATTCACTTTGAAATCACTACACGATTATCAGTTCTCAACTTGCAACTCGGTACAGTTCAAATGTCCACACAACTCACACTGCACAAAGTCCGCCTGTACGACTAGCCGCGGCGCTCATATACCTCCACTCATTGTTCTAGAAATTAGTGGAACGGTCGGTAACAATCAAGACGGCATCACAAAAGAATAAATTTCCAGACATGTATCAGTCTCTTTCTTCCTCTCTTTCGGCAAGCGTCCAACACTCGCCTACGCACCAGCTATGGCACTATCTCCCTTTCGCACGCACCGGCCGCGGGCCGCCGCATAACAATGCCCCGCGACAATATGCACTATCCCAGCATACCTTATAAAACTCATCAACACCTACCTTAAAAACCGTTCCTTTGTCGTCGCCAGGGACGACATCCATTCTCAACCATATGGTATTCAAGCAGGGGTACCACAAGGCAGTGTCCTTGGTCCCCTCCTGTTCCTCACCTATATAAACACCCTCCCTACCCTAATAGGCTGTAACCTCTATCTATTCGCAGATGACACCGCATTAACGGTTTCATCTAAACGACACGTTAATGCCGTAACCAAGGCGCAGCGTTATGCTGATATGCTATCTGCCTGGTTCATCACTTGGCGCTTGCAGATTAATGTAACCAAATCTCAAGCAGTCACATTCACCCGCCGTACTCTACAAGACGTACCCAATCTCCGCCTGGCTGGAGAGGAAGTACAATGGTCCTCGGAGGCTACATACCTTGGAGTAACCCTGGATTGGCGTCTGACGTGGAAACACCACATCACCACTGTGGCAAACAAAGTGTCCAGAAGGATGGCCATGCTATATCCCATGATAAATAGGAAATCTACAATGAGCCTGCAGAACAAATTGCTCATTTACAAACAAATACTCCGCCCTGCACTAACTTATGCTTGCACAGTCTGGGGAGTTGCAGCAAAATCACATCTCTACAAGCTACAAGTCCTACAGAACCGCTACCTTCGGATAGCAACCGCTTCCGACTGGTACATTCCAAATGACAATATCCATGCAGATCTCTCCTTCCCAAAAATCTCAGAATACATCCTTAACCTATCTCAAAATTTTTATAACAAGCTCCCTTCAAGCTTCAACAGCCTAATCCGCGGTCTGGGTGAATACGACCTAGACCCCGGTGAAACCTACAAGCGACCCAGACTAGTGCTTGCACCACCATAGGCCCATACAATCCCCTCCAGATGTTCATTACATTTCATTACATTTCACCTCCAACAAACCAATCAACCCTTAAATAATATCCGCCACCATCCACCCACCGTCATATCATTAAATAACCACCATCATGCCAGTAAGGGACGATGTCCCGAAATGGCAAAACGTCGAAGGCCCCTCCTCTGAGGAGGAGGTTCACCTTCAACGACACCACTGTGCTGTGTGACAATATGCAGGGATCCTGTACGATAATTTCAGCGCATCAACTGCGACTGTTGCGGTTAACTAATGGCCTTTACTGTTATTATTAGCAATCTTTATCTTGGGTAATTTTCTCTTAATCATGTCCCTCGATACACATAAGCTTGTCCCGTATCTCTTAACGCTTATGTGACCTTTTCATTGGCTACTGTTGTAGTATAGACTGTTGTGCGCTAAAAATGAGTTCGTTGTTTGACATGATGTATCTTAATATGTCCGAAGAGAATTGCCAAATTTATACTTTCATAACCGAATGAACTAAATATATTTTTCAACAGAGTTAATTTATCTGGAATGCATGTTAATTATTAAAATAAATAAGAAGGATCTTTTGCTTCAAACCTGCCTCTCGGGATGACTACGGTAGCAGGTGCGTTATCGGTATTGGTGACATTTGTTTATATGACATTTATCGCTGATATTGTTTTGAACTGGATTTGTCGTGCATTGCACCGCCTACAAGCCGAAAGCGTTAGCCCATTTGTATGAAGGGGGATGCAGTAAAACGAGGAGAGATAATCTCATCGGGGCAAGGTTATATGAAACAAACCTTAGACAAACGAGTGCCTTGGATTTATTACCTTTGGAACCGTAACAGGAAATCTAATGTCCATGTGTGACTGGAAAAGAAGAGATACTGACATTTGTATTACGCGTTTATGATTATAAAAAATATGCGATACACAGTCAAAACCATTATGTATGAGGCGAACGGCGAATCCAACAATTCGGAGGCAATGGCGTGGAGGTATAGATGGGGCACACTATCATATAATCACCTAGATACAGAGTACAACATACATTTACCTTGTTTACTTCTTCAGTTATAGTAATTTCGCCTCTTCCCTTGCCTCCAATACCCTACACATTTGAGCCTTTAATCTGGAGCCGAAGAAACAAGAGACTTGCTCGCTAATGTCACAGAGCATTCAGTTGTCTGATACGATACACTCACATGACTTTCTCTACAAATACACACGTTATTTTTGAAGGGTTTCAATTGCAGTAAGAGCTTAGTGTCATATAATATGGGTAAATAAACTTTCAAGCACGTTACTTCAGACGATGTTTTAAAACTGAGTAGCTGTAGAAATAGAACATGAAACATTTCAAATACTTCTAACATTTAGTTTTACGTTTGTCAACGATAAAAAAGAAGATTTCATACACTATATATGGAAAATGCAAGATAAAAGATTTATTCTTCGTGTCAATATATCAAATCGTTGTTACATTGATGAAAATTATTGGAACAGTTTTAGAGGGAAAACAAACAAACTTTTCCGTGTAAATGGAAGAAAATTTCCCGAAAATATCTACCTTGCACCCTTGAAAAATGATGGGTCTCAATTTTTGTATCAGTCTGATAGAATGGCCTAAAGCACAATGAGAAAATGTCTTTTTGTAAGTAATACAAGCAGTGCCTCCTGAACATTTTGGGGCCTTTTTTATTTATGGACGTTCTTTAGCTGCTGTGGTCCTATATTTGGCGTTGAAGAGCGCTTAATTTTGCTCAGAGACCTGCTTATTAGGTTTGAGGCTTTTTACGTACAGTAAATCTACGACACGGAAACATCGACTTTACTTACCCTCCGAAGAAAGCCATGCTAGGGATTTTTACCCGGATTCGAACTCGTGAACTGAGGAATTAAAGGACAACACATTATCCAGACCTTAGAGAACTGTCCTAGCTATGAATTTCAGCTGTATAATTCTCCACAATTAAGATGGACGAAAATTCAATTAAAACTTACCATCAGATTGATTCGGTCAATTAAAGGTTAAAAAGACTGAAGTACGCCACTTAGTTCCTACTACACCTTATATGTGACATGTTTATGTACAGACGCACGTGATTTGGCTATCCTGAAAGGAAGCTTTAAACTGAAGGACCCTCCTACCTATTTGTGGAAGAGAATTTAAATCCATGCCGGATGCGTTAATTCCGTTATGTAAAATATTTGGGCTCGCAGAATTATGAAAATGTAAATTTAATAATTTGTCTTCGAACATAGTATAAGGATAACTGATTACATCAAATAAGAAATTATTTTATACCACAAGACTTCTCCACGACGGCACCAAGAGGTAACTAATGTACCTATGTGAGTTTTGAGATAGGCGTGGGTCCAAGTGACACAGAACAAGGTTTAGCACAGCATAAAATCATTAGTGCTTATATAGCCCTAAGTCGCAAAAATCTGGCTGCAAAAATTCGATAATACCACGAGTTAATTGCTTTTTCAGAAACCACAAAGAACAGTTTCTGCAAAATTTCATTAAGTACAAATTACGACCAACCACGATAGAAATTCCATTTTCCTACGTTAAGTACTAGATCATATAAGTATGAATAAAGTTCAATTCCATTTTTCTCTTGACCACAATAGCGTTACTTATGGGCTTTCTGCAGTAAGCCGGCGATACGCTGTGTAATAACGAACTCACCATAGCTAGCATACGCCATACTGTGCTTGAAGTTAACACGCATCGATTGCCAAAAGATATGTCGCATGTGTGGTGTCCATGTAGCAATTCTACCAATTAGTCGACTGCTGCGTCTATGTGAGTGCTTTTATACGATCTGTGCAATGCACAGAAAAGTCATTAGCTTTGAGCATACAGAAGTTTATTATCTACACGAGGAAAAACCTTTAGAGCATGCGAATGCTGTTGCTAGTGATGATTCTGCCACCTGGATTTTTAGACGTTATACATATCGTGCAAACGTTGTGCTTCAATGTAATCAACGGTATAAAAAGCAGCTCACTCACTTTTCCGTTCTTTACTACTTTTTTGTAGCAAAAAAGCCGGCATTTCATTTCATTACTTAACTTCAAAAGTAGAGAAGCAGTTTGGGAATTTAAAAATTAAATGTTATATTTTAGTTGCAGATTGTAGAGTTAATTTTATTTTTGAAGGGAGGCACTTTGTAAACTACGAGCAAACGCTGGCTTAAGAAGAGGCTTGAAAACACCAGGAAGTTTCATCCCCTCACCGTCGCGCCGTAGAAAAGAACAGGATAAAAAAATGAAAGACACGCACACAATTATTCGAAAAGCTGAAGGGAGTATTGTGAGAGAGATATAAGAACTTTCTGGTTGGTAAATGACGAAGGGTGGAAAGCTGTCTTCCTTCCATTTATTCCACCACAACGAATTAGAAAAGAATATTCTAAGGATTCTCTTTTCCGAAGCTCTGATATCGTCTTCTCGGCAGTTTTATCACATATTAAATGGTTTTCCTCGAGCGCGAAATTCCCATTTTCCAGGAGTGATGAAGCATGCAGTTTAATTAAAAGGGTATCCAATCACGGTCAGATGGTTATCGTAATATACCAAAATGAAATTAAATGTGATGTATAGCTGAATCATGAAAATAATAAAACAGACATTTTCACTGCCGCTTTCGAGTGAAGGACGGGAAACTAGTAAAACTAGGATGCTATTCATGTACAATACTAATATCTTACTCGAGAAGCGACTGTTAAGAAAGTGAGCCATTAATATTTTATAATCAATATCCAACTTATTCTAAGAGGTAGGTACGATTGCGATCACCAGAAATATTGACCCGTAAAAGTAAATGTACCAGCGGTCCCTTTCCCATTTCTGTAGTTAACATTTTAAAATAGAGAGTAATTAAATGAAACCACCTTCCACATTTATCAATATAAAACTATTTATTAGAGCAGAAGCTGTGTGAGACAGGAATAAGAAGTGTCAAAGTTTATATATCTTAAATGTTGCAAAGCCACTTAAACTGTTTATGTTAGCAAAGCTTCCCTAAGACTGTGTCAAGATGATTCCTTGTTCTTTCACTTCATATTCGGGAGCAAACCTGTTCACTGCCCGTGATATCTGTGTAGTGATAACATCCGCCGATGTGACCAGGTCATCAAGCTGCGAAACTTGTGGGATCTCTGGTCCATCTTTGTTCTCCGGCACGTCTGCGACCTATAGCATTCTAGGTAACTTAGGCTCATCCGTTCCTTCCTTGTTCTTTGACTTCATTTTCGGGGGCTAACTTG
This sequence comes from Mantis religiosa, assembly GCA_030765055.1. Classification (NCBI taxonomy): domain Eukaryota; kingdom Metazoa; phylum Arthropoda; class Insecta; order Mantodea; family Mantidae; genus Mantis; species Mantis religiosa. Next base: position 82,357,324 of record CM060954.1, read on the forward strand.
TTCAATGCCCGCGATATCTGTGTAGTGATAACATCCGCCGATGTGACCAGGTCATCAAGCTGCGAAACTTGTGGGATCTCTGCCCATCTTTGTTCTCCGGCCTGTCTGCGACCTATAGCATTCTAGGTAACTTAGGCTCATCCGTTCCTTCCTTGTTCTTTGACTTCATTTTCGGGGGCTAACTTGTTCAATGCCCGTGATATCTATGTAGTGATAACATCCGCCGATGTGACCAGGTCATCAAGCTGCGAAACTTGTGGGATCTCTGCCCATCTTTGTTCTCCGGCCTGTCTGCGACCTATAGCATTCTAGGTAACTTAGGCTCATCCGTTCCTTCCTTGTTCTTTGACTTCATTTTCGGGGGCTAACTTGTTCAATGCCCGTGATATCTATGTAGTGATAACATCCGCCGATGTGACCAGGTCATCAAGCTGCGAAACTTGTGGGATCTCTGCCCATCTTTGTTCTCCGGCCCGTCTGCGACCTACAGCATTCTAGGTAACTTAGGCTCATCCGTTCCTTCCTTGTTCTTTGACTTCATTTTCGGGGGCTAACTTGTTCAATGCCCGCGATATCTGTGTAGTGATAACATCCGCCGATATGACCAGGTCATCAAGCTGGGAAACTTGTGGGATCTCTGGCCCATCTTTGTTCTCCGGCCCGTCTGCGACCTATAGCATTCTAGGTAACTTAGGCTCATCCGTTCCTTCCTTGTTCTTTGACTTCATTTTCGGGGGCTAACTTGTTCACTGCCCGCGATATCTGTGTAGTGATAACATCCGCCGATATGACCAGGTCATCAAGCTGGGAAACTTGTGGGATCTCTGGCCCATCTTTGTTCTCCGGCACGTCTGCGACCTATAGCATTCTAGGTAACTTAGGCTCATCCGTTCCTTCCTTGTTCTTTGACTTCATTTTCGGGGGCTAACTTGTTCACTGCCCGCGATATCTGTGTAGTGATAACATCCGCCGATGTGACCAGGTCATCAAGCTGCGAATCTTGTGGGATCTCTGCCCAGCTTTGTTCTCCGGCCTGACTGCGACCTATAGCATTCTAGGTAACTTAGGCTCATCCGTTCCTCCTTGGAATGGCAAGAAGATACTAAACATCATCGTTAGATTGAGCTTTGAGGCGTCTTCTCCGTTTTCTGGTCGTCTAACTTCTTTGGTTTCTGAGTGATTTATAATTATATAAAATTCAAAGATAATGAAGAGACTCTCAAGTACTGTTCACACGAATGCACCATTTCAAACAACTCAATGTTTATACAGAATAAAAACTTGCGTTTTCGATGAATTGTTGATATTCATTTGTTGTACCATAGCCTCTAGAGAATGTGATAATATGGGAGGTACCTTTAACCTTATAATTACCATACATACCAAGCAATTGAGAAGCTGCATTTACGGACTGAAGCCGAGATTTTTTAAAACGCTTCACAACAGAGCATTTTATAACATTTTATTGTACAGTCGTGTATCTTGAACATATGAAATATTTCAGTGCGGTTGTCGACTGATAGTAGCTATAAAGAGTGAGATAAACAGATGCTGCACTATCTTGCTGGAATGGATAGTATAACTGAAGTTCACCTCTAATTATGGCAGAATGTGCTTTGTTGCTTCGCCGTTTCAGAAAACGCTTCTCTCTGGCGGACCGAGATGAACTCGAGCCTCAGAGAAGGCTACACTTCTGGTACCGCCGGAGAAAAACTTTTGCAAATAGTGAAAATCTGCTCCATCTATTCGACGTTGATCGACAATGCACAGTCTCTAAACGTACCTAAAACATGAAGAGAGAAGCGAAATATAGGAAATAGAGAACGGAAATTCATGGCAGACACAAAGCACCACAACACTCGCCTTGCTAACCAGGGAAAAGCATGAAAAGGCCATGGAGCTGCAAGCCTCGTACATTACCTACCTCGCAGGCACCTCGCTTGGCGTATATCTTCCAACTGTAACGAAATTTTCATATATAGGGATGAAGAGATGTTACTGATGCTCTCGGAGCCCCACGTAGGTAAGCCATATGAAACGGAATTGTTTCATGTGCAGGGACGTGATGCTGATGTGATGCAATGATGCACCTCAGCTTATCTCGAAGCTGGATGCTGGATCCGACGTTCCCAGTTACGATGGATTCTGGAACGTACCACAGCTGCTCTCGTTTTAGCATGAAGATTTATTTTTCAAGATGTGGTCGCGAATGAGAACCGATGATGGATTTGTAGGAAGATTAAATAATTTTAATGACTTTCTTTTTAAAAACTTATATTTTAATTTAATTATACCATTTAAAAAACTCTTTGAATCACTGAACAATCAATCACTTTTGTGAATGTCGATATTACGTATTTTTAAAATAGTTATAATATTATTATGTTTCCTCCACCGCGTCCTTTCTGCAGACTCACGGACTAACACACACACACACACACATCCGATCTCTACGGCGGCTGAATGCTCCGGCCAATTTCAAGTTATTGGTCCTGCCGTTGTTATGGCAACTCAATATCTATTGGTCTACGTCGTATCCAACTATAACAATGTTCGTTGTAATATTTAATATTTTTATAATTTCTGTTTTAACACACTAATTAACATTATTACCTGTAGTGGTCAAATCGGCGGCCTTTGGAACATATCGATGCTGTTAACTCGTATTCGTTGTTGTATCATTAGACCACACGCACATTCACACTCTCATTCATACTCCCAGATTCTGGGGAAGCTGGGGAATTATCTTGGTTGGAGAAAACTACCCACCCCCAGTCGCGAATAGAACCAGTGACCCCTAGCACGGCAGGTAGGTGCTCTACCGAAAAAGCTAAATAATACTGTTGTTATTAAAATCATGATTAATATTCAGTTTCCTTTCCTGCTATCTATCTGATCCTTTCACACTTACAATTGTCATCTTTAACCTCGTTTCACATCCAAATATAAAATAACTGTTTGACAACTAAGTATATACAATGGCTTGATGATAAAAGCTTAACAGGGTTTGAATTCGCCAGCTATATCCTGAACCTACACACTCTAGCTTGAAGATAAGGAATTAAAGAGAATGCCGGAAAAGGGATAGCAAACTAAAGTATGACCTTATAACAATTTCCGGTCACACAATATATCTCGTATTTGGTGCAGACATCCGATAGATATAGCACTGCTGGTACACATAGGGGAGAAAGAAATTCACTTCCACTTCATCCAAGAATTCTAATTGGAAAAGCAAGCACGAACATCGTGAATCTTGTATACAACATTGGGATCGTCTCGACGAAACGGATAAGAAAAAAAAATCCTTGTATAAGAGTTTAGTAGAAACGAACTGTCGAAATCACGATGTAAAGTCAATACAACGGACGCGGCGACGAAAGGGATGGCGTAAAGCCTTAGTAATCCGATCAATCGAATACGCGATTAAGTAGAGTCCACTTAAAATGTCTTTCCACACGTGCTTTGTTAAACCGATACAAGCCAACGACAACCTACAATACCTTGTTGACGTGCTGGATTTTACGTTATTTGTGCCGAGCAAGGCGAGCTTTCTAGAGCGATGGCAAGTAATCTTTTGATATCTTCTTAGCATCCACAATGCACCTTTCATCGGCATGGATATAAAACTTTAAAACATTTATCCAGTTATGTCACCGGCTATAGTGAAGTCCCCCCACTGTAGGCAGTTCATTTCTCATATTCGTGTTCATTGTAATGTTCATTCTTAGAAACACTTACACAGTGCTCTTTAAGCCCAATAGGTCACTGTACAAGTAGACTCTTCTAATTCGAGAAAAGAATTCCATTTCGGTAAAAATCATATACTTTTCAAGAATTTTCCTAAAGCCAAGAAAGGCAGCTGTTTATATAGATTTAAAGCTGACATATGTAGTATTAATATTAAATAATTATACACGTGGATAAACAGAGAGTTCATCCATGAATGGAACAATTTAAAACGCTGCTCAAAGGGGAGCATTTTAAGTTCTACTAGTGGATAATAGAGGTTTGTTCCACTTGTATAATGCATTATTTTATCCTATAGATACTACCTATAAATTAATATATGACAAATATTCGCTAATTATTTTAAAACATATATTAATAAATTACATAGAATTGCGGCGTACTTGTAGTTATAAAATATGGTAGAATATGTATGAATAATAATTTTGTTTTTATTGTTGCTAGTTTCCGTAAACTAATCAAACTGATTAAGTTTACGATGGACGTTGAGAACGTTAATATATCAGTTCCAAATGATATATTAAATGAAGCAAAAGAAGCAGTTCAGACTTTGTTACGTTGACTTCATGGAAATTATGCGAAAAAGAGTTTCAGCAATTAAAGGATTGGCATACACAAAGAAATGTTCAGGGCACTAATAAAGAAGTGATTCATGCTTATTTTAATTTTCTTTCAAAAATTTGCAAGTCCTCTTCTCTGTGGTGCAAATATTCTATGTTAAAATCAACATTAAAAGTATGAATGTGGAAACGAGTGTTCTTATTTGCAACGATATAAATACTGGTAATGTTACCGCTTCTAACCCATTTGGAAGTATTAACTTCTATGGTAATGTACAAGTTCACTTGCATGTAGTTAAAGAATAAACATGTTTGGTGTCGCTGTTATTACTCGATAAAGCGTTGAGACGTATTGACCTTCAGGTGACCAGCGCTGTGATCGTCTCTTATCGGGTCTTATGTGGTCGATTAGAAGAATGAAATATTAGTAAGTTGACGTACAGTAAGTTACGAAACGAGTGATTGGAAGCTACGTGTGTCTATATGATATGTTTTCTCGCGCCTGCCAATGTATGACACGTTGTTGTCCAGAAGACATGATTATATCTGAACAGACTATACATATACTGGACTCGCCGTGTATCTGCGATAAGCCGAGGTAAACATCTCTGTGTGGCGAATTTTTCCCGATACGTTTTTTTGCTTTGCATGTAGTTAAATTATAGAACATTTGTAGTTATCAACCATTTATTTACTTTTTCCCACCCGTTACAGAAGCAACTAATCCCTGTTTCACATAAGCTTGCCCCGTATCTCTTAACGATCACGTGACCTTATCACATCTCACTGGCTGCTGTTGTGGTGCAAACTGTTGTGCGGTAAAAATTAATTCGTTATTTAACATGGTGATATGTCTTTATATGTTGGAAGAGAATTGTTAAATTTATGTTTTCGTAACTGTTTTAATGAAATATATTACGCAATAAAGTTGATTTATCTGAAATGCATGTTCATTATTAAACGAAGTAAAGAGGAACTTCCCTTGCTCTCAAGCACATGACACGATAGCACGTGATTTAGCGGTAGTGATGACATATTTGTTTATATGACTTTTATCACTGACCTTGTTTTGAACTGGATTAGTCATATACTGCTATTCGAAAGTGTGCTATGCCGCGTGCGAGAGCTAAATTATTTTATTGATAGTTTATTGCGCGTGTACTTATTATATGTATGGCAGAGCCTATCGCCAGTTTTTCGCTGAAGCATCGCAAGGGAAAATCTTTACAAAGCGGCGAAAAAATAATTGTAGTGCATGTGTTTAATTCACCCACAGAGAAGTCGAACAGCTGTGCTCTGAACTTACAGGTGTGATAGATGCGTAGGAACATCGCGACATGAAATTGAGACAACAAGAAAACTTACCACTCCAGGGGCGATATTGCTGTGTGGAGAAGACTTTATTTAAGGACAATCAAACTGTACCGGGATACAAGTCGCAAAATATACTACCTTGACGAGACTTGAGTGAATGAAGGACACACGACAAGAATGGCGTGACACGACTTTTAAGACTGAAAGACAAGCATTTTTGCAAGGTATGTGTGCTGGTTTAAAAAAACCCGGTGGAAAAGGCCGAAGGGCTTTCATCATAAACTTGTTCCAGTTTTATTGCTCATTCATTCAGTTTCAACTTGCTCAGTTTCATTATAAACTTCATTATTTTTGCATGCCTTCATATTCTTATTTGTATGATTTTATCTATCTTCCTGGCAATTATTATGACGTTTACTGCAGTTTTAAATGTGACGGGAAGACACCGCCTATGGCCTGTGGCGCGAAAGCATTAGCCAATTAGGATGAGGAGGAAGGTAGTTGCATGCGGAGTAATACATGTCAGCGGGGCAAGGTTATATGAAACAGAGATTAGTGAATTTTGTTTACTTTATCCCACTGGTTGCCCTAATAACTATCACTTTGATTTAAAGTCCAAGTTTTCTTATGTCGTTTCTATACAACAACGGTGTGTATTACATGTATATGTAGGCTAAAATGCATCTGTTTTTCGATGTGCTATGCTATAAAATAGCTGCAAATCATTGTGCATTCTATTGTAGGACATACCGTGCCTCCAGGAAACTGCAAATGTAGATTATTAATATAAATGGGATTCATTTGTAAACATACATATCTAACAGTGAAACTATCGAGGTGACAGCAAGAGGTTACAGTTGCAAATGTAAGCATATGATAAAGGAACGCTTAGACGAGAGTGAATCCCGGAAACGTATGCCTATTTAATAACAAAAGTGTAAAACTCTGTACAGCGTGGTAGCTTGATCATACTAATTGTAATATTTATTTAGTGATAGTTTGTGTTATGCTACATCCCAGTTCTTATACAGAAGTTAAAACGAATGATGCTGCACTCAGGAAATATTTCTCAAGCTTCACTGCTGTCATCACAGTGGTAATAGGCAATAACTTTGCACTAACAACGTTAGCGATTTTTAATCTGCGAATAAAGCAGTACTGCACCCCTTCTCTCTCATCCATAACTTCCTGTATGTATATATCCTTAGCATCCACAAAAAAATTAAATATCCCTTGCTTGTACCTAAATGACTGATTTAAATTAAACGGGCCTGACCGCATCATCGCTTGTGCCTAACAAGCAGGAGGCGTGGATGTAATTTCCGCTCGAACCTTCCTGCAAGGCACTGACCAACCGCTCCGGAAATTCCAGTCGAAGTCCCAGATTCAAAAGGCGGATCGAAGACCCTAAATTTGTTATGTCATTGACAAGATGCAATATATCAGAAACGGTATTAAACGCAAACTGCCACCAATGTGTAACATTGATGGCAAGCTGTAAAACAAAATTGCCATTTCATATGTTCGGTTGTTTAGACACAACATAAAATATAAACAAAAATTGAATAACTTGTCGCTAACACTACCACTTATTTTAAAAGCAAATAAAATGATCTGATTTAGGCGTTATATTTCTCCTGCTGCGCCCCAGCCTGCGATAACAGAAAATCAACATGAATTATGTTAAATAACAGGTAAACGACCTAACATGTTTATCAGCAAACTAAACGAGACAAAGTGCACACGATTGCCTCTCTGTATTATATGACTAAACTAAAAATTAAAAATAGTTTGAATACACAAAACAAAGGACAAAAAAGAAGCCAAAATTATAACATATTGGAAGAGGAAAGTTTACGCATTCAAAAAGTCAAGGGAAAAGGGGTAAAAAAAAACTCGAAGGCTCATAATAACCATGATAACCTTTCGACAGCCGTGAAATAATGCAGGTAGATTTTGTTGTAGTTTTGTCCCTTATTGAGGGACATTGCTTAGCGGTATGGTTAAAGGTCACATTCGGGAGATGCCATGCCCGACTCTCGTTGATCGACCATTCTGATCTTCAGCGTTTTTATCTTCTCTGACTGGAAGTCGGACGCTGGGGTGAATAATTCAGCAGTTTTCTGCCATTTCACTTCCATATTATGTTCAGGGAATAGGCGAGTGGTTGGCAGCTGAGGTATGAGGTGGCGTAGTTTGCTTTGAGCAATTGTCTGCCTGACATCCAGTGTGTGATGGGCACCTGGAGAGACTTCTCTGTGGAGAGATGTAGGCCCGTCGACGTGTAGCGCAGTGTTTAACGCCCGCTTTTACTACTTGTGGCACCGCAGGCGCCGACACTGATGATGCATGAGATGAAGATGGAGCACCGATGGGATGAAATGGCGGGGGACACCGGAGATCCCGAAGAAAACCTGCCCCAGCACCGTGATGTCCATCACAAATCTCACTTTGCGGTCGCCTGGGATCAAACCCGGGCCGCCTTGGTGAGAGCCGAATGGTCTAACCACGGCACGGCCTTGACCCCGTCAACATCAGTATGTAATATCTTAATAGGTTCAGGAGCATTGCCAATGTCCAAGCTGACGCCGCAGACCCTATTGGCCTGCATGTTCTTCCCTTCATCTCTTTTCCCTCCGAAACTTCCAGAAGCACAAGAGATCTATATATACACTTAAGTGCGAAATCTTCTCCGCATCTTGATAGCCATAACAACATTTCCTGTTCGACCAATCAGAATTTAAACTAAAAAAACTTTAAACCACGTTATTTTCTGTATATATTCAATTAAATGTCACTTTTATCTTAATCATCAGTATGGCAATGTAAGGGTTATTAATGTTAGCGAAAACTTGCACCACATCAGAAACCTAGTATTACTTTCTAGCGTATATAGTGCTCCCCTCCCTCCAAAGAAAACCAAAATGCCTTTTCATTTATTCCTCTGCTAAGGGTGACAGTAATATGATAGAGTATCCCATTCTGAAATACCTACGCTTGGTCCTTCGAGTTAAGGGACATGAAGAAAACCTGGACATAGCCTGAGCATTTGGCAACAGCTTTTCAGAATGATTTCTGCAGATTACGCCCCAAATAAGACTATCCTATATTTGGTGATAATGTCCCAGATATCAAGGTTCAAGGATAACCATAATTCGGGACATTCAACAGTGCATCACCAAGAGAAACATTATCCCTGTTGTGATAGATAAAGATAACGCTGAGAATTTCGCGGTGACTGTCAAAGAAACTGCATTTGTGCGTAGTAAATGCACAGTAAACAACGACATTGTTGATCATACCAGAAAGAGGTATTGCATCAGTTAACGCCTCCAAAGTTTCTTCAACCAAGGCAATAATGTGTCGTATACTGGTCTGACTCTAAGAGGTTTCTTTTGTGTAATTTACGTCCTCCAACGTTGTCATATCGGACGACGAATGAAATGGGTGAAATGATGCTCAAATGAGCCCGGGGTGCAAGGAGCTTAGATTTACCTGGCATTTTTCTTTCAGGATAAGGGAAACCCCGGAAAAAACCTTATCCAGGTAACTCACCCTGACCGAGATTCGAACTCAGGACCTCTTGAACGTGAGGTAGACACGCTACCATCTACGCTACCGAGGCGGGCCCTAAGAGGATGACCACATACTGGACAATTGGTGGAGTCAAATGAATGCTATATTCTCTTAAGTGGACAAGTTAACAGGCCCTCCAATTATGAAAAGGTTTGTGCATAGAGCTAGGTGTCATTGGTCCATATTTCATCGATAAGACGATCAATGACAATCATTGTTTTTACAGTGAAGTTATCATCCCATTCCATGCTGCCTTACGACCTTTTGTTACTTTCATGAGATCGACGTTGACATCACACACAGATCATGAATTATATCTTCATGAACAATGGCAACTAAGCCTAATAGTTACCATTAGGCCTGATAGAGCCCTCTCAGCAAAATTAAGCGATCTTTCACGCCCAATATAGAATGGGAGACTGAAAATTACAGTAGTTAAAAGGCGTCAATAAAAAAAAAACTCATTTTCCTCCCCAAAACTATAAATTTTTACTTCCATACTCCAAAAAGTAAACACTGTTTTTCGCGACATTAAAAAAACGAAAATATATTTCAGTGATATTAAAGAAAATTTAAACCAACCACTTAAATATACAATGCATTGTTTAGCAAGGTACGGATGGTTTGAAAATTAAGACCACCACATAATAGCCAACTGCTTGTCTGCTATAGCTCTCATTATCGAACATGCCTTTATGGTACTTATTTAATGGCAAGAAATATAAAAAAGTTTATTCTTTGTTCACTTAGCCGAATGCTCAGTCTCATGGTACTAGCTTTCAAATTCAATGCAATGCAATGTCTAAAACCACATGTGTTATACCAGCCGTTTAAGGACCAGATTTTCCCAACCTTGAGCAGCAACTAGACGAGAAAAAATAAACAAAAAAACGCCATGGAGCAGACATGCTTGCGAACTGTCATGCACCGAGGAGTGAGGGGTATCGTATGTCAAGACCTTTCTTGTATTTTCACGCCATACAATTTGGGGATTGCATTTCTTCCTGCTCCTGTTTCCGCAGAGGCGTCACTGTGGAAATTTGTATTACTTAAAAACGATTAGCTTCTCAGTAGCATTTGCACCAAAGTATGGTTACAAAACACGATTGTGAAAAATAGACAGTAAAAATAGATTTTCTTATTCTTAGCAGAACGTGTCAGATGCTATCATTTGCCGCACTCCTATTGTGGATTGAGGACTTAATGGCTCCACAAACCTATTTCTGATGTTAATACTTATTCACGAAATTTCCTGAAAGGAACTTTGATGGACTGCTGCTTTCCATCACATGTAACATACATTTAAATAACTGCATGATAAATATTTTTTATGGATATGGTACGAGAATGGGCACCATTTGCTAGTGGAAGGATTGTGGGACATAACTTAAAAATCTGGAGGTTTATAGAAGACAAAATAGAAAGAAAACATTCAGCATGACCTTTTACCGCTTCGAATAGAGGGTTAAGGGCATGGTGGGCGCTACCGACAAGCAGGCAGGACAATTAGGGAGTAGGTAATAGTTGAAATGCGTCAGCTGAGATCTGAGAAGACTGGTATTAGATGAAAAGGTGTATTTTTTGTCATTATACAGAGAAAATTAGAGATAAAAAGTGTGTGTGTGTGTGTGTGTGTGTGTGTGTGTGTGTGTGTGTGTGTGTGTGTGTGTGTGTGTGTGTGTGTGTGTGTGTGTGTGTGTGTGTGTGTGTAGATATGTGTGCGCGCGTGCGTGTTTCATTTATTAGTCACCTTCAATTACTTCACCTTCAATTACTTAAGTCATATCGGTGGCTTTGTCTTTGGAAAAATTGTTCGTCGTTGCAACGATGCTCACTTGTTTACTATTCTATTAATATTTGGGTTTTCTTTTTGACCAATATTTAAATTCACCCAAACGCGTATTTACGTACTCCGTAATACTTCCAAACTCTAGGGGCTAAAGAAAATTCTCGTATTTCAGCCAGGAATTGACACTGAGACCCCTGGATTGCGAAGCTGGCCACAGCTCAGTCAGGCTGTTATTCGCCCATATCGGTAGAGTAGACGGTAGCGTATTTGCCTCACGTTCAAGAGGTCACGAGCTCGAATCTCGGTGAGGATGAGTTGAGTGGATAAGATGTTTTCGGAGTGTTCCCTTATCCTGAAAGATGACTGCTGGAAAGCTCTAAGCTGTATGGTCCCTGGGCTCATTTGAGTATCATTTCATTTCATTGTATATATAACTTAAAGTTGGAGAATGTACAAACAATGGATTGTGATAAGGTTTACCGTTGTTTTACTATTATTTAATCTTCTCTACTTGACAATCTTCAACTTACTTTTTCTTGTGGTGAGCCTTTTCTTTTTACCTTTCCTAATATGCACCTGGCAGTAGAGGAAGTATTTCATTCCTTCAAAAAATTCGATACCAAACACTTCACCAGAAATACACAATTTTTGGCTCTCTCAACGAAATAGGGAATTTTAGAACAATAATATATGCGTGTGTGTATCCCTATTGAACAGAGAAATATAAAAACGAAATGTAGAATAAATGCTGAAGTTTGTGTGAAAGCTCAATAGCAGTCAACGATTTGACCAAGATTTTCAAGGAAACTTTTCCGCCCCCCCCCCCAGAAAAACTTTACATAAAAGCATTTTCTCTAAAATGCTTCAACAATTTTGATAAATACACCATATACTATTTAAAGATGTTACATGCCAACTGAAACGTAAATCCTGGCTTTTCTGGGATTAGCATGCGAATTCTTCCTTATTCGCAGTTTTTGTATCATTGGTAAACCATTAAGAGATAATACAAGTACTTACTACAACGAAAATACAAGTCTATTTAAAGCACGCGGTTTATTTCATACAACGCTTCTTTATTTCGATTCAAAATTTCTGAGATATCCTTTAATATTGGCTTGAGCAGTTCCATCGTTTGCAACGTGCTTATGCTGTCACCGCGCATTGTTTCCGGGATATCGCGGAAAGATTATGGAATTCCACAGCTAGGCACCTGTTTTACATATTTTGATTATCATATTACCTGTATCTCCTTTGTGCCTACAGTAAAATACGAAATACTGATATGAAAACAAAACTCGTAATTCAGTTTGGTCTCCGTTGTATGACATTTCAGTTATGAAATGTATTATACAAATGCTTCATGTGTTTAAAAACAAATATATACTTCATTAATGACGCTGTCAATTACTAGGATATCATCAGCGTCGCCGGTGTGCCAGAATTTCATCCCGAAGGACCTTTTACCTACAGTAAATCTCTACAGTCGTGTTTAATATCGTTGGTTTGGCCCGGGTTTGAAACCGCAACCATGGGATCAGCAGACCAATGCCTAACCAACTAGGACATGCAAACCGACGATTAATATGGTTCTATAAATTTCAATAACTAGGGATTCAATTATTTGTACATCAAGTAAATGAACAGTTAGGTCACAGTTAACCATTTTAATGTACGTTTAATAATAATTATTTATTTTGGATTATAACTTCAATGCATCTCCCATTACCAGAGATAGCGTGTCTGCCTCACGTTCCAGAGGTCCCGAGCTCGAATCTCACTTAGAGTGAGTTATCTGGTTAAAGTTTTCCTGGGGTTTTTTCTTTATCCTGAAAGATAAATTTCTGGTAACTCTAAGCTCTGTGGACTCTGGACTCATCTGAACATCATTTCACCCATTTCATTCATCGTCCGAAATGACAACGTTGGAGGACATAAATTAAAATTAAACTTCGAAAACACATAAAGGTATCAAAAGTTTCAAAAATCCTCTACAAATATATTCAAATTTGTGTCTATATAATTTATACATTGTACAAGCTAGTTTACAGTACGAGCAAATACAAGTATAGCATCCGCTGTGTAGCATTACGAAGACCGCATGAAAGCCGCTACATATAAGGGAAACTAGGACCATATCCCCTCCGTTTGTATGGGGAGATAATTTTGATAGATAATTCAATGAAAGTCTTTGGTTACACTCTTTGTGATCCATTTTGATTATTTTCAAAGAAAAATAGAAATTCCACGAAACCAGTGGTGAAGTGTGCAATGAAACGCTGGAAGCGCCGCTTCCCAATAACTTTAGGAGAAACAGAAAAAGAAAAAACAAGAAAATAATTGCCAAAGAACACTTTATTTGCTCTGGATATATTTTTAAAATTATTCGCGAATATCTGACGCGACTGCAGACAATTTACAGCTGCTTTAGATTCAAATGTTCAGTTCTACGACCTCATTCAATACTGAATATTTCTGTATTTACACATACCTAACCTTGAATACCATGCTTCGTAGGTTTCCGGGAGAAATTTCGACTCTTCGATAGCTAAGCAGCACCGACTCATCATGTGAAATCTCTGTAGCGTGTGAAGAAAAGTTTATTTTTTGTTTTATGCTTTTAAATACAACTAAGTATAAATCATTAGCAATAATATTTTACGTACATTGGTATTTAGTGGTGATAAATATGAAATTCGGGTGAAGTTTTAAGTTGAAAACTGTGTGAATTGTATACTTTCTGCAGTTTAGGCCAACAGTTGACAAGGTGGCAGTGCTAGGAAAAATTGGAACCTCTACGTGGTGAGGAGGGCCGGCTCTCGTAGCCATGGTCGTTAGAGCGTAAGTCTAGCTTCCGTCGCGTAGAGGTACGCGGGTTCGCGTAACGCCTTGGGCATGGATGTATTGTGTATCTGTCTGTGTCTTGTGTGTATGTGTACAACTAGAGAAAACATATCCCTTCGATGGCCAAATGAGTTCATCCTCAAGGGCGAAAAAGATGTGAGTAGAAGCAGGAATGTCTGCTTGTAATGTACAAGAAGGGCGTACATGTGATTGTACAACAGAAAAAGTACTGAAGAATATCCTTATTTCTTTGGGTCATTATTCCTTTTTATTTAAATGAAAATCATTATTGTGATCAAAAGTCATACAAAATTGAATTAACTGGGCTTGTGGTTTAAAAGAACACAAGCGAAAAGTTCATACACGACCAATTTGGCCCCTCGATTCTTCTAATGTTGAAATAGCGTTCTCAAGAGTTGTGACTTTTCAAAGGACCATTACGCTAATATTGGCTATTTCCATGACATGTTTTTAAATATTGTAAAACATCTGAGTCTGCAAGACCTGATCTCTTCAAACTCCTACACGTAATTATTGCTAACAATATGAGCGAAAGCAGATCTTCTAATAATGAATAAAATAGATTTCGGAATACTATACGTTAAAACAAGAATTGTAAGAAAAACCGGGAGTGATTATGTGAAAGCTCTGGGTTGGTTTACCTAATCCAAATTTCGAAAAAGTCTCTTATTTCACGCTTCTAGCTGAGCACATGTTTTCATTTTCAAAGAAAAATATTTGTTCAGCTCCTATATTTACGAGTTTCCTCTTACCACAAATTCCATTTCCATTCTTAATAATACTTTAGGGTGGGATTTCTATATAATGGAATTCCTAGGCAGACTTTAAGCCTCTGTTGGTTTTATTCACATCACCTTGTGGCTTCCTTACATTTTAAACCGCGCGTGTGTATATGGAGCGCGGGCGGGGTGTGGGGAGGGTGGCGCAGGAGGATGAGGGATCTGCTTTTCTTCCCAGCGCACTCTTTGTGTCAGTGCGGTGGATTTTCTGAATAGTTTTTACGTGAGCAGCCTAGATTCTTAGGATAAGTTTAAAAAATGATGTGCTACAACGACAAGACTTTCTGTAACCCTATCGTTTATTTTTACGGAGCTTCTACAAACGACTACGCCACAAGTTTACATTTATTTCATATAAATCGATACAAATGTTCCCAGAAATTTTTTCTTCACACATTTCTTTGTAGTTAGTAGGTGTAAACAGAAAACAAAAACCACAATGTAAAGTTTAAAACCGGGTTGGGTTACTATACGCCAGTCTTGAAAATTCCATATTACATTTCATATTCTGAAGAACAACGTAGTACCGTAAGATAAGGAAATAAATAATTGTAAAAAATAAATTA
Organism: Mantis religiosa; assembly: GCA_030765055.1. Taxonomy (NCBI): domain Eukaryota; kingdom Metazoa; phylum Arthropoda; class Insecta; order Mantodea; family Mantidae; genus Mantis; species Mantis religiosa. The sequence goes on from CM060954.1 coordinate 82,372,523, forward strand.
CACACATAACAATTAATGTATAATGTAAGAAGCACCGGTAACAATTCTGACCCTCGATATGAATTCATTAGCCAGACAAAGCAGTTGTACCCACCTCGGTCGCGTGGTGGTAGAGTGTCTGCAAGTGACAAATTCTTAATCATTAAACCAAATTAAATGGACTCTGGGTTGCCTTAAAGTTGGAGCCGCACATTCTGTTTGCTAGTACTAATTCTTAAGCATATTATCTGTTTCATCCAGGAGTCTGAAGCCTATACATAGAAATGCGTATCAACAATCGACACTAGACAGAATCGTCCTTAGTTTATATGGCGATGTAAACAAAAACACGTGTACTGTCTGCCCGGCACAAGAAGGCAAGCTAGAGAAATGCGTAACGTAATCACTTTTGCTGTCCGCATGGTGTTCATGCTCACCCTAAAAATATGCAAGTGTTGTCACATAACACGCCCTTACATAATACAAGGGCCGTTCGATAAAGAATGATCATAATTTTTTACGGTCATAATTTTTCGCACTAAAATTCAATCTTATTATATTCTGTTAGCTTAATGTGAAACAAACATGCCATAGTAGTTTCATCGTTGGTACTCCTGGTTCCCGCCTGTGAGAAACAGGCAAGTTCAGACATGTTCAGTATCGCCTATCACTGCGATGGAGGTAGCATGCAGTTAAAGTTGGTGTTAGAGGAAGATCCGGAGTTTCTTTCAAACGTAATCACTGCTGATGAAACTTGGCTACTTCATTTTGATCCTGAGAGTAAACAGCAAAGCTCAGTGTGGAAATCTCCATCACCAACCCCCAAAAAGCAAAAGTGGTTGATTCTGCTGGGAAAGTCATGGTCATCTCATTCTTTGATATTCATGGAATGGTTTATCAGCATGTTGTACCTGCACATACATCAGTAACTAGACAATACTACAGGGATGTCCTGAAAACATTGCAAGTCCATATCAGGCGCAAAATACCACATTTCCGTGAAGCAGGCTGGATGCTGCACCACGATAATGCGCGGCCGTATACAGCCAATGTTGTTTCCGAATATCTTGCGAATATCAACGTGAAGTGCATCCCTCACCCTCCCTATAGTCCGGATTTAGACCCATTTGACTTTTTTTCTATTCCCTAACTTGAAGAAACGCCTTCGTGGGAGGCATTATCCGTCATCAGAAGCAGTGGTGAAGGCTGCGGAGGCGATTTTGAAGGATCTCTCAAAAATGGTTTCCAGCATGTCTTTGAACACTGGCGGAAACTCTGGGACAAGTGCATCGCATTCAGGGGAGACTATTTTGAGGACCATCAAAATTATGAGGACGAGTAAAGGTACGTTGTCATAAAAAAATTATGATAATTCTTTATTGAACAGCCCTCGTACCTATCACTGTAGTTACTGTAACAAGTATTAGATCTGACAACCTGGGTGACTATTATGCACTCTCATATACTCATTTCCTAGTAAATAGATCCACTACCAGAGAAGATACAGTTGAAACCCCTCTTCCCCTCATTCCTCTCTTGTCTTATTGTGGTGGGTAGACAGCACATGTGCGACATCAATGGCTGTTTAGTCTTGTATCTCTCTGCGGATGAAAAATATAGTTGGCATATAATTTTTAAAGACTTTACATCTAATGCAAAATGTAACGTGAGAGCAGGACCTCATTGCACGAGTACATGGAGCGATTGCCATTCTTTCAGGTCAACCACACTTATTGGAGCATGTACGTGAAGCTCAGCGTAACAGATGCAGGCTCAGCATTGACGTAGGAGTTACCCAGTTTGAACCACATTTGCAATGTTAAACTGCTTTGTGTTGCATATCGTTTGTTCGCTGTATTGATGACATGGGGAGAGGACACTTTGATGGTTTACTGCACTCAAATTGTGCGTTTCCGGGTAGGATTTGGTGCTTGGAAAATGATCCGTTTGCCGTCCTGCACAACATACTGTCGCATTGTTGTGGCCGGGCGCACAAAGGGACGGATAGTGCAATGCGGAGATAAAAAGTTGCCGAAACAGATAAAGAGACAGATAGCTGACTGGAAAGTTCCATTTCTTGTTTGTTACAGAACATTCCAGAAATGTCTAGGAATATGAATGGCCGTATAAAAGGAAGCCGCGGTTAGTTGAGCGGACAGTCGTAATGAGAGAGTGGTAATCGGAACTGATTCGTGTGCCAGAGTTTTGAAAGTGGTCAACGACCTTGTCGATTTTATTTGTCTACGTTACGTAATTCTGCTACTGTAAGGGTTGACTTAAGTGTGTTTCTACGGAAATAAAGAGCTTAGACTTTTAATTCTATGAACCCACAAAGTAACAATACCTAGCATTGTCGGTGTCTTTTTGACTCACCCCCTAGTTTTATTCACATCGGAGAAACGCTTACAGTTTTTGCTATTCGCTTTTTTGTGTTCAGGCAAGAAGAATGGTCTTAAGTCTTCCTGTAGACACACACTTTTCAAAACTCTTGACTTGTTTTAGGCTATGCTCTTGTACCTATAAGGACATTTATAAATATGCAATAAAAGTTTATCTCGATTATCAAGGACGCATTTGAATAACATTTTATGAGAATCATTTACAGAGTGCAGGAAAAATTTAAGTGAATGCGACACATATCCACCTTCCTGTATAGCATTACGACATGCAAGAATGAAGCGACGCGCTTAGTTCCAAGCCCACGTCTAACGCGCTTCTTGACAAGATGGTCAGCTGATATACTGCCGATCAACACTTTATAATGTTGAAAGAAGGTTGGCAGACGTGACGTGATTATAAATTAAAATGGGTTCACCTCAGCAAGGTCATCCTGAAATTACGTTAATGAAAACAACACTTACAAAAAATCTTCAGCAGCATACGTGCTATCTAAAAGGACAGGTTTTTGCTAAAGGATTTATTTTGATTCGGACCTCAATGATTAAGCTTCACAGGTTGTTTCATACTCTATTGATACATTAACATTTAAGATGATCAAACAGTTTAATGCTTCAACTACTCTGCTCGCTATTATTTATGTGTTTAGTAATGAATCGAATTTCCCAGCGTGAGAACAAATTTCTTTCCCGTTTAATCTCAGGTGTAAATAACAAATGTTCATTAACGGTTGTCTTTCTCTGCGTCGCGTTCTACATTCGCTGCGAAATTTTGCTCAGATGCCTCTTTATCAGGCTTAAGTTTCTTTTACGTGCCGTAAATCTAAGATAGAGACCACCGGCTTTACTTTCGTTCGGAAGGAAGCCACGCTAAGCATTTTTACGCCTGAAAAAATCCATTGTTCACCGCCGGGTTACCTTTAAACTACGGTGAGCGACAGGAAAGCATGCTAACCAAACTGTCAAGATTGGGGAGTAACGTTAATACATCTCGTATAACTTTACTTAATTTGTACTGTAGACAATCATTTGAGAATGTTTTATTTGTGTTGCAGCAACGTTTCACAGTTCCAGGTTTCAGCATATATTGCATGTACACGGCTTTTTATACAATTGCTTGTTACTCCAAAACAGTGTCACATAACCTCGTTATAGTCCAATATTTCTGAAAAAAGAATGCTACAGTAACACACATCAAAAATTTGAAAATAAATATTTATATGCCAGTACTTCTAAATTGTAGTATGTTTAAAATATCAAGGTTTAATTATTTACTCACTAAAAGTAGCAGAATATGGAGAAGAACTCAGCAGCTACGTACCTGAAAAGAAACAGAACTTCAGTAAATATAGGATATTCTCATTGAGCCAACAAAAGTAGAGCAACTGCCACATTGACCATAAGATAACGGAAACTGCACTAAATTTTGTTTATTCTCTCTAGTTGTCTTAAATTAGTTAATATTATCACTTGCGAAGAAATTAGAGAAAAAACATGTTTGAATAAGAACAGCACATCCAGCAGTTTACATTATTTTTGCTTGTTACAAAGCTCTATCGAAAAGGACATGTTGATGTACAACAAATGCTTAGTAGCGTAATAATAATAATAATAATAATAATAATAATAATAATAATAATAATAATAATAATAATAATAATAATAATAATAATAATAATAATAATAATAATAATAATAATAATAATAATAATAATAATAATAATAATAATAATAATAATAATAATAATAATAATAATAATAATAATAATAATAATAATAATAATAATAATAATAATAATAATAATAATAATAATAATAATAATAATAATAAACAGTCAAATAAAATTAACTTAATATTCAAAATAATTATTAAAAATCAAGTTAATGTCAATAGGAATATCTCAACCGTTAGACTGCAACTTAGAAAACGAATGACTGAACAAGTTGTTATTTTAATGTTTCGAAAATATCCTCTATCAACAAATGGTTTTTAACCGAAATTTTATTTCAGGTCCTCCAACGTAGATCATATTGTACGATGAATGAACTGGATGAAACGAAGATCAAATAAACCCAGGATTCATATAGCTTAGAATTATCCAACATTCTTATTTCAGGATAAGGGAATCCCCTGATAAAATCCTTATCTAGATAACTACCGCCAGACCACAGAAGCGGGCTTTACGTAACAATAAATTAACGGAGAAAGGGCAACAGTCTAACAAAGTAATGCGACAAAGGTACAGTTTGCAAAGTACTTTTACGTCCCGTATCACCAACCCATGCTAGGTAGAGAAAATATTGATTCTATCCAATATTTTTATATATTTCATAGGAAGTACATTATATAAATTTCGTGAAACTTAACAAGCCTGCCCCCTAAATAAAAACGGCTGTGTGCAGGTGTGTTTTAAAATTTAGTTATACTTAATGAAATGTGGCAAGTAAGAATTCTAAGACAATTCAACCATTAACCATAATCTTGTTCTATTTTTAAAAGCTCCTATTCATTTAAATAAAAAACAATACATGGAAACATCAATATCCTCACACAATTTTGCGTCACTGAGAAACGGTAAGAAATAGCCCAACATATACCCTAGGAGCCAGGGAGAACATTTTCGGAATATGCTATGTTGCACATTTACGCTATGACATGTGAGGGAAATGAATGGAAGATTGTAATTCGTTCTGTACCGCATACCTAATAGAGGAAATATGTCTCATCCAAAAATTTGATAAACATGTTACCAGTAATATATGCTTTGATGGTCTGTGAAACCGAAAAAAAAAAAAAAAAAAAAAAATTAGAAAAACAGAAGTACAAACTCTTCACAACGACAGCTTCATCACATCACTGGAGACTTATCCACCTTCTGAACACGCCATTCAACTTCAAACACGTACTGCTATTCCTCAAAAGTACAAACTTGTATACAAAAGTCTAATTCTAAGGATACCAATTTATATTATACATAAGTTATTATGCAACATTGGTTGTCTAAATAATACTGTTCTACTGCCTGTTATTCAGAACCTTATCATTATGATTTATGAGTACTGAATACCTTTGTCATATTGATTTGCTATGTATTGTTTTCATGTTTTTGTTTAAATAATTGTAACCAATTTACTGTATACACTGTATTATACAAAATAGTCGCGTATATGACCTAGTTGTTAAAGCAACTCTAAATAAATAAATTAAAAAAAAAATAAAAAAGAGTTCAAACTCCCGCGCAAGAGTGCTTCTGTGAATTGTTAACTTCTTAAGAAATTCTAAATTCCTTTGGCCTGATCATCATATCACGTTGCTCATTAGCCTCAATTTATATCGATACAATACATTGTGTCACTTGGGAAAATTAATTTTAACATTAATCTAAACGTGCAATTTATCAATGGTATTGAAATAACTGTGATCCGGGCATTTCATGAGTGACTAGGAAAAGATGATGACACTGCTGTCTTGCTCTGGTTGAAAAGTAGAGCAAATGCATGAAACTTCTGGCCATCAGCGACATATGAACAGGTGCAACGGTTAAAAAAGTAATCTCTTACTGCAGTAATTTCTACTCATGAGTCATGACGTTTTAGGTCTGTCTGCCAGAGGCCTACGGCAGTAGCACTGCGTAGCCATCTTTAAACGCCAAAATGAACCATGACATGCGCTGAGGTAATGTTAGAGAGTAGATATTCTGCAAGTTACTCAAGCAGCATAAGAAAGAAAAATCCTATATGAATACTCTAGCAAGAATTACTTAAATGCAGGTTGCAGGTTGTAGCTATGGTAACGAGCATTTCCAATTCAAGGACTGAAAGAACCCAAAATGTAAATACATCGCACAATCACTTAGGACAGTGCTAATATACAAAACAAAATATTTCGAAAACGCCCACAGATTATTAATTAACGCGTTCAATTTATCGCATTATTAATTGAATCATAACCTATAATAAAACATTACTAGTGACTTTTTAAGGAGGGGGGGATAAAAAGGCTATTTCTTTACATGTGGTAAGTGAGGACGGGGAAATGTTCCTGAAAATCCATACTTGGCTTAATCAAATAGTCTAAGTATAAAATTTCCTATGTATCCTATATTTTTTTTCAATTGCATTGATCACAGACAGATGGAGAGGAATACTTCTGAAAATTAAAACTGCAACAAGATTCTTAGGAATAACCAATCACAGAGTAGAAAATTATCTTTAACAGATAAATGACAATTTCAATTTTAGCAAAGTGAAGTAAAAGCAAAGTGGAAAAGAGAGCGTATGCGGGGCTTGAGTTGATATAAAAGTGCGTATGAAATGTGTAGTGTTTAACGCCCGCTTTTACTACATACGGCACCGCAGGCGATGACACTGGTGATACATGAGATGAAGATGGAGCACCGGTGGAATGAGATGGCGGGGGAAACCGGAGATCCCGGAGAAAACCCGCCCCAGCGCCATGCTGTCCACCACAAATCTCACTTTGCGGTCGCCTGGGATCAAACCCGAGCCGCCTTGATGAGAGCCAAGCGGTCTAACCACTGAGCCATGGCGCGGCCCTAAAAGTGCGTAGATTAGACCCTCAGACACTAAGTTAAACCGTAAGTGCTTACTGTTCGGTACCCGTCAAAGTACATAGGAAAACCCACCATTAACCCGTATTAAAATTGGGCCCCCCTCATTACTTATTTCATACTTATTCTTCCGTCCTTTGAAATTCTGTTAAAACAGGCGTTAAGTATTTCTAAAATTTGCATCGTTTCCTTCGTGTTTTACAGTCTTACAGAATTGTTTAATGTGATCGATTAAAAGCTGTCTGTAAAGCCTAAAAGATGCGCCATACATTGACTGTGAATAATAGTTCGGTTCTATACACCTTACCCTAGGTTTTTGTGTATTGGAGGCCCTCTACTCCTTTTTACACATTTTTCCATTTCATCTATCCTAATTTACATTTTTCTCTTAATTGTTCTGAACCATCCCTCTTTAACTTTCCCTAAACAATTCCCTATATTTCTCCTGTTCTTTTCCCCTTTTACTGATACAATTTTTCTAATTACTACTTCGCCCCCCAAATTGTCCCACTTACGTAGCCAGACCTGTTCTCTCCATATCTTTCTTTGGCTACAATATAATATACAATTGAAGTTAGCATTCTCTTCTCCACACAAAGGACATTTTTCTAGCTCCCTATCTTCACCTGTAAGTATCTTTCAAGTTTCTCACTCCTGTTCTCGCCCAAGCAAAATCATCTCGCCCTAACTTATTACATATGTCTATATATCCTTCCCTCCCTCAGGTTGTTTTTATTTATGTATATAACCACAGTGAGCTTTTGTCACTTGTACTGGAAAAACTGTCTTGTCTGTCAATATCTTCTAATCTTAACTTCTTTCCAGAAGCCACTATACCCATACTCTGCATTTACCCAAGAATGACCCAAACCTATCTGCCTCAACATGCGCCATACATACTTAGCAGTAGTCTCCATTAAGTCTTCCGATATTTTTTTTTTTCAGAAATTTATGCTTCTCGCAATTATTAAAAAAAAAATCTGTTAAGCAAAACAATTACGCTAGAAGTTAAAAGAGTTAATATTTCAACAGTTTCTCATACTATAAGATACAGAAATATTTAATACTACATTCCCAAACGGTTTCCAAATCGCTTTCAATAGCTTATTGTTAGCATCAGTCAATTTAATTGGTGACACCAGCGCGCTCTTATCCTCAAAAAACGATCTCATAGATCACCACTGGAGCAGCGGCCAGCACATCCAACGAAGATCGAGATATACGACGGTAGGTGTATGCTGGCGCAAACAGGAAGACGGTATCAAATTATTTCAAAGTTTCTTTTCTTTGCGTCTCTTCCCATTACCATTGCTTTTGTCTTCCACTGCGTTTATCTCCAACCCGTAGTCCTCACGGTCATTTTACTCTATTAACATGTTCTCTAGAATCAATTTCACTTTTGCTGTTAGTGGTATACAGTCGGGTGATATTGTCTTATTTTTTAACCTCCCTTTGCTCTCGTATAATCAATTCTTCGATAACTCTCCGGTAGATATTGAATAAAGTGGATAATAAAATGTCACCCTGTCATGTGCTGATCCCTCTTTCACTTCTCTCTGACATGTATATTTCATATCTTCTCACCTGACTGAATAGTTGCTTCATACAAGGATTACTTGGGAATTTCACTGTTTTCACACCATAGCAATTTGTTTATTCAAAGTTTTCCACAAGTTTCTTCGAATCCATGACATCAAATACCTTTTATAGACACAATTAGCACATGTGCTTTTTTAGTTTCCTATAGCTTTCACCATTGGTTTAAGAGTATAATTGTATTTTGTGTTCTTTCCACTGTGAAACCGAAGTATTTTTCTACTGTCTGGTCTTTAATCTTAGAAATAAGTGTCAAATCAGTATTTTGAACAGTAGTCTTTAGTAACATATGCGATAATAATCCATGACAATATTACGTACATAGTTGATGTGCCTGAATCAACGCTATCAACCGTCCGGAGTATACAGTTTACAGTTCTGGGGAATATTTTAACAAGAAACGCTACCTCGGTCAGCAAAGGTGTTATACTATGCGAGACTGAAGCGTTACATGAACGACTTTCGACGTCTTGCGTGGAGCAAAATATTAGGTCATACAAGTATGTTAATTTGATTCTGCATGCAAGGGCGATTTAACATGCGTTTCAAGAGATAACCAAATTAAGAACAGATAGAGCATGCTGACTACGCTTTTCTGTTGCATGCTAGACATCTGAATTACAAATTAAGCAATACCTACTTCATAAAAAGTAATCTGATTTACTACAGTCCTATCTGTAAAATAATTGACACTTAAGTCACAGCCGTGAATGGAGGATGCAGGTTTGAATTTGCTAGATATGTAATTTGTCCACTTTGATAAACACACCGAACACCAAAACTTGTTTATATTCAGGTTGAAACTCGTTTTGGTTCTCTGTATTTAGCATTCTTTTGATGCTTTGGATAAATGCAGTTGAAAGGAATTCATGCTAAAGTTCTATATGATTAGAATTTGTTTTGGAAAGCAGCACAGTTAATGTAATTAAAAAAAGAGTTTTAGTAATTACTTGCTAAATAAAATTCGGCAGCTTCTGTATTAAGAATGTTGCCAATTCCTTATATTACGATGATAATTTAAGAAACAGCAGCAGTTAAATTATTCATATGCTTAATTTGTGTTAAATAGTAAAGTACGGAGTCTGAAAATACTTCAAGCAAATCGCATGTCTTAATTTCCTCCTTAAATATTACCTCTACTTTTAAATTCATAAATGAATCTACAAAGAAGAGTCAATTATTTGACTGATACCTATATGTAATGGGGAATTAATAATCTGATTTTTTCTAAAAATGATTCTTTTACTTGTGTTTTCATACTTAATAGTTAGAAAAGGTATTTTATTCCAACTAAAAGTTTATTTCTAAATTTCACTGAAATTTCACTGTGAACTGTCGTGGTCAGCAATGCAGACCAAAAAAAAATCGTTATGAATGCAACAACGGAACGCTCAACGTACCAACTGCTCAGGCTTCGAAACGTTTAAAAATAAAGTCTTTAATTTTCATGCCACGCTTCTTTTGGTTGGATGCTTCATTCATCTAGAGAAATAACTTATATGCATGATTATTTAACTTTTTACATTTAAAGTTATACATGTAAATTTTCAAACTAAAACACTGTTATTTCACATAACAAATTTACAGCTCATTTATGTCTACTCGTGTAGTAGGTAGGTATTCATAACACAAGTACCAGATGTTCACTGTAAATAGTGTTCAATAACTGAAATTTTTCCCCGTTTGTTCTTAGTGGCATGCTTTTATGGTTCCACGATTAGCTTTGCAGTGAGGAAAAAGCATAGATACTTGCGTAATCCATGACTTTCTTATCCTCAGGATCGCAGAACTCACACTCACTTAACACTTAAGGTACTCTAGGATAGACTTAACCATAAATCATCCCATGTCAAAATTTCGCTGTCTGTTCGCTGTCACGATTTGATGATCTGGTTGTATAATTTTCTATGTTTTATCCAATGATGATTTGTATATAGGGCGCTCAGCTACTTGGTCATCAGCGTCTTTGCAAAAACTAAATCATGGCAATAGCTAAAAATAAAAAAAAGTCCAAATGGAAAACAACTATAATTAAACATAAAATATCAAAGGGCATAAAAAACAGTTTTCAATATTAACTTGTCAAAACAAACTACCTGTACAGTGGTGGCCGAATCAATTTGTTCCTCTTCTTAAGGGCTGGGCAAGTCTTTTCAGCAGATTATTCCTGCCTTTTTCTTACTGTCGTTTTGGCAGTGAGGACAGGACTTTCCTGCTCCACATCCTCAATGGAGGAGGACCGCTTTCCTACTGATAATTTCGTTTCCAGTCGCTCTAAACGATCAGAAACTGCGATCGGCGTTCGCCGATCTGAGTCCTCCCCAGATGATTCCTCAGAAGATGTTCTCGGAGGAAATGGTCGTGGACGTTTGCGCTCCTTTTTCTTGGTACTAGCCTTCTTATTTCCCCTGAAGAAGTCAGTTCTTTCACATGAGTTCTTGAACTTTCTGGACGATGCATTATATATTACTGGTACACATATTCTTGAGGTGACTTGGCTGCAACGTTCTTCATAGGCCTGGACTTAGTAGGTTGGTCACTGTTTTTCGTGCTGGTGTCGAATATTATTGCCCCATTTATGTCACTAGTTTGTGTTGCGATTTCACGTCTAGGTACCGGCTTAGCTGCTACTGCACTGTAAGTAACGGTCCTAGTGACAGAAGGCTGACGAATACGCAAGAGTCTCCGGGCTTCCAAGTACACTCTTTCTCTTACCCGGATCTCTTGGATCACCTTTTCCTCCATAAAACGCGGGCATTCTCTGGAGTTTGATGAATGATTGCCACTGCAGTTAACACATGCTGCAGGTGAAGAACTTGCATTATCATGTTTGACTTCCTCACAGTCAACGCAAGTAGCAACTCCATTACAAGAATCACTCGTGTGGCCAAAGCACTGGCATTTATAACACCTCAATGGATTGGGTATATACTGCCTTATTTCAACAGCTTCATACGCCGCCTTAATCCTTTGCGGGAGGTCTACCGGATTAAAGGTAAGAAACAGGGTACGGGTGCACACCTCGTTCTTTGCGGTGAACTCTATATACATTTGTCACACCTTGTTCTGCCAAGTTTTCCTGAATCTCCTCATTGGACAGACCGTCCAATGCACTGGTGTTTACAACACCACGCGAGGAGTTCTGTCCTATGTAATTCCACGTGCACCGGAAAGCTTGCAAGCATATTAGCTTTTAAAATGTTTGAAGCCTGCGTCGGTGATACTGTTTCAACCAAGAGCGTGCCATTCCGAGATCGATTACATGATTTAACCGGACCGGCAATATTATTTAGATCCTTCTGAATGATAAACGGGTTCGCGGTAGTAAATTTTCGACCTTCCTCAGTACTAAAAATGACCAAATAGCGAGGACCACACTCAGCTATTTCCTTTCCACATTTCTTAACAGTTTTAATTATTTCATCAGTTCCCATAGCGAAAATATCCTTTACCATTGCAAACGTCTCCGATGGCGAGCTCACATCCTGGGCGCCAGCCCGGCGACAGTCCTGGCCTAGACCTTGCTCACCTCAGGGTCTCATCTCTCTGTATAGACAGAGGGAAACAATCGCCTTCAGGAGTGTAACAGCTAATGCAATGGCCCCTCCCTGGGACTGACCTTTATCAGCGGATACGAGCACAGTCCTACATAATAACCAGGAGCTGGGGTTTATGCGTTACCTAGTCACCCCTGCGCTTCTCACTCCATCAACCCGTGCTATGTTATCCGTCAGACGTGTGTTCAGGTAAGTTAAGGTCAAACACAGAAGTGGACCATGGTTTTGGGCCTTTGAAAGAACACTCTCGCCTCGCAGAGGAACCCAATCGAGAGATTCAGCTCGGGATCGCTAATTCCCGTACCTACCACAGTAGGCCCCTGGGGGTGTTTTATCTGCGTTAATATTTAGAAATTTATAGCAAACGTCTTGGCCTTTCCAGTACCTGACTCGTTTGCAAAAAAGTAACAAATATCAACCGGAAAAACAGGAAAACAAATAAACATGTATGGATTGACACTATAATTAAAATACCTAACTGCAATTTCAACCATTTGAAGGAACTCTCCCCCAAGAATTTTCAACATTTTGCTAGAAAGTTTATAGGTACCCACCTTTAATTATTATGCAGTTCTTGTAACTCGGAATCACCGCGATGATGGGATTCCCACCATTTATAACCTATTACAAGCAAAATGAAAGTATGTGATCTCTTCGCGGGCAATAAAATTGAGTCTTCAAGACAAATTGTAGTTTCTACTAGATGTTTCAGTTCACAATAACAACAATAACAACAACAATAATAATAATGATGATAATGATAATGATGATAATAATAATAATAATAATAATAATAATAATAATAATAATAATAATAATAATAATAATAATAATAATAATAATAATAATAATAATAATAATAATAATAATAATAATAATAATAATAATAATAATAATAATAATAATAATAATAATAATAATAATAATAATAATAATAATAATAATAATAATAATAATAATAATAATAATAATAATAATAATAATAATAATAATAATAATAATAATAAATTAACCAAATTTTTATCCAAATTGCAGATGGCACTGTTGCATTATACTCAAGCATTCTTCTTTTTTGTCACCGAGCGCTGCAAGTTTCCAATGTTGTTGCACTGGTAGTTTATACCAGTGCCTTTTTTGTGTAAAAAAGTTTACTGAAACTCTCTCACTCGATCATATTGTACAACAAATCTAAAAATCTAAAACCTATCAGACCCTACTCTCGGAAAATAACATTACTACAGTATAATCAAGCAAACGCACAGAAGAGGACTACATCTTACCAGAGTCTGCTTGTTTTACTCTTGCATTGTGTTTGCTCATGTATAGGCTGCACTCTGAAATTCTACTAATTTTATGGAACAGAAATGGTGCGATATGCAGCTGTAAGGCAGTTTTAGATCAACGAACGGAAGATTGCAGCACTAAGCGCAGTTGATTATAGAATTGCTTTTATATCGAGATGATGACAAAATGCAAGCTCTTGAACTCAATATGGACGGTAAGTCCAATTTTAAATTTCGTTGGAATTCGTAAAAGTTTACCGGAACGCGTTCCGGTGCGTTACGGCTGGAAAAAAAAAAAAAAAAAACTGGTTATAACTACCTAAAGCTATTAAAATAGGACCAGTATGATTTCTTTACACATTTAAATTTTATTTTTTATTACTGTTTTAAATTTTTTGTTATCATAGATCCACAAAACATGCAAACAGAGCGTGAGCAACAAAGCTTAATGGATTATATTGAGTGGAATGAGCCCATTCACCATCTACCGTGAAAATAAAAATACGATGCGTTTAATTGTCCGCAAATACAGAGTTAGTACGCCAACGTTTTTACATTTACGTTAGTTCAGAAATAAAGGTATAGCTAATTAGTGATTGAGTTTCACTTCACGGCATATGGCGATTTGTCGTTTACCTCCTATGCAAGGTAATAGAATGACAATGCGATAACTTTAAAAGACAATACGGTTTGCAGCTTGGAGATAAATTAGTTTTGTTGTATAAACTGTTCGTTGTATACCATAATTTTAATAGATATTTCATCTTTGTCGGATTAGTTAATGCGTAGTACATGTTGCGTTAGTCTCTGCTATGCTTCGTTACATCGATCCGTTACTAAGTATTTATTAACACACTCGTAGCAAGTTTGGCAGAAATAAACACCTAGCCAACACACCTTGTTAGATCGGCTATGGAGATGTCGGAAAGTTTAAGTAAAAGTGCATCCCAAACACTGAGATATGTGTCTGCGACAGGTATATCCAACATACCTTATTTCAGCAAAAATGGTGTAAAATGTTAAACTAGAACACTACTATAATTCACATAATTTTAAGGTTAGCTGACTATAATATAACAGTATGAAAACTGTGTGAACATACATAACTTTTTCTGGCTACTCCTGTACAAAATATTATATATTTTCTTTAGCAGAAAGGGAATGGGAAAATACAGTAAGCTTAAACAGAGTAAAATCTTTGACTATACCGCTAATCGCTTTAAAATTCCATTTCCTTTGCATGTCCAGGACATAAAAAGTAAATAACTTCCCGTTTAAGAAAAGATGCACTGGAAAACTCAAACAAATAACACGGAATATTTCAGAAACGACTCACTCCATTAAAAACATGTACTTGTTATAAACTGTCTTAATAAAATCCACATTTTTATCTAGTAAGATTTTGTCAATATCTTGGTTTACCAATAATGCAAAAGTGATCCATAATGTTGATGAATTCTGAGGGCATTCCCAGAAAATTCAAGATATGCATGTGGTTTATCACGGGAATAGATTAAACATTTGGTGTTCTAATTAACACCGCTAAGAGACATTTTTGAGTAAATCAAAATGGCTTTAATTACCAGTTGTTTAAGGTTGCTCCGATTGTCCCTAATAACACCACCAGAGAGACAGAGAGAGAGAGAGAGAGAGAGAGAGAGAGAGAGAGAGAGGAGCGGAGAGGAGAAAACCAATAAGGCTTATCGTTTGGGGGGGGGGGGGAGCTGTACATACTTGAAAATTCAATTCAGTAGCAAGCCATTTCTCATAAACCATTAGCGACATAAAAATATTTATTCAACATAAGTTGTACACTTAAACGAGATCTATCTTGTTTTGTGTAGTAAGATTTTATCTTTCTCTTACGATTTACTAATTATATGAAACTCATTCAGAACTCAGTTTATTAGTGAAAAATCAGAAATACATTTTATTTGCCATGCAAATATCCCAAAAGTCCTGCGCCGTGGCGTAGCGGACTAAGGCAGCTTGTCTTGGTCCCTGGCCACGGAAAGCGGCCCAAGTTCGATCCCACTCATGTGGTGGGGATTTTATGTCCCGGTTATAGGACCGGTGCCCACTCAGCATCGTGAGGAAAGTGAGGAGCTTACGCTAGGTAAGCGGCCCTGATCACGGAAACCAACATTCCGGCTGGGGGATGCCGAGATGCTGACCACATCTCCTCCCCGTATCGGTTGGATGATCGTCCACCTCTGCCGTACGTAAGTGGGCGTGAGGCCGGCAGTCGGGTTGGTAGGCCTTGCCCTCTAAGGGCTGTCGCGCCATGAGTTATTATATGAATATCCTAAAAGTATGGAATTTTAATAAAACTTATTCCTCATTTTTAAATGATTATTGTTTGGGATAGAGGAGATATCTGTCAAATCTTCCTGTATGCTGAAATTAAATACAAAGTTCGGTATTAACCAACTCTTTATTTTTAGTTATTTATGTTTTTAAAGAAATGCTACACACAAACATGAACTTACTCGTAAAATGTCTGTTTTCAGGAAGTAAAAACAAAACTTTTTTTTTTTTTTTTTTTTTTTTTTTTTTTTTTTTTTTTTTTTTTGTGAAATCATGGTGCCAATTTTCAGTGGGGCGCAACAATTCTTCTACTTACTCCATTTAGGTAATAGAGAAACCTATAGGAAATCACTATGCCTCTGTAAAATATGAGTATTTGCTGCTTATGAATATTTATACATTGCGACTGATTTAATCTTAGTTCTCATACAAATGAACACAATATAGTGATAAGTTCTCTTTTGGATTGGGAAAACGGCTTTAGCAAAAGAAGTTCATATAAAACATAAAACTCCAGCAACTGCAAGTATGTAGGGAAGTTAATTCAATTTTATTTTTGGATTGCGATACAGTAAACTGCAAAATTTACTAGAGTCAGTGCAGTATGTGTTAAAACTCCTGTTGTACCAAACCTTACAGGACTTATAGGATTTATAAAGGAGTACTGTGCAAAAAAGAAGCAGCTAAAATACAAGTTTTAAAGTTTTCCTTTGTGATGGAAATCACTCAAATGCACGTTTAATATACTATAATTAAATGCGTATGCTTGTGCAACAGCAAATATTAAGAATTTCGATAACGTAAGTCTTATTTTTCTTTTTTTTTTAAATTTTTAGTCACCCTAATTATAAAAATAAACTGTAGTCCAAGTTAAGCTTTACAGTACTCTGTGAAAATGCAGGTTAAACACCAGGCTTTTTTTATATTGCAGAATCAACGCAAAAGTGCATGGTATGTTTCATTTCGAAATTTACTGTAACGTTATTTCGATATTTAAATTTAAATTAGCACATAAGGTAAAATACTACAGTAAGGTATAACAGCAAAGCTAAATTTGTGTTCAAACTATACACCACAGTTCTGCCAATGTTGAAGCCCTGGTTTGAACTGACACTTAAAAAAAACTCTCTGCTGCAAGGAAATGTTTTAAGTACGAGTAACAGCAAGATACTCCTCTATGAATAATTCAGCGTTTTCTGGATGTTTCTTGCTATTGAATCTTCAGATTTATAGTTGTTTTTTATCTACTGCTTAGAGGTGGCAACATCTTGACAGACTCGTTGGCACAGGATGCCTATCGCACTTCATTTCCGGCAAGACACCGTTACTGTCATCACCACCTAAAGGCACAGGATATGACACTACCGCTATTGCCTTTTGTTTGTCATCAGCACCACAGTAAATAACAGGACAATGGCCCTGAAGAACATATGTGACCTAGGAGCAAACTTATGCAAACCTTAAACATAATTGATATTGTATTTATAGAAATAACAAGTTTATACTGCGTTACTCTTTCATTAAGAAGCTTCCAAAGGAGTAGCGCATAATTTTATTATTTTTATTTCCTTTTTAATTTTGCGAAGCTTAACTAAGCTGTTTAATTAGTCGGAGGTTAGATCTAACAATTCCATTGGAAAACTATAATACTGAAGAAAAAAAATATGGGATTTATGTCTCCAAAAGGGGTTTGTTTTGCAGCTAACGATTTCAATTATGTGGGCTAGTGTCTAAAAGCCCCTTTTCTTTTCTAGTTTCATTTATACTTAAAGACCTTAGCAGAATTAAAAGGTAGAGAAAGACCATTAACATGCTAGCTCAATGATTAGAGCAACAGGGCAAAACCGGGAGATCCGTGGTTCAAATCCCGGAATTGGCATTGAATTTTTCAGTCTAGATTTTCAAACCTTTTCCTACACAAGGCTAGTGTCAATGAGCAATCACTTTCCATTAATTGACCTAATAGTCGTATAAACTATAAAGTCTGGGGCTTAAAAGACTTACATCAGAGTAAGTAGCCAGTTGTCATGATTATACGAGAACTCCTAGTAGGTTACGGGCAAAATGCGAGTCAGTTGGAGAATTTAGTGTCATGCTGGCACGTTGCTCTGGTAGCTTAAGGTTAAAGCAAAGGATGGAGACTAGGAGATCCGTGGTTCAAATGCCAGCCATGGCACTGAATGTTCAGTCTTATCTACATTTCCAAAGTGATAATGTATTTTATAAACTACATAAGATATCCTGGACTTAACACTTATAACATCACAATGTAATACGAGAGTCAGCTTATAAGTCAAGGGGCTCACAATAAAAAAATTCCATTTGTCATATAGGTGCTCTTTAATTAAAACATAACTGTAGTGCGATTTATCATGGTCCTCGAAATAGCCGAGTACCGCGTCAATTTTTTTGTTGTAATTTTACGTCTTCCAACGTTAAGTCACTTCGGACGATGAATGAATGGAATGGGTGAAATAATGCTCAAATGATCCCAGGGTCCATAGAGCTTAGAGTTACCCGACATTCATCTTTCAGGATAAGGGAAAACCCCGGAAAAACCTTATCCAAGTAACTCACCCTAACCGAGATTCGAACTCGGGACCTCTTGAATGTGAGGCAGACACTCTACCACCACGCTACCGAGGCGGGCAACCGCGTCAATGACGTCCACGTTGCTGTGAAATCTTCGTCCTCCAAGAAATTTTTGAGGTTCGGGTACAGGTGGTTAGTAGTCACTGGGTGCTAGATCTGGCGAAGAGGGTTGATGTTCAAGAAATTCTAATTTTAATTTACACATTTTTCCCACTGCAATGACTGAAGGATGGGCCGGAGCATTGTCGTGAAGAAACATGATTTTCTTTTTTCTTTTCACCTCATCACTCAAACGTTGCAGTAAGCTTGCGTAATAGTCACCAATGATACATTTACTTTTTTCCAAGTAATCAATAAAAATAATTCCCTGTACATCCCAGAAAACACTCGCCATAACCTTATTAGCTGACAAAACTGACTTTGCCTTTTTGGAGTTGGTTCACCTGGCGCAATCCACTGCTTTGACTGTGATTTACTTTCTGAAGTGTAGTGATGTATCCAAGTTTCATCCACGGTAATAAACCGTCTCAAAAATTCACTGGCATTTTTAAGGTACAGCTCCAAATTCTTAGCAGAAACAGTTTTTCTTTGCAACTTTTGATCAGGTGTCAACAAACGTGGCACCCATCTTGCACAGACCCTGTGAGAGCCCAAAACATTACTTAAAATATTGTCTGTACGTTCTTTTGATATGTTTATAGCCCCTGCTATCTCAAACAACTTCAATCTGCTGACTTCCAATATCAAAAGATGAATTTTTTCAAAGATCTCTGGAGTTGTGACTTCCACAGAGCGTCCAGAGCGACGCTCATCACTAGTGCTCGTACGTCTCATTTTAAACTCTGCAACCCACCTTTCAATCAATGTTTATGAAAGGGCAGGGTCTTTCAATGTACTGTCAATTTCCTCCTTAATTTCTTTAGGTGTTGAGTCTTTCAAATGGAAGTATTTAACCACTGCTCGTATTTTTCCCAAATCCTCCATTTTCATGAAACCTCTATCCTTGTATTGTTTAAAATGCTGATATTCAGAAACTAAACAAGCTATTTACCTGTAACTATGGATACAAGCTAGTCTAAACTGTATGATGCTATGGGACAAAATGGCCCTGGGCGCCACCTCTATGCCCGGTATTTACCTATCAACCGATCCTGGTATTTTGCTAACTGAATGTGTTTGAAAGTAAAATCTTTCCCTACAATGCTGCTAATCGCCAAGGATTTCAAGCATTCCGTTATGTGAATCTAACATAAAAATTCACGTTTATAAACAGGCATTCTCTTTACTTAACTGATACCATTGAGTCAACTGGTTTAATTAAAAGTTTATATTATCAAAATATACAATTGTGCAAACAGAAAATGTTGAGAATTTCAGTAGGAAGAGAAGAAATCTACTCTGTTTCTTCGTTTTTATCGATTTTGCAGTCTTTTCCCTACCTTTATATTCGAGGGTGGACAAAAAATTAATGCCTCCTATTTTTTCTCTTTTAATTGCCAAGAAAATTGAATTCAATTCACATAGCTTGAAAACTTCAACATTGACGATTAATTTGCCACTATTCAATATAATATCCGTCCTTTTCCACAGTTTTGGTCGACCTTTTAACTAGGGCATGTATTCCAGTGTTGTAAAACACACGGTCTTGCTTCCTAAGCCATGGACGCATGGACGTTTTCACAGTCTTCTCATCTTCAAAATGAATTCCACAATGAGCTTCCTTTAGTGGCCCGAACAGATGGAAGTCTGATGGTGCCAGGTCAGGGCTGCATAGGGGGTTAAGTAAAATTTGTCATCCCAATTTCTCAATTTCTGCAGTGGTGTAACGGTTGGTGTGTGGTCTTGCATTGTCATGCAAAAGAACATCCGCCAAACTTTTTTGGGCCTCGGCAAGGACGTGCTTTCAGCTTTTTGAGAATTCTGACGTATTGGACAGAATTATTGTGCATCCCTGTTCCAAAAAATCAATCATAAGCACACCCTCCGCATGCCGAAACACTGTCGCCATAACTTTCCCTGCCGACCGCTGAGTTCTGAACTTTTTTTTCCTCTCTCCCCTTCGGTGACGTGTGATGCCATTCCATTGACTGCCTCTTTGATTCAGGTTAAAAAAAAATGAACCCACGTTTCGTCTCCAGTAACAATTTTTTCCAGAATATCCTCTCCCTCCAAAGTGAAGCTCTGTAAGTTCTCGGAGGCTATTGTTTTCCTTGTTTCTTTCTTTTGGGCGGTTAACATTCTTGGTACCCAACGTGAACAAACTTTTGAGTAACCCAGTTGTTGAATAATCGTCATCACACTGCCTTTACTGAGGGAGGTAATGCGACACAATTCACCTGTTGTTACCCGGCGATCACCACGAATGATGTCATCGACTCGCTGAATGTTGCATGGAGTCACTGCAGTCACCGGCCTACCGCTTCGCTTTTCATCTGCCAATGGTGTTTGCCCTTCAGCTTCGTTACAGTGATGAACCCATCGTCTAACAGTGCTGACATCCACCGTTGCATCACCATACACATTTTCTAGCCTTTCGTGAATGCGAATTGGCGTTTCACCTTCTGCAGTCAAAAATTCAATCACAGAACGCTGTCTAATACGAATGTCGATGTCAGCCGTTTTGCAAGAGGATGCAGTGCTGCCACCTGTTGACTTAGGAAGTTACTACTGCAGGGGACTAGAGAAGAAGGTTTGAGGAATTGCGTCAAATTCAAAGTTTTCCCATAACTTACTTATTTAAGAAAAAAATAGGAGGCATTACTTTTTGACCCACCCTTGTAAATATGTGCTGGTTTTAATTACCTCGCTTTTAAACCTAATAGGATACTCTTTTGCACTCCGACCATATTTCAAAAGTATAGTGGTTACGCAAAACTTCTAATTAAAGAACATCATGCTGACAGCGATCTCTGCGGCTACAGTATTACTGCAGATAGTAAAATTACCTACATTTCAGTCGTAGGCTACGCGGGTTTCCTCTAATATGGGGTAAACTGTGCTGATATTAGACGTGGCATAGTTTAGTAGTGAAGCAGGTACCTCGACATTTCGCACTGCACGAACTGTTTCCACAGAGATGAGAATGGGAAACTAGGTCGATGGAGGGTGTGATTAGCAGCAATATAATAGCTCGGCACAGCGTGACACATGTTATCTCCAGCAGAGTCACCAATCACGCTGATTTCCACCCTGCTAAGGAAAATGAACTCTATCCATTTTAGGCACATCGTGAACAAAGGTTGAGAGATGCCGTCACATCTCATACAGTAGGAGAATTTTCTGCATTATTTCGGCAATTCCACTTGAAATTAATAAATCACTGCTTTTGTAGTTCAAAATTAAGATTTTGCTGTTGTGTTATTTAGAAAAGTAGCCTAATTGCGACACTTACTTTCATTTATTTTTAATGAATATCGCTGAAAGTGGTATCTCTGAAATTTAATAGCTCCTCCTTCCTTCGTATATGTCAAGTCAAAACTGTGTTGATGTTACTTAATTTTGTCCAGTAGCGCGCGAGCATGTGTATATCATCGTAGTTGCTATCGCTTATCACGTAGTGGGTCGTCACTGCATTCCATAATCACTTTACAACCTAGGATACTCATTTGCACTTTTAGGGAAGTCTTTAAGTTAAGTTCTGACTTTAAAGGGCCAGAAATCTGGTGACTTTGACCAGTAATAACGCAAACATATGCCTTACTTCTCTAATATCAACATTTTTATTTAAGATGACTTTTCTTTTTTACACTAGAACCTTATTACCCTATAATTTTAAAATTCTTATCCAACAAAGTTCTTTTAAGCTGGTTATCTTATGCACAAGCATATTGATTTCAATTCAATCAAACTTTCCTTAAAATAAACCAACAGTATATCGATACTCGAGCATTTTATATCTGCTGCAAATTCTATATGTAGGAAAGCGATATTCCAGTGCACAAATTTCTCTCAATCATTTTTTAGTTGATTTGCTTTTGAAGAAAATGACATCCATTTGGCGGAAACACATATCGGCGAAGTTGGAAAACGAATGTTAAGAAGTTCTGGTACTATATTGTAGTAAGTCCCGTAAGTTTACCATTGGAAACGAGACTAGAGATTTCCTTTGTTCAATTAACTATACTGGAAATCCAGCAACGTCGGGTACGCCTCTGGTGTAATACACCTCCCCTATCTTCAAAGTTGGAAACTTTCTCCCTCGCAGAGCACTTGCCTCTACTGTTGTTTAAAGATAGATATGGTACAACAAACAGCTTCTGCCAAGAACAATGTTGTAAACATACATATCATGTAAATATGCATAAACGCAAATGGTTTACCCAAAAGTTAAATTAAGGTCACCCGTTAACGATGTGGATACAAGGTGCTCACAAGTAATATTGGGTTTCCAAATGCCTTTGTTATGTAATGACGATGATCATGACGGTGCTGATTTAAAATAAATAATTTGCTTGTGCACGACGCTGTCACTTGCTGGTATACCAGGACCGCCAGTGTGGCGGAATTTCCTCCCACAGAAGTTCTTCTACATCGATAAATCTGGCATGGCGTTGCCAAATTTTAGCACACTTAAAAACCATTGGTCTAGACAAGGTTTAAACCTTGGATTAGCAGGTCAAAACCGAACCAATAGAACCATCCAAACCGATCATCATTGTACATAATTGCGCAAGAATATGCCTGCTATAAATGTACACTTTAGTAGAACTAATATGGTCATTAGATATGTTTTTCTTGGTATAGCTAATTCTGTGAGTACTAGTGCAGCAGTTGAAGCAATTTATAGAATCAAATGTATAAAACCATTTAAAACTCGCTACTGTAACAAATCCGTTTTAAAACTTTATTTTTATTTCAAATTATTACAAGTTTAGTATTTTTCAGTCGATAAATCTCCGGAAAGTCTTTCACCAGGTAACTGTCACTTGACAACTGCCGTTGCCATTCTTGGGGGAATGGTTTTATAACTTTTCTTTATTTTCGTTATATTTTAATCACTAACTTACTTAAAAAATGCAGGAACATGTATTATACTTACACTTATTACTCTCTGTACCAACTACTTATTAGCCAGTACAATTATTGTGTTCTCAAAAATTAGATTGCGCGATGACATCGGAAACACAAGTTCAATAAACATGAAAAGAAAACTGAAATAAGAATCACTTTACGGAAATGACTTGGTTGTACGTGTAGGAGAGAGAGAGAGAGAGAGAGAGAGAGAGAGAGAGAGAGAGAGCGCAATATAAGTAGGATACAAGCCAACATTTACTATAAGTAAGGGTCTTCTATCCATGTGACAAGAACAATTTTAAGAAAATCTACGATTCGGGTTTTTGTTGTCAAAATTGATTTATTGACTGATTAATACACTGCTACAAAGGCAAGTAAGCAGTAATAGTGGTAACAGTAGAAATAGCAGAATAGTAATATTCATTATGTTTTAAGATTCAAACATAATCGCTTTTGTGGTATTCCTTGTCCCTAACATAGGAATTCGAGATCTTCAGGTTGGTTACCGTTAGAACTCCCTTTCCTAAGATAAACATTTGAATGTCCAAAATTGAAGCCCCCAGGAGACTCTTTTCCCCATAATACCATTCAAGGGTCTGCTAATAAGTACCGGGCCTCGCATAGACTCGGCGCCGCTGTGGCAGATTGACAGCTAGCATCATACATTATATACTACCTTGTATCCATTGTTGTTTAATTTTTGAATAACAACATTTTAAACAAGACGCGTGTAGAGGTTTCACGAAAATGGTGGATTTGGAAAAACGAGCAGTGATTAAATACTTCCATTTGAAAGGCTTATCGCCTAAAGTAATCAAAGGAGGAAATGGATAGTACATTGAAATACTCTGCCCCGTCATATACAGTTATTAAAAGGTAGGTTGCAGAGTGTAAAATGGGATGTACGAGCACTAGTGATGAGCCTCGTTCTGGACGCCCTGTGGAAGTCACAACTGCAGAGATTACTGAAAAAAATCATCGTTTAGTACTGGAAAACCGCAGATTAAAGTTGTTTGAGGTAGCAGAGGCTGTAAACATATCAAAAGAACGTGCAGGTAATGTTGTAAGTAATGTTTTAGGCTTTCACAAGGTCTGTGCGAGATGGGTGCCGCGTTTGTTGACACCTGATCAAAAGTTACAAAGAAAAATTGTTTCTTTTAAGAATTTGCAGCTCTAACGTAAAAATCCCAGTGAATTTTTGGGACTGCTTATTACCATGGATGAAACTTGGATACATCACTACAATGGCAAAGTCAATTTTGTCAGCCAACAAGGTTAAGGCGAGTGTATTCTGGGATGCACAGGGTATTATTTTTATTGATTACTTGGAAAAAGGTAAAAGTATCACTGGTGACTACTACGCAAGCTTACTGCACGTTTGAGTGATGAGGTAAATAGAAAAAGACCTCATTTGGCAAAGAATTAAAATCTTCTTTCTTCATGGCAATGCTCCGGCCCATCGTTCAGTCATTACAGTGGAAAAAATGTGCGAATTAAAGTTCGAATTGTTTGACCATCCAGACCACCATATTCGCCAGATCTAGCACCTAGCACCTGTTCCCGAACCTCAAAAAATGTCATAGAAGACGAAGATTTCACAGCAATGAGGTCATTGACGCAGTAAATAGCTATTTTGAGGACCATGATAATTCGCACTACAGAGCTGGTTTAATTAAATTAGAACGCCGGTACGACAAATGTGTTAGCTTTTTTGGAGATTATGTTGAGAAAAAAAATATTTTTTTATTGTGAGGCCCGGAACTTATCAGCCGATCCTCGTATCTTTAAATATTTTGATGTATAATAAGCTGTATTTCTTGAATTTCCCCATATAACCTATGAAGTCTTCATCTTAGAAAATTATATTTAATAATATTTAATGGGAAGTAATAAC
Organism: Mantis religiosa; assembly: GCA_030765055.1. Lineage (NCBI taxonomy): Eukaryota > Metazoa > Arthropoda > Insecta > Mantodea > Mantidae > Mantis > Mantis religiosa. The sequence continues at coordinate 82,397,711 of CM060954.1, forward strand.
AGAGAAGCAAAACGTGCACACAGAAAAATACGTATAAAATACATAATTGGTGTCATTTTTTCCCGTCACGCATTTTTAAATTTAATACTATGCTGCAAGTTTAAACTTTCCAAAGTACTTTATCTGATCGACGTGAAAGGAAGTTTGCGATCCTCTTCCGCAAGATCCGCTCCTATGCTAAACATCTGAATGCTGTTTTTGTTTATTTCACATAACTTAGCACGTATTTCATCTGAAGTAATTGTAGACCAACATCGATAATGAGTAACGTAACGTGGACAGAAGAATCGCTTACTGTATGGATATTAAAGAATATACCTACGTGAATGTGTGCAATAGTAAAGTTATGCGAGTGATGTATCAGATTTTTCTCTGCACATTTCATATTGATCAGTATTGCATTCAAGATTGGAATCCCATATTTTTTCCCCTCCTAGCTACGTTCCTTGGATTTTTATCTGTGCCAGTTTTCATTCCCCATTTTTATGCGAAATTCCACCTTAAAACCAATGAAATTCATAAATGGACGAACGTTCAGTTTTATTGAATTTGATTGATGTTTTGTGCAGGGGAGAGTTCAGTAATTAAAGTGTTTGTGATATCTGAAAGCATTCACTCAACAGTTATAATAAAATTAATCTATCAATCAGTGTCAACGCTTGTGCATATCTGGTTGCACGGCATTGTTTGTTTTTAATTTTGCTTTTCCATTCCTTTGTGTTTACATTTTAACTGTTATTGAGCCGAACAGGTAAATTTATAATTATCAGGAGTAACACTGATTAACTACTGAAATTAACGGTATATAATATAAGTTCATTATTGTCCTGATTGTATTGGTTGTATGGAAAGACTAAAAGCGTAGTTATTCAAAAAAGTTATACTATACCTGTTCTTGGAAATAATTTAAAATGGGTCAGACATAATTAACATAAATTAAATAAACAAGTTTAGAGTGCGTTTTGTTCCTTAAAGAATGAACTATATTTTACAATGCTAGTGTAGTAGGTATTTTCTTAATTAGGTCGAATGTGTCTAGATATTTCATTCAAAATTACTACACGCATTACACGGTAATTATTTGATTGCGCGAATAATTTAAGCAAAATTTAATATAATTCAATCGTACTATATTACGCCGAGTAAGCATTACCTTACTCAAGTAAACTCGAAAGGTCAAAATTATGCTTCTTTTAATGTTTTGTAACATATTTCATAGGATTAAAAATAAGTGGTAATATAGTTTTTAATCCTTTAAAAGGACCAAGGCATATTATATTTAACCTATATTATCATTCCTACAGCGAAATATGAGCATAATATTTAAAATTAGCTCCATTGTATGCTTTATACTGACAATCACGTTCCTGTTTGTGACTCATTTCCAAATATTCTATTAGGAATGCAACTACGTACAAGGCTAATAGCATATTTACGTGATTTTGCTTATAACTATTACATTTTTGCGAATGCATTCTTCTTCTTAATTATTATTATTATTATTATTATTATTATTATTATTATTATTATTATTATTATTATTATTATTATTATTATTATTATTATTATTATTATTATTATTATTATTATTATTATTATTATTATTATTATTATTATTATTATTATTATTATTATTATTATTATTATTATTATTATTATTATTATTATTATTATTATTTTCATACCTATCGCGCGACCTATTCTAGTAGAAGTTTGATTGTTCTAATTTCCCGCATTAAACACGCAGAGAGATAAAATATGGCGTCACCTCATAAGTATTTTACTAATACAATTTTATTCCAATTACTATTTATTTTTTGTTTATTTTAGGTATACAGCCGTGCGGTTAGAATGTAACTAAACAAATAGTACAATACTTTATTTATTTAAAACATATGTAAAAATAAAAATAAATAATCAATAAAAACTGGAGAAATTAAACTTACAATATTTCATACAAAATGTTAGTAGGTGTTTTTTAAGTTCATTTTATGCCATCTATAACATTTAAGACCATATCGGCGGCTTTTGGATTTGGAATGATTGCTGGTCAGCAATAATGTTTACTCGTTTTACTGTTGTATTAGTTAATCTTTGGCTTTTTAAACATAAAATTCTCATACACCTTTACCTTTACTCTCATTTCCAAGCTACAGGCTAAAGAAGAAATAATTCTGGCTTAAACAAAAATTCTCCCCCTCCCGCTAGGAATAAAGGACCTATGTATTTGATAACTAACATTAAATCTTGTGGATACGTTTGTATAAACGGTATCCATTCTTGATACGACACAAAGTAAGTCGTCCTGGCTGTTATACCGAAAAACCTAGATGACATCAAAGTAAAGTTGAACGAAGTCCATAGAAATTTCTGATAGCATTTGCACCGAAAACAGAAATCTCGCAAAGCTAGGCTTGGAATTTGGATAGGAAAAGACAGACTGAAAAATCCTATGCCACAGCCTAGATCTTCCGGTCTTTCTCCGGTTGCTCTTAACCACTGAGCTACCATGGCCCACATGGCAGCAGGGCATTAAATTCTCCAACCGACTCGTATTTTTTCCCGTAAACCACTAGGGGCTCTCATATACAATGACATACGCGCCATTTTTGGCGACTTACTATGCCACGAGTACTTAAGTTCCAAGCTTCATTGTTAAAATACATTAGCCGTGTAGAGGCTAGGTGTGTAGGTACAGACAGACTGAAAAAAATACTAGTCGGGATTTGAACCACGGATTTCCCGGTCTCCGCCCGGTTTCTCTTAAAATGCCAACTGAAATTATATTCTCCAACTGACTTGCATTTTTTCCGTGAACCACTATGACATTATTAGGTTAATTAGTCTTTAACGAACCTACATTTAATAATGAAATACCTTTCCTATTCGATTCCCTTGTATTTACATTTTAACTATTACTGAGCAGAACATGTAAATTTATAATAATCGGGAGTGACACTCGATTAACTAGAGAAAATTATCGGGAAAAGTACGAGTCGGAGAATTTAATGTATCGCTAGCATGTTGGCCATGGTAGCTCAATGATTACGAGCAACCGCGGACGGTTGGTCTTTACGCTTCTAGGAGCTCTTTCAACTACTAGACCGATATTTAGTGGAGATTTCCTGATAAATGCCATTTATGTAACAGTTATATTTAATGATTCTGAGCCCGCCTGGGTAGCGCGGAGTATGTCTGCCTGTCCTTCGGGAGGTACCCAGTTTGAACCTCGGTATGGATGAGCTACCTGTGTAAGCCTTTATTTCCCGGGATTTTCCCTTTTACTGAAAGACGAATGTGGGGTAACTCGGAGCTCAAGGGACTCTGGACGCATTTGAGCATATTTTCACTCATTTTATTCCTCATACTAAACGTTTTGGGACGTAAGAAACTGCAGTTGGAATGCTGTCTGCCTTATGAAAGTAAATATTCATTGTATTAAAATTAATAAAGGTGTATTTTTTATCCATTTATATGGAAATCGTTTACTTGTTAACTGTTTGTGTTAATCTTTGGGTTGTCTTATAAGCGCCCCCCCCCCCCCCCCCACACACACACACCAACTCATGCGTTCAAACACTGTTTTATACTTGTAAATAAGGGAGAATATGGAATATAGCCTTACCTTCCGTCGGGGAGTTGAACCGCGACATCTGGATGCGCGGGGTAGAAAGCTAATCACTACACCACCAGATCTGTTTGATGTTGGAGGAAATAAATATTGCATCTAGTAGGAAACTCTTCATATTGCAGGTGCGACAGCATCTCTAGTATTTTGGTTCTTATTCTTATCTTGTTTTGAAAATGAAACATAATATTAAGAGGAAAGTTTATTTTCGAGTGTATCATTCCTAAAGTTGGTTTGAAAGTTTCTCACCGGCCATTTCGATGTCGAAGTAGAACTAGCTATCTTTGATGAAGTGGGCGAAGGGGTTAGGTGAAGCTTAATACTCAACACTTTCCTCTTACCTAAATGGGCTCGCTGTATTCCCCCGGCACACAATCAGATAAGTTTCCTCCCCCGCCAAGCCTTGACATCGTTTTGGTTGTTGCCTGCGGAGCACAGTGCTTCTTCAAATATTACCCTCAGGTTCACCCACTGCAGTTGAGGTTTTACAGCATGAACAAGGAAATTCGCTATACACCTGAATCTTCTCGAGAAAACATCTCAGCAATATTATGCACATACTCTCGGAAAAAAAGGCTGTCCAGTATTATAGTTCATTCAACTTGGTAATATGATTCCGAGATTTCATCGCAAATACTTTTTTCTGTTTCCCATAATCCAATAAAAACATTAAAAAAGAGATGCGTGTATGTGAGCGGGAGGAGCCTGGGTGGCTGCCATTAAATAGCATAGCGCAGAAAGGAAAAAGCTCCTTAAATAACAATCTTGGTATATAAGTTCAGCCCTCCAAGAATGCCAAGGTTTTCAACACAATCCTCTCATCCCTAACTGCCTTACCCACATTAAAAAGGTTTATTTTCTAAAAAATGGTTTTGACAATATTTATTAAAATAGATGTCTGCATGTCACATAAAATATTATTTTGAATTTTCTGGAAACAATCTCTGAAGCCATGTTTATTACGAATGACTTGTATAATTGGTAAATAGTAAATGATGAACACTTGCTACCCAAAAAGGGTTATATAGGTGTCATTAAAACACATAAATTATGTATGTTATAATGTTATGTGCCATAACCAAGCGGCATGGCTCAGGCGGTTTCGTCTGTGGCCTGCATTCGGAGGACCGGGTTCGATTCCTGTGGACGCCCTACCTGACCCATGGGCTTTTCGGGGGTTTTCCCAGGTCGCCAGGCGAATGCTGGGTAGGTTAATTACATTCACTTCATCTCTCATCTGGTGGTCTCTTTCAGAGTAAAAGTGTCGGCGGGAGTCTCGGCGCTGTCGTGACGTTCCTCCCGGGGTGCTGTACTTGGAGCTTAGCTACAATAAACCACTGGTTTCGGTGTCGAATGCCCTCCATAGTAATCCTAATCCTTGTGACGTACTAAACATTTCTGAAGCATTCAGTTATTGGCTTATATTTTCAAATATTAGTGCTTTATTCATGTTCTACGTCGCCATTCCTTTCGCTCTTGTGGTCATTCAAAGAGCATGGAGATTTCAGTCATCACACAGCAAGCCCGCCTCGGTAGCCTAGATGATAGCATGTCTGTTTTACTCTCAAGAAGTCCCGAGTTTTAGTCTAGGTCAGGATGAGTTACATGAATAAGGTTTTTTTTTTTTTCTGGGCTTTTTTTTTTTTTTTATCCTGAAAGACGAATGTCGGATAACTCTAAGTCTATAGACCATGGGATCATTTGAGCATCATTTTACCCAATTCATTCATCTTCCGATATGACTTAACGTTGGAAGACGTAACTTAAAAAAAATCACATAACGACCGCCTTTATAAAAAACATAGCTATTGCTTCAGCCTGCTGTAATTTTCTTATAAATATCTAACTAAAGTTTATCAAATTAACACGAATTAAATAAAGGATATGCTTTCGTAAGAATAGTTCCCTGACAAAGTCACGTGAACACAACACAAAATAGACTTTTCATTTCTTTTGTGAATCACCCAACTTTTACAGACATGATGCATAGGCTGTCATCGATCTCAATGGTGTAAAATTAATATTTTATTACGCAGCCCCTTTCTTAGGAAGCATGCGTTTTAGGTAGTACGTAGGCTTTTGATTCGAATAGTGTAATAGCAGTGACAACACAATTTATGGTTAAAATATACGTAGTCTTTCTTACCACACCTAGAAGAGAAAGTAAAAGAGGAATTTTAACAATTCCCAAGTTTTGATGAAAGTTTCAAGTTAAATGGTCAGAATATATGTAGCGTGGAGTAGTTCACGTAATTAAAACTTCGACAGTATGAGCGTCTTAAACAATGTTAATCTACACTATAGTGTTATGCAGGGGAAAATCTAATTACAAGCGCAAATCCAGCCAAATTAACTAATGGAGTTAAATGAAAGTTTGGTTTATAAGTATATACTTTTAAGATGTTTACAATTTAATTTTGAACCTTTAATAATTTTCACCAATTTTTATAGGCACCGTAGCTTAAAAATAAAATTTTCCTCACACCTCTACGTAGGTTTGCAGGAAAAGGCACTATATCTAAAAAAATTCCAAATAACTAGCAGCTCGCTGTTCAACTTTCTGTATAATTGACTAGGTAAACACAGTACTGGAAGGCAGATAGCCTGAGAATTAACCATTTATTCATCGGCGCAATACCAGTAACTATTAAGGAGATAATTAGCAACCCATTGCACATCTCTAGGGTGTAATGATTTCCTGGAAAAAGGGTCAGGGGGACAAACCATATTACTGTTTTAACTCCCTCTACTAAGTATCGTCACTGGTTTTAAATTGAGGCAATCTCACACATTTTTCCATCCAGTTTCAACAGTTTTACCAGATAGTTCTGTAAAATAAGTGTGGAGTTCAAACGTCGGGCATCTACAGCAGCTAAAAGGAGCAAAACCATGTTGCAAACGATCGATGATAATTTTGAATCTCCTAAAGTTGGTCTGGGTGGCACAGTTGATAGGCGCTGGCCTATTAATATAAGGTCGCAGATTAAACCCTCCCTCCAGACGATGGTTTTTAAGTGTACTTAAAAGCGACAGCCCCATTAATATTTTTACTGACATGTTAAAGAACTGCGGGATAAAATTTGTACACCGCGGCGCTTACATAATTCCTGAAACAGAGTGTCGTTAGAAAATAAAATATTTATGTTCGAAGTCTCCCAACAATTTTGAAAGTTAGTGAACGCGACTGTGAATGCGCGTATGTATGTGTGCGTGCGTGCGTGCACGCGCGCGCGTGTGTGTATGTGTGATCTTACGCATAAAACCGAAAGATAAAACCAATGTATACGAGTCAACACCACTGCCGATAAGCAATGTTCCAAATTTAAAATGACCATTGCACTTAAAGGCGGTAAAAATGAAAATAAAAACGAAAGATAAAATGAAATAAAGAAAGTTACTAGGTATGTTGAAGCGGATAATTTGTTTTTGCCGGATGAATTTTCTAAGTAAAAGGCTTCCATATAGGTAAGTTAAACCATGATTAATAATAATAAATATTTTATGTGACTCTAGGACATTGTTAAAACAATTTACAGTTACTTTAAGGGCACAAAGGAAACACTGCACAAGAGAAAACTGCGCAAGTTAAGATATGCTGACGGTTACGCCGTAAATTACATGAAACGAGCAAGTTAAATACTGCTGAAGTGAAAGTATTTCATTTAGTTTGCCGTGCCTTAGGCAGAGTAGCAAAGTGACAAAAGTATTTGAGACAGAATTTAATAACAAAAGAAGTGTTCATTAATATCCTAAGGCGAATACCCGCACACACTCTAGAGATATAATACGATGTGAAGAGACAACAATGCAAAAAATGTTACACATTTCAGGATTTTGAGGGGCGTATCGAAGTACGAAATTTTGATAGAGATGCGATATTTTCCCGTGCATTCCTAATTTTACAAGCTTTCCAAAAAAGCAGGCGTAAAAGAAATGTACACATAACATAAATCACAAATTATAGAAGTCAATATTTATTAGTATATACTTTAAAAGTAACATATCTATACTAATCTTCTAAGGACAGAAAATGAGTAGAGTAGTGTCTCAAAACCACATCTGGCCTATTCTGTCCCATGCTCACAGGCTATAAGTTATTCTTTTAATATATTGAAAATTGTGGAATTAGGAGTTTCTTTTACATTCTGCTATCACCCCCGTAATTTCAACCCCATCTTGTAGAATATGAAATGCCAAAGAGTACTTGTGGTACTTTATTGGAAACAGAATTTTAAAAACTTCGGAGGAGAAATAAGGTTTAATTCTTTTAATCAGTTATTTTAGTCGCTGTTGCACTTCCTTGTGCTCATATTTCACTGGTTTTTATTAAAAATATTTTTGGTATGGTTTTGACCAAATCAGCTATATTTGATTCTAGAAAACCGTGAAAAATAAGCTACCCTTACGTTTCATCATTATTTTCAATCCCCAATATACAAATAGAATTCTCTGACGTATCTAATGAAATTTCCTACGTATATAATAACCAACAAAAATAATAAGCTAACCAGCAACTCTAAAAAACTAAGCCTACAGTAATTTCAATAATAATAATAATAATAATAATAATAATAATAATAATAATAATAATAATGATGATGATGATGATGATGATGATGATGATGATGATGATGATAATGATAATGATAATGATAATGATAATGATAATGATAATGATAATGATAATGATAATGATAATGATAATGATAATAATAATAATAATAATAATAATAATAATAATAATAATAATAATAATAATAATAATAATAATAATAATAATAATAATAATAATAATAATAATAATAAATATAATAATAATTAATAATTATTGATTATTATCTTCATACAAGTCATGGTTCAAATCCCGGCCGTGGCACTTAATTTTTCATGTTGACGCTACCAAAAACCTTAGCCTGTATACGGCTAGTATGAAGAAATGATTAATTTCCAACAATTAACTAAAATAATAAGAGTTAAATGATGAAGCCTGGGACTCAAGTACTTATGACAGTAAGTCGCTACAAACGGTGTATCTCAAATGCGAGAGCCCCTAGTGGTCTACCGGGGAAATATATGAATCAAATGGAGAATTTAATGTCATGACGGCACGTTGGCCATGATAGCTCAATGGGTTAGAGTGACTGGACGGAAACCAGGAGATACGTGGTTCAAATCCTGGCCGTGGCATTTAATTTTTCATTTTGGCTGTATGTATTAAGTGGGAGTGTTTATCCTCCCACACCTGTACAAGCATATCCCAAGAAAAAGATATAGTTTACCTCTGAACCACGTGACAGATTCTTCGAAGACTGGGATATCCCAGATATGCGATGACGGCACACAGTATTAAAATTCTAGCTTTCGTTCGAGGTTTGCACCTCTGTCTCTCTCCCACCCCATTCTCTCTCTCACGCACACATACACACCCCAACACATTTATACATTCAGCCTTTTCATAGGATAGAGCACTATGCTAAGTTTAGCCTGGAGCTGGGAATGTACCCCAAGACCTTTGGATTTGGAAACTAGCAAAAACTGCAATCTCTGAAATGACACAAAACTCAGGTGAATTAAATGCAGCACCATAGCACGTTCTCTGTTGATGCAAAGGGCAGGAAACCTACTGAGCCCTCATTTAAACTCTCGTTTTGTTACAGCTTGGACATCCCAGTTTTACATGCCCAACCCACGCTAGGCCATTATCTCGCACGGAACAATTATTATTCCTTGCTGTAGTTAGCTTTAACCTTTTAATCCCTGGAGTGGGTCCTCTCTGAAAACAGCAAGGAAAGCGGTCTTAAGGGGTAGCTTAGTGCTCTGAAATTTGAACTGGATCCAACGGTTCAAATTGAGTAACTTGGCTTTTGAAGTTGCCAGCCCTCTGATCTCCATGATTAGTGCATAGTTATTAGGGCTGTTTTCCTCTAATAACATTATAACTCTGCGCGTCTTTATTCCAAGTGAAAGCAAGGGTAATCAGCGAGATGGTGTGTTTATTATTTACTTATGGAAGTTAAGTGTTTCCATAATTTAGCTGGCTAATTGCTACTGAAGGAGTTAGTAATATTGAAACTGCCAGTTTCTTTAACGCTTTCTAACCCAATTCATTTTACACTGAATCAGCTTTGTGAAACTGATGGCATAACATGTTTTACGTGATGTAGGAATGGTAGCTCGTTTGCTAAGCAACCGAATACCACTATCAAAGATTTCAATTTCAGAGATCAACCCAGGTTCAAATTCTTGCTGCAATGCTTCTAAGAATGATAAAGAAAGAGGTAGCTCAAAATATAATCGCAGATTGGTAGCTCAAAATATAATCGCAGATTGTTACACCTAAACATTTGAATGGACTTCAGTAACATTGTGCCTGACCACGCTTTTGTGTTGTTACAAAACAGCTATAAAGAAACAAGTTTCATTTTGTTGTTTTAAACCTCACTAATATCTGTATATTTAAAACAAAATATCGAAATATTTACCAATAATGTGTATGTGCATTGAAATTTAACGTCTCCAGGTTCAAATTGTTTTAATAGTTTACATACCTCAAAGAATATATACAATGCTGACAAATGACACCACTGAGCTAAAAAGAGTTAAACCAACATGGTAGTTAATACACTAGAATGCTTACTCCGTATATATACCATTCATTTTTCCTACTTGGGCGTAGCTCCAAAGTATATTTAAAGGGGAATAATTGGATTGCCTACAAGAGATGAATGTGCACAGTTCTAACTTAGAATTATAACCAGACCAAAAAATCTGAGTTTGCTGTAATCGAAATGTCTTAGGTTACTCAGTTCCTGCCTAATTTAACAGGATAATTTCAAAGTGTTCATCCTATCTTGAAGTAGATAAGCAACAGTTTGTGCTCTCTATGGAAAACTAAGGGCAGGTTGTAACCAATTACCTGAAAAATCTTCGGGAACTGTTAAAGAAATAGAAGGCAAAGGTTTCACTCTCTCTCTCTCTCTCTCTCTCTCTCTCTCTCTCTCTCTCTCTCTCTCTCTCTCTCTCTCTCTCTCTCTCTCTCTCTCTCTCTCGAACGCACACACACACACACACACACACACACACACACACACACACACACACACACACACACACACACATGATCAGTTTCCTTAACTTTAAGCAGCAGATAAAAAGCCTGAAGTAATCACAAGTTATTTTTTTCGTTCTCTTTGTTTGTTGTGCATGTAATGTTTCATTTGTAGATGCAGTTAAGTTTCTTGGTCCCATCATGACTACGTACTTACGACTGATCCAGTGCTAACCACACAATTGGTATTAGATATATAGTCGCCTTCCTGTATAATTTATTTTTGTTGCAATTAAGTAATGACGTAATATGGGCTTTGGGGTCGTGGAAAGTTGGTTGACTTTTTAGTGTACGCTAGTCTTTATGACACTAGACACAAGGCCTTAGTGGTGTACCCGTATTTCTTGCCGTTTATTTTTATTTTTATCCTTCCGTAGATGTAAATTATGAATGTGCTAAATGAGGGTAGTTACGAAGAAACTCTAATACATTGGCAGGTACACTGGATTTGAAACCCCTGAACCATCCAATGCGAGCCGCTCACGTTAATGCCAGATATTAATAAACGTTTTGTTTCTACACGACGCTTGTCAATTAATTACCAGGATCATATCTGGGCCGCAGGGGCTATTTTAGATACCAGTCAATTTAATGACATGGTGTTGTCGCTGTAAGAACATTTCGAAAGCATGATCTGCATTGGGCTTGAGCCTGCGACCTTGGCATCATTATTACCTTCAATCCCGTATCCTCTTCACTATTGTTTGCCCACAACAAGAAGGCAAGGCAGAGGTATGTGTACCGTAATCAATTTTGCTGTTTTTATACTCTCCTTCCTGATATGATATGAATGCTAGGTTTAAAGTGTTGTCACATTGTATAATACCAATCACTGCAGCTGCTGAAACGAGTATTAAATCTGGCAGCATGGGTTACTCATATGCACTCTTATATACTCATTTCTTAGTAAAGAGATCCGCTAACAAAGCAGATAAACAGTACAAGCTCCTTTCCCCTTCATTTCTCGATTGCCTTCTTAAGGTGGGCCTCAGTACCTCATTCTTCCTTATATTCCACACATTCCCTCGCACTTGCCCTTTATCTCTTCGTTTCAATCTTTTTACAACTTACGTATAGGGTAGTGCTTTAACAACAATAGGTAATATAAAGCTGTTTCTGGGAAGTATAAAACATGAAAAGGAGGGAAAAGGGGAGGATTGATTTTTTGTTTCCTACCTATAAAAAACAAAATTTGTTTAGCTCTAAGTTCTCTGAGAAGCGCAGTAGACGCTCATTACTGCTAATAGTAAATAAACTGCAGGATTCCGCTGAATCCCTGTGCAGTTTCATTTCTGTAAGCCCAAAGGAAGTATAAAGAAAACCCGTGAGAAATTACGTGCACTTTACGCATAAAAGAATGCATTGCTCTTTTCTGTTGGAACATTTACAACTGCTCTGTAGTTTCTCTACTTTTTCCATAACTTTCCGGAAAAGGATAATTTCCACATAACTTTTACGAACCATCTCTTGTGCGAGTAATTCTTAATGCATAAACTTTCATTTATTTTTTAGGGTAACAGCCACTGCATTATTTACTAACTTAAAATGATACTGGAATACTAGTTCGCTTTAGACGAGGGAAAAAACTCGACGAAAATTTCCAATTAAATAGTGTATACCTATGCGGAAAAGGAATACAGAAAAAAAATGTGATTTTTATCTTCTTAATTTAAGCAGTGGAATTGGCATTTACACTTGATTATAAAAATGTAGATTCTACAAACGATACCTTCTCAAGCATTTGCATACAATGGCCGATGGTTAAGTTGGAATATCGTGGAATGAAATGACACAGAGCAAAAACTACTTTTCACTGCATTATTATTATTATTATTATTATTATTATTATTATTATTATTATTATTATTATTATTATTATTATTATTATTATTATTATTATTATTATTATTATTATTATTATTATTATTATTATTATTATTATTATTATTTTTATTATTATTTTTATTATTATTATTATTATTATTATTATTATTATTATTATTATTATTATTATTATTATTATTATATTTTATTGCTCTGGATAAAATTCATAGAAGGGGGAATATCGTGCTTCTGCTTTCACCAAAATTTAATTACGTGCAAAATGCCTGCATCTTATGTTTTTGTTTCTTTAGAACTGTGAACAGGAAGGCTTCAGGACGGACCTCTCCTTCTATTTTATGTTTCCATGGCCAATAACTATGAATTACTGTAATTGGTTTTGTAGAGTACTTAACTATAGTACTAAATAAACCAGTTTTTAATGAACGGTGAGCCGCCACAAGATTACCAGCATTATTGCTATCATTATCTATAATTACTATATTACAAAGATGTTTCAATTTAGGTGTGGAAATAAGCAAAAATTGAAACTGAGTTTTTATTTATGAACGCTCTTTAGCTGCTGCAGTTTTCAGCGTCCTATTCTATATTGGACATGAACGATCGCTTAAGTTGCTCAAAGGCATCCTTATGAGATTTTAGGTTCTTCTATGTGCCGCAAATTTACAGCAGGGGACTACCGGCTTCACTTCCCTTTCAAAGAAAGTCACGCTAAGAATTTTTAGGCCCGAACCCAAGATCTGGGAAACAGAGTGTTGATAAAGTTATGACGTGTTAGTGGGATTTGGGAAGTACATCCCACATTTTGATTCTGAAACTAAGTGCAAAGACTGTGGTCGTTTTGTATTAATTGCGAAATTGTAACACAATCTTTGTGCGGCTTCCGTAAAATATGGCAGTTTAAGTCAATTCTCTTTAATTGTTGATATCGAGATACGTGATTTTAGGTATATTAAAAATCCCAATTCCAGAGATCTACCCAAACAAGTGCGTATATTTGTAATTACAATAAAGAACTCAGGATTAAAAGTTAAAGTTACACATTTGCCTTAAACATCCTGATAGATACCTTAGTAACTTTTGTCTCCTTGCTTGGGGCTCTTCGCCTGGCTTCTTAACCCAGACATTTCTAGTTCTATTCCTGATTGGAGAATATTGTTCATTGTGTTGAGATTGCGCAATTAATACAAAACGCCCACAGTGTTTGCACTTAGTTTCAGAATCAAAATAAGGGGCCTGTGTGCCTCAATGGAAAAGTCACTACAACGTCTACACCTGGGCTTCTGAAAGCCCAGAAGCTATTGAGCAAACTTAACCTATCTTGTGCATTAAATAAACACAAAATGTGTAGCCACTTCTCTTTCCAGGGAAAAACTGTCACTGGACATTCCTAATTGGATATGCTACAAGAATGCTTCCTCTCCAGATTATTGAAGATTTGTTAGGTTTACCTTTCTACAGGTTGACGCTCATTCTCATTTTCACTTAAATGTTCGGCAATACTTAAACGATAAGCTTCCCAAACGTTGGATATATAGTTCCGAAGGGAAAGGTTCGTCACTGGCTTCCGCGATCACCAGAGTTCATACTATGTGATTTTTTTTTCTTTGGGGCACATTAAGGGTACAGTGTATTGTCCCACTATGCCTAACAATCTGAGAGATGGAATCAATAAGAAGTGGAATTAACTCCCCTTGATATGTTGTCACTTAACTGAAACGAACTAGAGTAGATTGAACATATTGTTTTACGTCCTCCAACGTTAAGTCATATCGGATGATGAATGAAATGGGTGAAATCATGCTCAAATGAGTCCAGGGTCCCTAGAGCTTAGAGTTACCCGACATTCGTCTTTCAGGATAAGGGAACCCCCCAGAAAAAACCTTATCCAGGTAACTCACCCTGACCGAGATTCGAATTCGGGACCTCTTGAACGTGAGGCAGACATGCTACCATCTACGCTACCGAGGCGGGCTTGGCGTATTTCATGTTATCAATAGTGCTCACATAGAGCATACAAAATATTCATAACTCTTTGCATTTGTAGATTAACGTTTCTTGCAGTCATACGGTTATGACTAAATTTGTGTCGTTTGTTTTCTCTCCGGCACCTTTCTTGCCCTTCCGTTTCGAGGGCGCTGCTGTCAGATTGTTTGGGGCTTTCCGCCGTTCCTCTTTGGGGGCGCTGCGGTGCCCAAGGCTTCTTGGGTGGCTCTCTCAAACCGGCAGAGTAGCGTGTGCCTGGCTGGTGTCGCGTCGGTGTTTCTAAGGGTAAGTGCTCCATGTTCGGGTTTCCCAATTCTCTCTAAGGGTTTTTCATGCGTTGTCTTTTGGTGAGCCGTGTGGTTTTATGGGGCTCTTTCTCCCAGATTGGGATCAGAAGTTGATAGTTACTTTTATGTGTCTGGTTGATCAATGCAAAGTGTAGCAATAATAAAAAAAAAAAAAAAAAAAAAAAAACAACAAGAAAATAAATCCATATTAAGGTTTTGATAAAGGCTTATGGTTTTAATTTAATCCCATGACCCTGGGTTGGCCCGCACAAATTACCTTAATTTCTACACATTCTAGTTTGAAACATCCTATATACAACAATTTAATCTGAAAGAGGGACGCCGCACTATTCATTGAATATTCAATATTGATATTTCCTTTGTAACACTAATATTTTAAATGATATTTTAACCAAAATCTTTGGAGGCATTGTTTAAATAAAGAAAAGGGAGAAACATTTTTCTGTGTAAAGGGTAGTTTGGGAGTATTAATTTGGCGTTAATCAAACTTTTGGCTTTTTTACTATCCTGTTCATAGACTCATGATCTTTTCTTTCTTTCTTCCTTTCCTTTCATCAGTGAATTTAGATGTCAAATTTTGTGATATAATACGAATCATAAGTATAATACTACTTATAATACTTGTGATATAATACTAGCTCATAAATGGTGTAGAAATTAATAGTTCTTCTTTGCCTAACAAAGAATAAGCCATTCGGCCTGTTCCGATCTCAATCCATCTTTGCCTGGGCCTTTCCATATCTCTACATTCTGTGGGTTTATAATTTAAAATCTTAATTGGTGTTCTTGTGCATAAATTAAAAGTAGACAATTAAAACACAAACAGAGCCTCTATGAAGTTGTGCACCCAAGTTTCAATTCGATTGGCTTGAGATCGAAATCTATTAATTTGAACTGCATTAATTAAAGATTGAATTGAATAGCTTTCGAGATATCTTTTGTTAATAGTTTGTTAGTTTGGAATTAGCCTGAAGAGCAATTTAGAGATTTCAATAATTCTATAATGCAAACCTGTATTATGTCTGCTGAATACGACGCAATGAGTGCGAAGGTGAAAAGCGGGAAATATTTACCAGGTAAAAGACCAGGGAAGCGAAACGAGTTGGGTTGAGAATGTGTTGAAAAGATACACCATATTTTAGTAAATATTGTGTAGAAACCCTGCATGGCTTTATAATAGGAGATGGATTAGGGGTGCGATGAATGGAGCGTTTCGCGAAGGTGCCATGTATAATAGGACTTTCGTTTGGTATTCACTAAACAAATCCAGAACGATCGTAGTCAACAGCGCTTCATTGTAAAGAAAAGCAGTACATCCACTGCTGTTATGGAAGCGAGAGGTAAATAAAATGACAAATTTCGCTATGACAGTATCGATGCCTTTTGTGAAATGCGTTAGTTAATTATTTGGTTTCTTTTCCCGGTTCGCATTACATGCAAAAGAAACTCTTCCATTCAAGGTTTTGTTATATATTTTGTAGTTTTAAATTACATTATGTGTGTAAGTCATGGAAATCGTTGCTTCGTCACTTTTTTACTCGTCACTATTTGGTTTTTAGTGCAGCTAGCAATCCATTTCGGGAGGGCACAACTCAGCCATTTATCTCTTCCGGTTGTTGGCTAACGTGTAAACACAGTGCCTGTCTTTGATTCGCACGTGGACAGCTGCTACTCTCACAAGAACTCGCTGAGGCACTAAATTCCACAATACAGGGCGTGAACAACCTTACTTTAACACCTGGTAAAGGACAGCTCGAAATTCCACAGAAACCAGAAAGAATGTGTGAAGGTCCCGATAAGAGCTTCGGACAGTTCCTGAAGTTGAAGGGTTTATACCTCGGCCGTTCTATCTGCGGCTCTGACATTTCTCGAGAGGGGGAAGCAGGCTGTTGCCAGTTCTTGAGCGGGAATTTCAAGCAGAGGAACAATGCGTATTTTAAATATTTCATGTATTTGCATATTTCACGAACAAGTAGCCATATTATTATAACAGCGATAATAATAGGACTTACGAACACTAAACATCGGAGTTCACGCACGAAAATTATACCAAAGAAAGTTCACCGGCGCAAGCCACTATTAGGCCACGTGGCTCAAACAAATTTAAGCTGGCAACACGGTGTTGGGTTCGGGAGCCACGCCTACCAGCGACAACGCTGATTGGCGCTAGCAGACAGTTTTAGCTTCCTGACCACGACACCGGATGTACAGACTCCCAGTACCAGCAACAGAAGCAGTTGGTGTGCGTGAAAGGTGTGAACGAAATATTTGAATAGAGTGATGTTGTAAAGAATATCTTGAATGATAATGAAATTACAAGTTGTATTTCAGTGTTTTGAAGCTAATAGATTCCTATACTCTCATTATAAAGATAATTCTGACGATATGTTTTCAATTACTCATTATTATATGTTGATGCTAGTAACCTTCCCCCTCCACCTCGTGCAGCCACTAAATGTCAGAGCCGTAGATACAGCGGCCGGACAGTAGTTTGGTTAAGGACAGGAGCCATATTGAGAGGTGGTTCCCCAAAGGAGTGCATTTTATGTGGAAAGAAAATAAGATTAGAACAGTATGAAGTGGAGTGTAAAGAAATTGAAAACTGGAGGAAATTAATAAGCGATAAGAACTGGAATAATAAAGGGGCTTACGTAGTAACAATAAAAATGCTTACGTTGAAGAGACAGAAAAGATTAAGGGAGGTGGGGATTTTCTGACAAAGTCAAAGAGAAATGGTTGAGAAGGGCAAGGAAATAAAGGGGTAGAGAAAGGGAAGATATAATCAGAACATTAGGTCAAGGTCGTACAAGAGCTAGGATAGAGGTAAACAGCCAGGGAGCCAACAGCACAATCAGCCCGTAATATAAGCAGCGGACAAATTTGTACCTAGATTAGAATTGTAAAACTTGTAATTGAGACTGTAAGATATGGAAGTACAAATAAATATTATTCTATATTATACGTCAACTATCATCATGCCAGCGGCGCCCAAAACTGCCCTACCTAAGAAAGGCAAGGTGCCAGAGGCACCCGCCACAATATCTGAACTCTATCTGGAATGGTTAATACTGCACTTAGAACTTATGTATCGCTAGTATGCTTCAGATGACTGCTGTTGAACAAACTTTTTATTGCTCCTCATTAGAGAAAAGGCACATCAGCATCATGTAAAGATAACTGAAGTTGTTAAATATAATCTCAGATTGAAGTATTGTATTTTTATAGAAAGGAAGACGCTACTCCGGATTTATTAGTGAAACTGATATTGTTTTATCTCCTCGCGTTGGTCGTTTGCTACTGTGTAACTGCAGCTCCCGGAAGCTACGAAGTTTTGGTTGGCTATCTGGAGTGCGTGAGTGTGTGTGTGTGTGTGTGTGTGTGTGTGTGTGTGTGTGTGTGTGTGTGTGTGTGTGTGTGTGTGTGTGTGTGTGTGTTGCATTTTGGTATTTACATAATACAGTGCATATGTTTATAAGAATAAAAATGTAGAGATATTTTAGATTTGTCGCTAAGTCGCAGTTCTGTTGGCTTTGGCAAGTTCTGGATGGAATTAACAATTTTTGTCTCCCTTTCTCACCAATGCCAGTGTTAAGAGTCGCTTGGGTTCCCTCAGATAGGGAACCGAAGCATATTGATCTGATAGATTAGTTCAGGGTTGGGGGGTCGGCCCAACGCCTGGGACGAATGAATGATGGAACAATTGGTTGAATGATGGTGGGGGAAATCGGAGGACCCGGAGGAAACCCACCCCAGCACCATGTTGTCCACCACAAATCCCACTTTGCGGTCTCCTGGGATCAAACCCGAGCCGTCTAGCTGAGAGCCAAGCGGTCTAACCACTGAGCCACGGCGCGGACTGGAAGTCTGAATACAAATGCACCCCTATTAAGGCACACGGCGAGAAGCCAAAAACATCAAACTGCACGCTTATACATTTGCGTTTTTTTACACTCACCTAGCTTTACGTCCGAATCTGTGGAAAAACAATATTTGAATCTAAAATTGCTAATTTTGGTATAAGGGAAAGATAGAGCAATAAATAATAAAGAAAATGGCCTCATTTTAAATTTACAAAGTAGCAAAAAATCATAACAAGGGAAGTTTCCAGCGATGGTCCGTTATAAATGGCCCACAAACCACACCAACAGCGCGAGGACTCCCCTCACCCGTGGGAAGCGTTTTGACAGGAAGAGAGGGATAGTATGGCGAACCGCTGAAGTAGTTTTTGTACCACGTCGATGACAACAATCGATTTCTCTGAATAACATTGTAACTCCCAACATTTTAATAAGCTGAACCTACGCTCATTTGACATATAACAAAAAGTGTCCCGTAACGGTGAATGCCTTTCCAATCACCTTTCCAATTTTGCTAACTTTTGACAATAATACGGAAACTTGAAGTAAGCACAATGAACTGAACCCGCAGCTGCATCTAAATGTGATCTAAACGCTAAGTGCCCGGGATTTCTCACAAAGAATTCTTGGCTACAAAGAAATATTGATAATCATCAAAATTCAGCTAATGTTAATGGTGTGTTCAGAACTGACAAACATGAAGTGTTCAGGCAGTGGAAAATAACAGTCGTTGTTTCTCAGGAAAGATGTATCGTGTGCTATATTAGGTGTCCACAAATGACTGCTGTATATCCCGTATTCACTCCAAACCTCCGGTTCAACTTAAGAACTATTTCAAATTATGTTTTAACTATCTCAAACTAGAACGATCCTGTTGTAAACATATGGGAGTCGACCAATTTAAAGGGACGCTATGTTATTCAGGTATATTGATGGAAATAATCATTTATTCCACACTAGCCGTGTGTAGGCTAAGGTTTAAATGAGTAGAACCAGACTGAAAAATTCCATTCCATAGCCGCGATTTGAACCATGGATCTCCCACTCTCGGTGCGGTTGCTCTAACCAACTGAGCTACTATGGCCAACATGCCGACATGACATTAATTTTTCCAATTGACTAACATGTTTCCCTGTAGACCACTAGGGGTTGTGATATGCTATGAGACACGCATCTTTTGTGGCGACTTACTATGCTATAAGTACTTAAGTCCCAGCCTTCATATATATAATTTATGTCCTCCAACGTTAAGTCATATCGGACGATGAATGACATTGATGAAAGGATACTCAAATGAGTCCGGGGTCCATGGAGCTTAGAGCTACCCGACATTCGTCTTTAAGGATAAGGGAAACCCTCGGGAAAAACCTTATCCAGGTAACACCCTAACCGAGATTCGAACTCGGGACCTCTTGAACGTGAGGCAGACACGCTACCTTCTACGCTACCGAGATGGGCCCAAGCTTCATAGTTAAACCACTATGTTATTCAGGTAAATTGATGGAAATAATCATTTCTTCCACACTAGCCGTGTGTAGGCTAGAGTTTGAATGAATAGAGCCAGACTGAAAAATTCAATGCCATAGCCGGGATTTGAACCACGGATCTCCCGCTCTCCGTGCGGGACTGTACTCTCCGCACGCTCTTGGACTGTTGACTGATAAAGAAAAATTCATGGGTGTCTATAGAGCCCTGTATAAGCAACTCCATTTTTAAGCACGTCTTTACTAACCAGCGGCCTAAGAGCATTCTGTTAAAAATTCTCTCTTTCTCGCCTACTACATCTTGCAACAGGATTATAATTGAAGCATTTGATTACAGTTAAATCAGTAGGCCCATTAAATATATGGATTCTTCCTAATAACGAGTGTAGTGTTTCGTATCCTCATGGACTGATGTGACCTACAATGTGAAAAGTAGAAATAGTTTTCTCACATGAAAGTCTCAGTGATGGCCGCGCCGTGGTCGAGTAGTAAGACCGTTTGGCTCTCACCAAGCCGGCCTGGGTTCAATGGCGATCGCATTGTTAGATTTGTCGATAACACGACGCTGGGGACGGTTTTCTTCGGGTCATCCGGTTTCCATCCGCTGCATCCCACCAATTACTCCTGTATTTATCGGAAAAAATACGAGTCAGTTGGAGAATTTAATGCCATGTCGGCACCTTGGCCATAACAGCTCAAGGGTTAAAGCGGCTGGACGGTAACCAGAAGATCCGTGGTTCAAATCCCGGCTATGGCATTGAATTTTTTAGTCTGGCTCTACCGTTTTATAGTGCGTCCTACACACGGCTAGTGTGAAAGAACAATTAATTTCCATTAATTGACCTAATAGTGGTTAACTATAAAGCCCGGGCCTTAAAGTACTTAAAGCGTGGTAAGTCGCCATTATGGTAGTTGTTTCATGTGTTTATGAGAACTCCTAGTGGTTTAACGAAAAAAAAAAAAAAAAAAAAAACCACGAGTCAGTTGGAGAACTTTATGTCATGTCGGCACCTTGGCCATAGTAGTTCAAGGGTTAGAGCGGCTGGACGGCAATCAGAAGATCCGTGGTTGAAATACCGGATATGACATTGAATTTTTCAGTCTGGCTCTACCGTTTCATAGTGCGTCCTACACACGGCCAGTGTGAAAGAACAATTGATTTCCAGTATTTAGAATGTCTGATTCCTACTGAAAAAATTTATGAAATGAGTTTACGACTGTCTACGTTTTTGTAGTAAGTTTTTTTATTTATCCGTTATACGACATTGCATAAAATTCCTCCGGATTAAAAACTTCACCTGCTATTTCCAGAAAATTCAAAATAATATACATGTTTAGTATAAATATCTTAAATAATTGGCATATTAATCAAAATTTTTAGGAGCCATTTAAAAAGAAAAGTTCTGAAACATATTACGGGGAAAAATACTTTGAGATGGGTGAAAATCACATCGTAAGTTTGGAAATTACTGAACGTAAATATTAAGTTATGTATTTATCAGCAATTTCATTTCTGAGCATCTAATGTCCTCTCTCTCTCTCTCTCTTTCTTTCTCTCTCTCTCTCTCTCTCTCTCTCTCTCTCTCTCTCTCTCTCGATTTCATACACACAGACTAAGGTGCACAACATTTTTTTTCTGAAAATATGTTCATATTACTTATATATTCATCCAACTTTCTCTAGCTGTTCTTCAACAAAATATTTGAAGAAAAGCTTATTGTTCTACCTACTTCAGTAAATTGAGGTTAACCGTTGCAAAAATTCTCCTACTGTATACCAGCTGAAATCCCGGCGTTGTTCTAGGTTTGACAATCTATCCGTACAACTATTACTCGTAAAAAGGTTGTGCCCAATAGCTTTGCATTTCTTTGGAGATGTTTAATCTCTGCACCGAATACACTTACTAAAAGAGTTCATTAATACTCTCAGAGCACTATAAGGAACAAATCATAAAACAAAGACACCCAGAGAACACTATGGAACAGCGTTGTTGAACAACCATAAATACCACAAAATATAAGCATGTAAAACTGAGTTACAACATTTTAAAATAAGAAACAGGGCACCATATTACTTCTGCACAACTTAAACATTAACTTATAATCACTGTTGCAGAAACCAACCCAAATTTAGTTACAATTTATTCAACAGTGTCTATATAAGCAGAATTTACAGTAGTCATATGATAGTTTCTTAGCATCCTAATAACAACCCAAGGGCATTAAAATATAGATGAAGATGAGCACCGGTGGAATGAGATGGCGGGAGAAACCGGAGATCCCGGAGAAAACCCTTCGCAGTGTCGTGTTGTCTACCCCAAATCTCAGTTTGACGTCGCCTGGGATCGAACCAAGGCTCTTGATGAGAGCCCAGAGGTCTAACCACTTAGTCACGGAGCGGCCATGCAAATAACATCTTTGCCATTAATTACTGGCGTTGACCGTAGTTTCACTATTTACTCCCATAACATTTAGCCCAAAATACTAAGTTTAAACCAATTTCATCCAAAATAATCAGTTCGCAATGATTTCTCTGATGCTGAGCAGTGACTTTCATGCTGGCACAATCGACGTCAATATAACCAACATAACCAACACACCAACTGCAGAATACCATTCTACAAAGAAAACACAAACAATGTCCAAATTTCGGTGTTTTATTATTATTATTATTATTATTATTATTATTATTATTATTATTATTATTATTATTATTATTATTATTATTGTTATTGTTATTGTTATTGTTATTGTTATTGTTATTGTTATTGTTATTGTTATTGTTATTGTTATTGTTATTGTTATTGTTATTATTATTATTATTATTATTATTATTATTATTATTATTATTATTATTATTATTATTATTATTATTATTATTATTATTATTATTATTATTATTATTATTATTATTATTATTATTATTATTATTATTATTATTATTATTATTAATTGTTATTATTATTACAGGATCTATATCAGAGAAACGACTGACGAATATTAAATGAACTTACTACTCCTTTGTTACTTTTTGATACGGAAAAAAGGAAAGTAATTATTATGTAATTCTCTAACTTCATTGTTCACAAAGATACACGTGGTCTTGCCATCTTATACGCATCATGAAATTTATAGTAAAAATCGTGTAAAATGAAATGTGAATACGGAATCTACTCAAAATCGGTGGACCGATATAGAAGCGTATAAAACACACACACGCACGCGCACACACTCGAGCAAACAACACGCGCGCGCACCCGTGTGGGTTTGGACGCCGATAGTGAAAAGAAAAAACAAACAAAAACAAAACAGAGCAAGCAGCAAAGGAAGACCAAGAACAATGTGCAGGGAGGAAACAGATAACGTCGTGCGATAGTACAGAGGAAGAAGTGGTGGAGTTGTGTTGAAAAAGGACACACTAGGGTAGAACCTCCATTAATTTATTGTGGTTACATAACAGAAGCACACGTTTGGTACTTCAGACAACTGTATAACTTATCTCTATTAATTTAAGGGCTGTGCCTTTTACAACGTAAAAACCTAGACATACTCAAAGGTTTATAAATTAAGCGCTGTCGCAGTCTCTGTTCACAAAACAATCCACAAGATCAAGTCCTCGGCTCTTAATATATCTTAGGTGATTTATTCTCTTCTCCACCTGCATTACAAATTTTCCAGAGATAGAAGAAAAATGAATTGTAATTTTTATAACATTTAGGTTAACCTGGATTTGCTTAACAGGTGCTGATGCTGTGTATAAGTTGTGGATCTTCGCTTTCTTTATCACGTATATAGTGGCTAGAGAAGGTATACATTTCAGCAAAAAACGGTAAAGGTAAAGGTAGACATCGAAGGAAACCGCGGGCATTGAACACACGTCCACACGTATCCAGTACGGCTAAAACACCCCTGGAAGAAAGGATGAAGGGAGAAAACCGCAGGGGGCCACAGAGACGTGCGGAAGTCTCTAACATGTGCTTTCATTCCTGCACCAGGATCCGTTCTGAAGCCATCAACTCTCGGGTCCCATGTCGAGAAGCGGTGTCTGTACTGTCTGCCCACCACAAAAAGACAAGTAGGGCCTGAAGGGGAGAGGAGTATGAACTGTTTATCTGTTCTGGCAGTGCATCCGTTTACTACGAAATGAGTGTATGAGAGTGTACATGAGTCACCCATACTGCCAGATCTAAAGCTCGCTCCAGTAACTGCAGTAATAGGTATTATGCTTGGATGAATTATGTGACAACACTGGGTATAGTACATGAACCTAATCTTTGTTGCAAATAAGCTTGCGCCGCATCTCATAACGCCCACGTGCTCTAATCAACTTTAATTGGCTGCTGTCGTGGTGTAGACTGTAGTGCGGAAAAGTAATATTTAACATTAAAAATTATTTAACATAGGCAATGATATATCTTAATATGTTCGAAGAAAATTATCAAATTTATATTTTAATAACCGTATGAATTAAATACATTACGTAACAGAGTTAATTTATCTGGAATGCATGTTAATTCTTAAAATAAAGAGAAGAATCCTTTGCTTCAAACCTGCCTCTCGGGAGACTGACAATAGCAGGTTTATCGGTTGAACTGTACCCGGACGCAAAGGTACAATTATAAAACTTACTTTGATAATTTAAAAGCTTTAATAAATCTCTTATTCACACTGACAGCTTACTTGCACAATTACACTTAACTTAAACTTCCTCGAAAGTTAAACTTTGTACACATTATAACTTCACTCTAACACCTGTTATTACATCATTTTGAACTGCACCCGGGAGCTAAGACAGTTATAAATCACCGTGCGCGCGCTGTGAAAGGAAAGCCCCGACTGCCTGTCTCGTCAGCCCGGAGAGCTGTGCGAGAGAGGAACCAAAGCAACCTTCACGCGCTCACACGGAGAAAAAGGGAAACACAAAACAACTGAGGCACAGGCCTCGTAAAGGAAAGGTGCCCACGGTAGTCGCGACGAAGTTATTTATATGACTTTTATTATACACTTGGTGTGAAAGCACTGCCTAAGGCGCCGAAAGCATTAGCCAATTAGGGTAAAGGCGAAGGCAGTAGCACGTGGGGCAAGGTTATTTGAAACAAAGCTTACATGTCTAGTACCACCGTACACCCATTGTTAAATGTTTCTTTTTTCATTGTGAGGCCCGGGACTTATCAACCGACCCTTCTATTAGCAACAATATATGCACTTTCTGCAAATGTTTATCTCGACTAACATTAAGTAGACAGAGAGATAAATATTTTTAAGAATAGTTTGTACAAGAGTAGAAAGAGTCACGCGACTTCAACACCGCACATTTTTAAGCACTTCTTTAGGTTCTGATCATAGCAAATTGCGTGATACTTCAACCTGTGAAGTAATTTCAACGTCTGCAAACTGGGGATGAAAAATAACGCATATCTACGGCAGATATATACTTAGAGACATAATAACATGTAATTTATGCAGGCCTTAAGTCGGTCAAAAAAGCAAATCAAAGCTATAGCGTCAAATTATGTGATGACGATGATGTAAAAGACGTTATTAGCGGCGCCTCCATCCACCAGTAGCAAAGTGTGATGTAAGCGATGAAGCTGTGAAGTAAAATACCTAAGTGTGAGCGTGCTGATTAAAAAGCGCAGATTTCTTCCTTTGTAGCTGCAGCAGAAACCGCCAGAGAATTCTCGGAGCCCTTCCTTCGATATCCTGAAACGTTTTCGCGATATGCGAAAGCAATACCAGTCTCATTTCCCGTGGGAAACCATTGTTCCCACAACGAATGCCATCTAACTTTTGCTTTACTTTAAAACTGAGCTCCAACACAGCTTTTGTTGATTCAAAGCTACATAAAACAGCGCGATTTAAACATCGGCGCGTGCTATTCTGTCGTATAATGTGAGCTAGCTCTGAAAATAGACATATTACATGCGTTATCCACTCCATAAAATATCTTTGTGTGTGTGTGTGTGTGTGTGTGTGTGTGTGTGTGTGTGTGTGTGTGTGTGTGTGTTCGCGTTTTTTTGGGGGGGGGTTAATATGTATAAAAGGGATGGGTCGACATCAATTTTTCTCGATACTCCATACTTCGATACTCGACACCGCCATTTCTACTTCTCGTTTGACGCTGAATTTTGGAACTGGATTAAGATGTTTGAAGATTAATTTCTCACCTTTGGTGACGATCTTGAAGAAATCCAGAAGTTTCTCCTGCAACTCTGGGTAATTAGGCGCATCTGTAATTGTTGAGCGATGAGACCGTTTTCTTTCCCAGAATCGCGGTAACGGGGCTGATAAAGATAGTATTACTATCTTTAAAGAATGAATAATACTTTTTTCTTTCGCACACGCTGCTTATACATCTTTGATGCAAACACAAAATTGTTTCTGCACACACTTGTCTAGACAAATATACGTCTTACCCCTAAGACTTTCAGAAACAGAAGAACAAAATCCTTTTAAAATGTTCAACAACCTACCATGATCCGTTGCCATGGTTACACCATTACCTACTTTACATCACTTCTTTATTTTATTATAAATACTAATATATTTAACTATTCCTAACAAAACCTGAAGTATAAAAATAACTGCTACACGATTCAATACAAAATAGAACGTTGGGAGAACTGTGTAATACCAATGAAATTGATTAGGTGCACATATTTAATGAGACAAAATGTGTTAATGAAACAGTTCATTTTTATAAGTTTTTATACAAAACTACTGGCATTCTCACACTTTCGGAGTCGCGGCTACTTCTTTTGCTGTTACATATTAGTCCTACTGTGCTAAATAGTACTTCAGAGAAAACTGTTGCAGGTGGAATACATAAATATGTAGCGGCTGTTTTTTTATTTAATTTCGGAAATTTTGAATATGTTTTCCAGTAATTCAGTGCACTAGAAAGAGCAGGTGACAAATAGTCGTTGAGATAAGCAGTGATTTCCTTTTGGGAACTGGTAACCGGCACTGAATTTGACACACGATTATTTTCCTATACAGGAACCACAGTCCTGGCAATTTCTCGACTTTGCAATGTTCTACTTGGGTAATAATAATAATTTGCGATTTTAAAATAAAATAACAATTGAAGAATGGCCACCGAAGTATCGAAAAAGTACCGAGCGAATTTTCGATGTCGATATCATGCAAGTATAGTGAGTATCGAGGTATCGCAAGTATCGAGAACCAATCCCTAATATAAAATAACAAGATCGATATTTAGAGAAAAAGCATAAGAGTACGCAGTTGTTGTCAATTTGTAAGGCAGAATATATATGTTTCCAGGGCTCAATGCACGTCCAGACAGGTCTAGTTGCACTTCCAGGTTCCAGACCAAAACAAATCTTTAAGCCAATGAACAAAGGCAGGAATGACTGAAGTGGGTGGGCTGTTCCTGTTCTCGTGGTTTCTAAATCGGGAGTCGGGAAGTCTCCTCCTACAGTTTTAACATCCGTCTTCCGCCACCCAAACAGCTATCTTCTCCTCAATTGTTCCTTCTCTCTTACTTGAATTAATGGAAAGTTCTATTCTTTGCTCGCCTATTTGCATACGCAAAGAAACTTGGAGCGATGTATGATATTCATGAGCTCTGTTTTCTTCTTTTTGTAGATCTCGAGAAAACTGTAAGAATGTGAATGGCTCCTTTTTTTCTGCTCTTATTCTTCAGACCGTTGCACCACTGTTTGCGTTTTTATTATACCAGAAGGCTCCAGTACAAGTAATTTAAAAGAGGAGTTTCTTCGCCCTGAGAGAAACTAAATGGATAGAATGGCACTTAGGAACGAAAACCACCTCCACGTTTTTGCTTGTAAAGAACCCCGTTTCATTCCTAATAACATCAATAATGCAAACATTAAAGGGTTAATTTGCGTTTTAGTTTGGAAGAGCACCTACTTTTCAGTTTAACATACTTTATTACTGTTTCGTGCTCGCTTCCATTTGCATTCAACAAGAATCGTTCCTAACTGTGCAAATGGTAAACAAACATAAATTGTCCTTAAGATTATTGAAAATGTATTATTTAATTCTTAAAATGTACATTTATACAAACAAAGTATTTTCTGAGATTTACTTTCGTGTTTCGTTAAATTTACGGGATCAAAATTGTATCTTTCTCAACCCTTTAAATTCGTCATAGTTCTTTTTAATTTCTCAACCACGTTCAAGTTAGAAATATATTGCATTCCACTTAAAAAAAAAAAAAAATATATATATATACCGAGACTTCAGCGGAAATACACGTTTTGAGATGCCTGAATAATTTTTTTCGTAAATGATCACTGTGTGTATGAAATAGAGACAAAGAATATCTATAAACAGTTAGTTAAAACGAATACCAAAGTGTGTATTTATGTTCATTAACTTTTAAACATACGACACGAAATACAAACTATCGTTTATATAAACTTTCTTTCCTTTTTAAATGTTTAGTTTTCTCAAAAACTTGTCCAGCGAGTTTGATTGAAATGCCATATATTTATTTATAGGATAAATAAAATATACATCTTGAATTTTCTGTACAAAATCTATGAAGTACTTCATTCGTGATGAATAATGTTTACGAAGATGTAATGTACAAAAACTGTAAAAACAATTTATTTCAAAGAAAAGTTTTGTGGCTTTCGCTAATTCCCGAAAAGTCCGCTGGTAATGGTTGAAATTGTTCAATAGTTCTTCATTCTATCAGAAGTATTGTCGATGTTAAGTTGTTTCGAGCTATTGCATGGCAAAAATGTTCAGTAACTGAACGTTCAGCTACTGAATGTTCAATTACTGAACGCCAATACATAGTTTATATCGCTACGATATAACGTCAACATTTGAATATATTGTTTGTATCTAGAACCAAATTTTTGAAAATATTTATCCCTACTACACTGAAGTACACAGAAACAAATTAAGCTAACTAAAAATAAGTAATTTATTTTTAAACACAAATTATTTTAATTGAATTTTTTTGTAATTGGCAATTTCCGAGATATCAATTATTAATAGTTCAGTACTTTGTAATACTTTTAAAATCCTTTTAATACTCTGTAATTTCTTCAGAATGCTTCTACAGAATCTGAGATTTTACGGCTGTATGTAGCACTCAGTTCTTAAAGATTTGATTATCGCTATTTCCTTCATACGGATAACGAAATGTGCAATGTGATCAGATTTTTATATCAATTAAGTAGAAAAATTAGCTTTCGTACAAATAAATTACACAAACAATAAAAATCATACAGTTTAGACAAAGTAAAGTAAATGTAACACATCATATTACATACATACAAATATTTAAAAACTCGATCGTGTTATCTTGAGTTATTTACTTTACAGCATATATGCTTTATACATATACGCGCACACATAACTTATTTTCCTATACTGCCAAAACGATTTCAGGTAAAATCTCACTATCGAATTTTGAAGGGGAATGCAGTACTTTCTTTACTTCCTATAGTTAAGTATAACACAAATAAAACTCAAAATTTCAATGAAGACCATAATTTGTAAGAGCTCTATGTGTATTTGTAATGAGTAGAGAGAGTTATGTGAAATATTACTGCACGATGTCTTAATACTTCCCACTATATAAGCTTTTAAGATAAGAACATTGTTTAATACTTTCTCCAAGACCAATCTGCCTCTTATTTTTCCCAAAGCCAACAGCAAGTAACAATAATAATAGGCATCAACACAGCATTTCAAATGCTGAGGACTGGCAACGCCTCCTGCCGGTTCCCATGACGTCAAGCGAGCTAATGTTTTAGTCAAGCGACAAATTGTCAATTGATCTTGGTGTTTCCGGAGAACCAAATCGGCCAGGAAATGTTCCACATGAGCTGTGCATCCGGTCACCCTTGGCTTCTACATATTTACATAAACAAAACAGCATCGGGATACATTATCCAAGGGTAAACCAAACTACTTAAGCAAATTTATGTTTGGGTGTTAACTGATCCGAAAGACGTAAGAGGTGATGAAAGTATTTTACTCTGTAGCATTCTAAAGCTCTTGGCCCTCTTTGGAAAATGAAACACCCATAAACAAATACTTATGCATTTATTAAAAACCTAAATGACTTCCTGGCGAAACCTTTGCATTGTACGCAAAGGATTTTTAGACGCTCTTTAACCCGCAGGTCCTGCATGCTAAACGCTTGACATGGGCGAACTAATGATCGAATGAGCTCGGAATCCTTACAGCTTAAAGCAGACACACTACACAGTCTGGCAGTATCAACGAATGCCAACAGCAATGCTAACAGTATGTGGACTGGAATAATGGAACGAAGATTAGCACCGAAGAAGACTTTAACCTTTTTATATTTCAGCATCAAGTATGTACTGTCAGAGTTAGGTATCCTTAGCTTCCGGGGAAGGCCACGTCGTATGATGGCTAGTTGCCGACGTTTCGCCCACCATTTTGTAGGCTTCTTCAGGGCTCGAGTGCCTATAAAATGTTGGGCGAAACGTTCGCAACTAGCCATCATAAGACGCGGCCTTCTCCGGAAGCTAAGGATACCTAAGATAACACAGGCCGTGGAAGCCTACGCACCTACTGTCAGAATTATTAGTGCATTAATGTTGCACATCAGTATATTATTAGTGAAGACAAATGAACGAGGAATATGCTTCTCCAGCTGCTCATATGAGTCCGATGAACCAGGACATGGTTACTGAGTATGTTGTAAATAAACTGATTGCATTAGTTCGTACAAACGACTTAAACCCACATCATAAAATGTTTACGGGGCCTGTATTTCAACTATTTGAGCCAAATGGAGGATTTAAAGAATCATTTGGTAAATATTAAAGAAAGCTGTATCCGTCCTGTGAATAATCCTGTTCAAGGACTATACCACATGTAATATCTCCAGGCTCTGTAAAATGCAATAAGTCAGTATTTCCGAGTAAACTGGGCTGTAAGTAATGGCATTCAAAAAGTAAATTTTTGGCAATAACTCGGTAGATAAATAACTACCAGGGGTGGTGATTTTTCGCAAATGCGATATGGCGCGATAAAGTGCGAAATTGACTCAAAATGCGATATACATGCGAAATCGAAGATTTTCAAAGTATTTTTTTTTTCAATGCTTTTTCTTCTGGAAACTTTACCTGAAGAGTCTGTGGAACCCTTGCATGTTTAGAAAGTTATAAACTAAGTGACCACTCTTCTGGAACGTAAAAAGCAACCCTTCCCGCTAAATTAGCTTATTGTTTCACCATTGCCTACCATTGTTGTGCAATGCATTTGCTGTCCTACCAACAGCGTAGATGCTGAAAGATATTTCAGTAAATATAATTTGACTGTGAGTAACCTGAGGACTCTAATGGCAGAACAGAATGTTCAAATATGTTCACTGCTTTCATCCAACGTTGCTGAATCATAAAATTATGAGTTATGGCACAGGCCAATTTTGTGCAAAATCTTTCTATTGTGCTAGTTTTACATCAATATGGATTTATCTTTGTTGGTGTCATGTACGAGGCGTGTTTCTAAAATTAGGTCTCCAATTTCATTTAATATATAAACCATGTTTATTGTCAATGAATGTTACATTGATGGAAAGGCGGAATTTACATCTATTTTTCAACGTAATCACCATTGCGATCGATGCACTTTTGCACGCACTGTGGCAGTTTTTGTATACCCTTGTCATAGCACTCTCCCAACAGTTGTCATTTTTCACATCATCGTCGGTCTGGAAATGTGTTCCACCCAGGTGTGACTACAACTTAGGAAACAGATGATAATCACTAGGTGCTAATTCTGGACGGTAGGGGGGTGGGCATGGGTAAGAATGTCCCATCCGAACTGGGCCAGGATATCAGCCTTGCGATTATACAAATGTTTGATCAAAACCTTGTCAATCGTAGTCTTACTGACTTCAGGGATAAGTTCGCACAGCTCGCGAACTGTCACACGCCGATCTTTAAGCATTTCTTGCTCCACTTTTGCAATTGTTTCGGCTGAAACCGAAGGCCGACCAGTACGCTGTTCGTCATGGACATCTGTACGTACGTCTTTGAATTCTGACCCACTTTCGCACGTTTTTGACGCCCATACACTGTGGCCCATAGACTTCGCATAACTGACTATGAATTTCAGTGCGGGTAGTGCCCTTGGCATTCAAAAAGCAGATCACTGCACGCAACTCGCACTAGTCGGCGGAAGTGATAGGAAGCTCCATCACAAACGGCTGCCCAGCAAAGACTAATGGTTGCAACGGGTTCGTTATGGTGGAGATTTGAAGGAGGGAAACCAAGCTACACGCCAGTGTTGCCGGATCTCGCGTAATAGCGTTTCTCACGGCTCCAGCGCCTTGGAGACCTTATTTTACGAACACGCCTCGTAGTGTGCTTTAGCCTGTATCAGCTTGTTCTATATTTCTGTGTATTGCTTTAAGCTATATTAATGTAAAATAAATGGACACTTTATACACTTTTAACTCACTGTCATTAATAACCCTCAATAAACGTGTTTTAAATCTCTTATAAATGATATTAATATTCATCATTTAAAAAATTAACTCAAATTAACCTTTTTTTCTCTCTCTCAAAGTGCTATAAAATGCTAAATTGGAAATGTTTATGCGCTACAAAATGCTAAATGTAAAAATCAAAATGCTAAATTTCCGATTTCAAAATGCTAAATATCATTTACCCCTAATCATTACTTAGCATAAACCCAACTCCACATACTTTTACATAAATACTTTACAGTTTCCTACAATTGGTAGACGTGAAGCAAATTGGCGAAATTATAGCAAAAAACTTAAAACCCTCAAAACTCTTTCCAGTTTAAAGATCCTCAGTGATAAGTGTTAGACATTTTGATATTACAGTCGCTCTTCAATTGATAAAATCACACGCATAATTTTGTGCACAATGAAAAGATCATTCAGTGGTGCTCAACTGCAAGCTGGAAAGGAGAAGTTAAACGCCCCTTCTTCTTTCAACTGCTGAAGACCCACTTACCCGTGGTTACTGAGTTCCAGTGACACAGTGCGGTGTCATTCTTACGTGCAGCAAATAAAAAGTGCATCTACACATTCATACGCCTATGTGACTAGCAGGCCGGTCCCTTGTGCATTGGTCACTGTTGGGGAAAATGTCTAGGAGAAGCGAGCACATGCTGCAGAGTTGTGCACCCCTGAGCTCTTCAATACTGAACGGAAATATTGACAGAAATATTGACAATATTACTGACTGTGCAATGTTTCCATGATATGGTGTACACAGTCAGTATTATTAAAATATAAATACTGTCAAAATTATGGACCGTGTAGTGCCTGCTTAAGAATTATCTGATTTTCAAATTTTCGGGATAAGCAGAAAGGCAGGTAAAACCTAAATCCGAGTACTTCACCCTAATACAGAATCGAACTCAGAACCTCTTGAAATATGAGGCACACATGCTAACCCAGCATCTAAGAGAGGTGGGTCAGCATTCATTTCATTGCTAAGGGAAACTGTATGTGTTCAATACATTATCGATAAGCTATGGCACAAAAAATAAATAATGGTAGTAGCACTAAGCTAAAATTATCAGTCAAAATAAATAAATAAACAAATAAATAAAATTTCCGTAGGAAAAACCAGAATTGCATTATAATTGATTTAAAAATACGTTTCCAAGAAAATGTTTCCCAATCCAAAGTAATCTCACAGGAACATTTTTCGATATTTTTCTAAAAGTGGTTCTACAGATTATGATTATCAAATATTAATGTATGCTCTAGTTAAGTAATAGACTGCACTCTTTGCAAAGAGTGTATCAAGTCTCTTATTTGTCCTGTATATCAATAAACCGTAAGAAAGAAAATAAAAAATAAATAACATCGCCGGGGAAAAAAATTGTAAGCGTATTTACTGTAATACATAAGACCTCTAACCTATACTGGTGCCGTGCTTACGTTATGAGGCGAAGTAAACAAAGCGGGAAAATGAATTACTCCGCCGGTGACTGTGATTGGAGGGAATAGTTGCGCTATTTTACTCAACAAGTGGCGAACGTGGCGTTATCAACGAACTTCTATGCAAAGTTTGGCTTTGCCGTTTTCGATGTTTGTGTAGCTTATGCGATACCACTTTTACATTAAGATTAAATACAAACGTGTGCACTGTATATGTTTCTCCTTCTAGACGCTAAAAAGTGACAGAATGCTTACAACAAGTATTCAAGTATTTGATTTCTTCACAAAACCTCACCTCATTTATAAATTAAAAATTAAGGCACGGTGATCTCTGCGGAATAATAGTGCTAAATAACTGCGTGTAGTCACTTTGGGAATGATTTGAAACTTCTCCTGGTATGCAACTGAAAAGAAAAATTGCATACCTAACTGGAATCCCACAACGGGCGAATTCCTTAAACGACTTCCACTTCCGAATTTTCCTTTGATAATTCCTGCGCCACAACAATATATCCTCACGCTCAACAATTAAATTTTTCTCTTTTTCTGCTCACAAATTCAAAACCTATATCGCGAAGAATGGTGTGGAAGCTTGTTTTTCTAAAAATCTCGGAAAATCGGAATAGTTGTTTACTGCTTGAAGCACTTTTGTAATTGCTGGTGGCTCATTTCTTTCACAGAAGCTATGACCTTTGGACGAATAGCACTTTTAACAAATTCATCATATTTACCTTCCACAATTGGCTTCAATCTTTTTCGATGCTTTCCTGGGGTTCTCCACTTAAACACTGGTGTATTCTGCTGACAAATCAATATACTTCATTGCTAAAGTAGGGTATTTTTCACACAACACGTTCAATATAATTTATTTTTAACAACTTTTTAACGGTTTCCCTCTGAGATGTTTACATATTGCACGGGAGCAGTCAAACTGTACAACTGATTCTTCCCCTTCCTTCTAATTTTAAATTGCGCAAGCGCAGCGTGAACTCTAATAAATACTTACAAATTACGCTCACAGATATAAAATAAAATACTATTTAATTACTTTTTGACTGCAGCATTTGTAATAATGTGAAGTTGTTTATACATTTTTCATTAGATGTAAAGTATTTAAAAATCATTTACTAACTATATTTTTCATCTGCGGAGTTAGAAGGCTAATCAGCCAATGATTTCGCATACATACATTGGTTTTGTTTACATCACCACATAAACTGAGGATAGCGCCGATATAGACACTTATGTGGAAGTCCTACACACGAAAACGTAAGCAGACTGAGCAACCTAACAAGGCTAAATCTTTGGTGAGGATTTTGATATATTATTGGACTTGAAATTTATTATGATTCTATCATTACAGCTATCATTCTATTGGTGACTTTTTAATGGATGCTTATTAAATGCTGTATTTCTCAGCATCCCATTCTATATTGCGCTCAAGGCCCGCTTTAATTTTGCTCAGACACCTCTTTATCATGCTTGAGGTTATTTTACTGCCATAAATTTACGATACGGGAAAGCCGGTTTTACTTCCCTTCCGAAGAAAGCTTAAGGATCTTTACGCCCGAAAAAAAAAAAAAAACCATCGTCCCCCCACCGGATTTGAACAGCGACCTCGGGAACCATGTTTCACCTAGACCACGAAGCATGGACCTATGATAAAGATGCTTACTGAAGCTGAAAGTTTAGGATACCTAAGTACGCATTATAAAGGAACATCATTGCTATTTCTCAGATAAAAGTTACCTCCAGATATCTGAAGAGCTGGGGAAAAGCATTCTTTCGCGGGTTTTGAAAAATACATTTGGTAGTCAATGTTAAACATTGTTTTATTCATGGGTTGCCTTTTCTAAACACAGTCTCTTTTCTTTTTCATACTTTGCATTGGATATCATTTCAAGGTATTGACCAAGCTGATTTATACACAACACTTCTTGGCTGTTTTTGTGGTGAGGAATACTTCTGAAAAAAACACATACATCACTTTAATATAGCAAGTTCACACCGTGGAGGTAGAAAAACCGTGTAGCTCCATTAAATTAATGCAAACTCGAACAACGTTTGATGCTGAGATGAATAACAAACACGAGGAAGCAGTCCACTGTTCCGGTTGGACCAGTCTATGCTCCCCATATTAGTAATTGCTGCATTGTGTCTTACATAGCACAAAAACAATTGCTCAGATGCCTGG
Source organism: Mantis religiosa (assembly GCA_030765055.1). Classification (NCBI taxonomy): domain Eukaryota; kingdom Metazoa; phylum Arthropoda; class Insecta; order Mantodea; family Mantidae; genus Mantis; species Mantis religiosa. Next base: position 82,434,023 of record CM060954.1, read on the forward strand.
CTACCATTCATCACTTGCTGTGCGAGTATTTATTACCGCATCTCTTCAATCCAATTCCAGCGTTCGCTCTCAAACAGCATTTTTCTCACTAATTATCCACAAAGTTACTGTGAAAAATGTTCCTCGTCTGATTAATGCACACATCTATCCTCGCTATGACCCTCTATTACCACACAGTAAACCATCATTACCCACGGAGAATCAAGCCTCTGATGTTTTGCATACCTTACTCTGTTCACTATAGTTTACTTCCATAACTATTCTAGAAATTATCCATGAACAAACATTCATTTTAAACATTTTGAGGAAATACTTAATATCATTAAAATTTGGATTTTTACTAGATAATGTTAATGTTAATGTTAAACCTCAACAATGAAAAAGATACAACAAAACAAAACAAAACGGAAGAATAAAAATGTAATACTTCACGATAGTAAAATCAACTGAAAATATACATAATTATCTATAAGTGAAGGAGTTTTGCTACGTAAGTCAAAATTGGATTTTTTCAAGCTATTAAATTTAATTAGGTTTTGAACGAGATAATTCTAGAAGGTTCAATAGGCAATCGTCACTAGAAGATTAGGCTATATTTATATTTTAGTGCACGTTTAAATGGATTGACTAGTGGATATTCAGGATTTTATTAACATTTTTGCAATACATGATTTGTAAGTTAATCATTGTGAAGGAAGTGACGTAATACCTAACAGCATAATACAGAGGTATTTTTTAGACTTGGCGTATGACAATGTTGCGCAGTAATAAATGGTCGAGTCCATTTCTTTATTTGTAAGAAAAGGGGATTTCAGGTTAGCCAACTGTCATCTAACCCACTAGCTTTATCAGCAGTCTGCTGGTGAAAGCAGAGATCTTACCCTTACCACTGATTTGCATTACATCACTCGCGCACATCCGAGCAAGGTCACGCGCCACCTCTAAAAACTACCCCTGTACTTACGGTACCAATAGGAAATGACGTAATACTCACCATAATAGCAGCAATTTTGACTTATTATTACTTTTTAGAGTCTTTTCAAGTATTGCAAAAACTAATTGGCTAACCACCAACTATAAGTTACTTATCAGATCATAAATGCTTGCCCTGCGGGCCTTGCATTCCCAATATGCATTCTCAACCCGAAGGTATCACTTACAGTTCATAGTACGCAATATACTATTTGTGCTTCTATGCACATTGGTTATTTAAGTATGATTTACGCTAATGCATCCATTTTTTTTCCAGCGGAGAAGCTTTGCTCCGTGTAGCGGCTCAGAAAGGAGTCAAATGTTCAAAAGAGGCTTGAGACCAAGAGGATGGGAAGAATACGATGCTTTGGATCAGTGATGATCAGCAGCAGCGTGAACCTTCGTGCTGCCGTCTCTTACCCGCTCGTACACTGGGAACTGTTGACGGATAAGCAGTGGTGCAGTAACGGAATTTTGCGTAGTGTCATACAACTCCTTAGTCACGTTCATACAATGTTCACATGCATTTAAATAAGTATATTTTATGTAATTAGTATATCAGTTATTCAGCCGTTTCTCTTAGTAAATTAACAGGCTAACACAAATATATAACATATTCTAGAACAGTCTTATTAATGCTGTGCCGTAGAGAACTAAATAATAATAATAATAATAATAATAATAATAATAATAATAATAATAATAATAATAATAATAATAATAATAATAATAATAATAATAATAATAATAATAATAATAATAATAATAATAATAATAATAATAATAATAATAATAATAATAATAATAATAATAATAATAATAATAATAATAATAATAATAATAATAATAAGTAACGTAGTGGTAGAAGACCTTCGTGAACATGTAGCCATCATGTAAACAACGTCCATACACAGGTAACTAACGAGTCTATACTGATCACCACACTCTCACCTCGCCGTCCCTTCCGCACTATAGTGCATTCCCTGGTGCACAGCTTACCCAATACCCGTTTTAACGTGTCGTGAAGACCACTGCTTTACATGGTTCTCTATATATGTTGCACGGTAATTCATCCTGGGAAAGCCCGCCTCGGTAGCGTGGATGGTGGCATGTCTGCCTCACGTTCAAGAGGTCCCGAGTTCGAATCTCGGTCAGGGTGAGTCACCTGGATAAGGTTTTTTCCGGGGTTTTCCCAGACGAATGTCGGGTAGCTCTAAGCATCAGGGACTCTGGACACATTTGAGCATCATTTCACCCATTTCATTCACCGTCCGATATGATTTAACGTTGGAGGACGTAAAATTACAAAAAAAAAAAAAAAAAAAAAAAAAAATGCTGGGAAAGCTGAAGATGTAACAACGAATATGTCAGGGGCGGCTAATGCTGCAAAAGAAGTTATGCAAGTTGGTAATTAGTATCTTTAATGAGCTGTAATTTATGTGTGTATGTGTGTGTCTGTGTGAAATGAACTTTTGCCTTTTATTAACCTGTTACAAAAGTTACACAAAAGAGAGAAAAAAGTGTGTGCAGAGTAATATAAAAACTGACGATATTTACAGCTCAGAACTGAAAACTATTATTGTTGTAAACAGTTGTAGGCTAGAGTTACATTAGAACGTTACAATTGGTGGACATCTAGGGTACCTATGAATTTTTCAATCCAGTTTTGCTTTTTTGTAACCCGATCTGAGAGTGTTTACTATATAGCCGAAAGGAAAGAAACGAAATTTGAATCCTAGAACACGCATTGTTATTTACTTAATTACGTTTACAAAACAAGTGTTTACAGACAAAACTCGTACCCCTCGCCATTAATACCAAGGCAAACTGCTTGTGTAAGGTACGTAATTATGAGAGTTCTCTCTTCCTCCCCAAAAATATGATAGCGTAATTTCAGTGAATCGCTGAATAAATAAAAAATCCCCCCTTACCAAATTAGCTTTCATACGGAAAAAGCTTCAATTTTCTGCGAATAACATGTGAAATGATCCTACATTCATCGGCTACAGTAGAACTCGTTGCTACCCCGCTTCCATTTAGTAGAAATCGATTCAAATCTAACTTTAGGCAATCACACATTAGAATTATCTTTCCCACGTGGAGTGAATCACATAACAAGAGCTGGTACCGCTTTATTTCTGTGAACACCTTAGTTGCAATGTCAGTCCAATTATAACATGAGCTATACAACAGGTAGAAAATAATCCCAACCCTTAGCCGTGAAGTGAACTCGCGTTCAGATGCGTAACTTCCTCTTAGACTCTAAGGATGAGGCTATCAGAGGGATTTAAACAGAATGAAGTGCAAATATTAGCATGCATCAATTTACAGATCTTGCAGACAATGGGAAAATTCCTGCTGTGAATCTGGTAATGTTGCTTAACATTGTATCAGTCCACATGACCAAGGAAAAAAATGAAAGGATTTTTAACTAAAGAGCCTTAGGTATATTAAAATACTAACTAGTATACGAAGTGGCTACTTAATTAAATTAAGCTCATGTATTCTTTTCGAAATTACTGTACAGCACTATAGACGACTTGCATGATGAATTCTCTATTTTAGAAGTTATAATTGTAAACTACCATAAGGCGCGATATTCATGCAAATAAGTATGAAACATAACTTTGACTTCCTAAACCTAGCTCCCACCAATATTTCTATAGCCTAGCAGTATCTTTTAACGGCGAACCAATTATATTTATCACCGTACAGAGTTATTTTCGTTTATCACAATAGACGATATTAACTTTATCTTGAAATTTAATAAAGAGCATAAGAATGCTCAAGCACTTGGTTTCATGTTGTCTATACTCAAACCATTGTGAATACAAATAATGTAAACAACTGAGACCAAAAGTCCCGGATGTCAGATAAACCACGCTTTGTGAATATTGTCGCTAAGCCGTTATCTACGATAGCGCGGCAAGTGTACACAAAGAGCCGGCAAATAACCATAGCGCCGATAAATAACAAGACGGATAGTGTATCACGGAGATAAAGGACTTGCCGGCACCGATAGGATTTCACGTTTGGAAGGTTCTAGTGATATATTGATTGACAGAGAAAAGTTGTTTTCTTATTTGTTCTAGAAACCTCTCGAATTTATCAATGAGGTATTTAAGAGAGCAATGACTCGCCAAGAGTCAGTCGTAAGTAGTAGTAAACAGCTGTAGAGTGTTGTTGTAACGAGAGCTGATTGTTATTGTCATGGACCTTTACAGACTGTGTGTATGTGACGTAATGTTATTACGTGATAATTGAACAGTGTATTTCTACTGAAATAAAGAACCTTCGGAATATCTGCAACTCGGACTTTTAATTCTACGAACCCACAAAGTCACAATATTGTCTGCCAACGCTAACAGATATAATTTGCTTTCGACCTGTTTGAATACTTGGAAGTTCCTATGGCTGTTAACAGCACACAGGCGACTCAACAGTTCGACATTAATGTTCAATTCAATAGGCGCAAAACTGGTGAATATGCGGATTCCCCATCCGTTTTGAATATTCAAAATCAAAATAGTAAAATAATTACGATAAAGCACATAGGAACAGAAAGAAAAGATAAACTTATACCGAAATTATGGAAGAAGAGAGGAGGAGATTGAATTAAAAATATATATAGTGATGAGGGAAATTTAAGAAATTGAAACAGTATTACGAAATTGAAGGATATATTCTAGTATCCATAGTACAAGAATGGGGCGAGACGAGGAGAGAGCGAAGGCAAGAAAGAATAACAGAAGAGGGAGAAAACGGTGCCATTGTAATTTTTGCGATTTTTTATTATTGGGGAAAATATCTTGGAGAAGCGGAGTGATGTTGGAACCGAGGAGGAAGCTGAAACTACACTGCTAATAAGAATATAGATGGCAGGTTGGATAACGGAGCTGTTTACGAGAAGGGAGAAAACATGGGGTTTTATGTATAAATGCTTAGTGAAGCGAAAAGTGAATAAAAAGTGGAAAGTGGCATTAAAAATGTTTTATTATAATTGGAATTAAAAGAAAGAGAAATTCACATTTACAATGCTGTTTATAAATAAAGTGTTCTCATTTATAACTTACGTTCAAGTAGGTTACTTTAACAATAAAAATAATAATTTAAATAAGTAATTAGTTTTAATTGATCACTAAATCCAGCAGTGAGCGAATATTTAAAAATAAACACAACAAAAGTATATATAACCAAAGTGGCATCAAAGTAATAGATGTAGTAGTGCCACAAACAGATTCAATTGTTTGTCCGCTATGACTTAACTTGGAAAGATGTTAATTTACAAAACTTTAATTGAACATTTAATTTGTTGCATATTCTGTTCTTCCACAGTCAAATGATGGATCATCTGTGCGAATTATTAGGAATGAAATACGGGCGAACTTTACTTTATTTCTGTATGTTTTATTTTTTATTACTTTTTAAGCGGGCTAGCAGCAATAATAACACATTTATTTACTTCTTTTTTGTCGTTTTCAGCGAAACGCCAAAGCCGCATACTATGCCCAGTGCTTTTTTTTCTGACTGTTCTTGTTTAAATATATTATAAGTAGGGCCCGGAAGTTTTTGACCTAAAAATTCTCCAAAAACGAGCTATAAAATGCTCTTAAAATATAAAAAAATGCACATAAAATGCAAAAAATGACCTAACAAAAATTAACAACTTCTTTCATAATAATAAATTAATAACTATCACAGACAAATAATGAATATATGGTTGGAATAACCAATTTTAAAATTAACTTTCTTAGTAAATAATGCAATTATTGCTACTAAACGATAAATAAATTCAAAATTCATCAGGTCATTTTCAATTTTATAAAATATGAAAAAATAAGTAACTGTACCCATTAGCCAGAACTTAGTGTTGCAGTACACCACCATGGTCATCTTCAAGTTATCAAAATAAAGGAACGGCGTTTGTCAGTTTAAAATGTTTTATACTTTGAGAAACTTCTCTTCACTTCCACAGAGGTTATAGGTGCATATTTGAAAAACACTATGTCACTGCTGTTAAATCCTGTTAAAAATATCAGTTCTGAAGTTTTCTCCTGACAAGATATCGGCAATCTGACCAACTGTTTGGTATCCTTTATTTTTGTCCAACACAGGTTTTAGTACCTGTCTAATTTTTTCCCCAAACTCACCTTTTACATGTTGTATCCTCTCTTCCGCAATCCTCACTAGCTCAATCGACTTATGCAATGTCATGCCACGTTCTTCAAGGCAGGTTATGGTATCCGTCAAAAATGTAAAATTTTATTTAATGAAAGCTAATTTACCTTGGATTTGAGTATCAGAAAATAGATCCTGTGCGCTCTCAATTGCCTTAGAATCTACCCTATCAAAACTATTCACCAATTCTCTCACTATTTGAATATTGTCTCGGTGGTGCATACATGCACTTAACCATGTGCTCCAACGTGTTAAAATTGGAGCCGGAGGCAAAGCTATATTAGGAGCTTTTTCTTTGGAATACATAGTTCGGATTGGCACTTGAAGAAATATTTTCTTTACTGTGGAAATTAGTGTTGATCTGACCTGTTCCGCAATTCGATGAAAAGCATGGGCCAAACACGTAACATACACCGTCTTATAGTAAAATGATTGGATCGATTTTGCCGCCTTTAACATGTTAATGCGCCGTGTCTGTTAGGAAGAGGAGCACATTGTCGTGCTGTATGCCACTAGGCCACAATAAACGCATGGATTTATCGAACAGTTTGAATATCTGACAGAGGTTAACAGCTTCCATAACCTCTGAGGTCAGAAGAAACATTTGTCCAGCACTAGTAGTTTCTAGCGTACCTATCACTAAATTGGGTGCCTAACGCCCCTCTAAAATCGCTTGTCTCATCAATTGATATATACATTTTTTTTCTCATTCATATATTCACGTATTCGGTTTAACGTGTCTTCATAACATTTTTGTACGTAACTTTTACGCAAAGCTGATTCGTATGGAATTGAATGACCAGTGTGACGTTCAAGAAAATCTCGTAATTTGGCATTACTTTAATTTTCCTAGCGGAATATTTGCACTAACAAACACTTCACATACTTCTTTATAAAAGTAACATGACTTGTTACTTGACGCCAAAGCCGTTTCTTTTAACAGTAACTGAGAGGCTTGTCCTTTTTTTCACATTTTAAAGAGCTCGCAAATGTTTTTGGCGCCCAACATGTTGTACGGTGAACAGTTGTGTGCAGCGACTTTAATTTCGCACACTTTACAGAACAATACAGTTCCATCAGTAGAGAATATGTTTCCGCCAAACCCTGAAACATGCAGTTTCAAATGGGACGCAGTAGAGTGTTTTTGTTTTGGCATTTCTATACCACAACACAACAAATTTACACACCTCACAAACTACTCTCCTTACTGCGACACCTCTAGCTCCTGAAGTCCTAACTGATGCAATCCACATGTACTACATGATGTAATCGGCGATTCCTCGAATTGATGCGTAATAAATTCACCAGCACTCTTAAGACGCTGACCTGTGTTAATTATACGTTTACCACATTTACAAAGCTACTATTTCATAAAAAATGATATAAATGAACATTCAATCGGAGATTATTTTAAAACCCCCCAAAAAGCCCATGGGTCAGGGTCAGGTCCGCCACAGGAATCGAACCCGGTCCTCCCAATGCGGGCTACAGATGAAAATGTTCTATAAATTCGTGAAAAAGAAAGAAAATGACCGGAAAATGCCTCTAAATGACCTTATTAACATGTGCAAAAATACACTTTGATGGCCTATAAAAACCATTAACGTATTTGTTCCAGAATGCACTTATTTCCAATAAGCATGGTCTGTGACTACTCTGACAAAATATGACTTTTCATCAAAATCGGAGCCCTAATTATAAACAACCTTCATTTTGGGACTGGACTACATTATGCTACGAAGGGGATTTGACACGGAGATCCAAAAGTGGCTATTGCAGCTATGCACCTCCGGGAGGAAGGATGAGGCGAGAAGAGATAGAGGGCGGCTGTCCCATAGAGCCACGACAGTGCAGAGGGCAGGTTGCCTACACTGTACCAGTTGGAAACTCACGGCAGGCGGTACAATCGGCATCCCACCCTACTGTGGTCCCGAAACTGCCTCACCAGACCGGGTTCGGAGACATCGGAGGAGCAAGTTTTACCAACAGCATATCATCCTACCGTACACCGCCGAGACACTCGCCAACACTTCCACTGTGAGGTCACAAGATTATCATCATACAAACAAGGTTTACACCCTGAGTGATCTGTTCCGCTCCAAACCAAAATTGTTCTACCCATTTTCTAGCAGGTCTTCCTCAACTTCGTTGTCCTCTTGGCTTGTAATAATGCTCTTTGGGTAATCCTAGTATGTTCCATTCTGCAGACATGGTTGTACCATCTTTCCCTGTACTCTGCTATTTTGTCCGTTAGTTTATATATTCCCAAATGTTCTCGAATACCTACACTCATCTGTTTGTCCATTAAAGTAAAACCTGCAACAAACCTCAAGAATTTCATTCCCGAAACTTCTAACCGTCTTATTTAGAGTCCAACACTCACACCCGAATAATAGAGCTGGAACTACTAATATGCATAAAATTTCAACAATTCTTTGCGAACGTATGAGATGATGTGAAATCACAATGAAGATGAAATGGAAGTACAGGAATTTCGGGGGGATGAACGAATTAACCTACATATCATTCGCTTGGCGACTCGGGAAAACACCCGAAAAAATTAAACTCATGGGTGAGATACGTCGGCCACGGGAATCAAACTCGGATCTTTCAAGTGCGGGCTACTGATGAAACTATGAGCCATCCCACTCAGTTTCCATTTTGGGTAAAGAAAAACTTAGTATTTACTAATTTATAGTATTAGTTTAATAAAAGTATTTGGGGTGTTCGGAACAGCACTGATTTTGTAACTGGTTGTACGGCATAGGTAACATTTCCTCAGTGAGTTATACCACTAACCAGTTCATATATGTATGGCCACATGTTTCCGAAATAGCATTGCAATTTTACTCTCCAACCCATTAAGAAATTCTCAAAACTACCATTTCCATGGAAAAAATGATAACACGGCCTTTTTAGCCTCTAATAAAACTTCTTTCGGCTAATCCATTTCTCCTTTCATTATCAACAAACAAATGACAGATGCAATGGCATCATAAACGTAGACACAGGCTGGCCTCGTAGCTCAGTCGGTATGGCACCTGCCTGCTATGCGAGGGGTCCCGCATTCAATTCCCGGCTAGAGGTGGGAATTTTTCTCCAACCAAGATGATTCCCCATCTTCCCCAGTCTGGAAGTATGACTGAAGAGTGCGAATGTCTATGACCTAATGATTGAACATCCAAAGTACCAGCAACCCAACGTTTAGGAGTTAACACCATCGCCAATAGGCGATTTGTCCCAAAGGAACATAGGCTGCAGTTAAAGGCAGAATAAATAATTGTGGGGGGGCATAGACCCACTGTCTTTCTGCTCGCAGTAATTATATAAGTAATATTACATTTATTATTTATTTAAGTTTTATAATGTTGTTATACAAAACTTACTATTCCGACCCCAGGGATTTTACAGTCATATCCGGATCATGTACCCCTTTTAGCCTTTTACACAGTTAAAAATAAAACTAGAAGCTAAATGTTTTATAGATTATGGCGTTTGGGTACAACAGTGCTCTTCAATGGCGAAAGAATGATCACATTCGGATTAGTATTTTCAGGATTGCCTTATAGATATGCGTGTAATTAAACACTTTATAAAAGTAGCACATATGCACGAGCACTATACCACATATATTTTGAATAAATCAAACTGCTGATGAACGGATGTCTATTTCCGGCCCATACTCGAAACGTCATCCGCTAGAGATAATGTAACGATTGGGATTTGACTCCTTTCCCGCCCACAGTTTTCTTCAAATATAGCACAACCCACGAAATCCTATTTGCAGTCAATTCCAATTCGTTTTGATAATGCTTTTTCTCCGCTGCTTCCTTTATCGGAAGCAATTTCGAATTCTACTCTCAAGAAAAAATAGCAAATCCCATCTCAAGAGGGAGTAATCCCGTCGTGACTTGGCAATGTATCACAAAATAAATGGGATGTCTCTTGCCTCGTCGAGCAATTAGCGTGCTTTGAACCCTGCTCCTGTCGTGCATCAATAATGCACAATGTGTCCTGTATGCACAAGTTGTGATTTTCTTTTCGTATGTAGCAGAGATTCCTTTTAGGTTCAGACAATTATTCTGCATCTGCTAACCCAACAATCCCTCTCCAAAAATCCTACCTCCGAGCAAACATTCACGCTCTGATTCACAATTATACGGATGTAGAATATAAGGAAAGTCATGTTTTCCCTCTTTTCCTTTTAAGGGATTTTTGGCGGCGACATTTTCGAGACAATGAATTACTTTGATGAATATGAGGACGGAGGATGAAAAAAGCATCTCCCTTTGAAAGTGGAAAAAAAAAAAAAAAAAAAAAATATGGGGACCCCTGTTCCTAAACAATGCATAATTCCTATGGGGCAAAGAATATAGTTATATACTATAAAATATAATATACATATTCTCCCCGACGTTCATTTTAATATTCTACTGTTTGCTATTTTATTAATCTACAAAAAAGGGTTTTGCATTAAGTGTGATTTCTCATCCGAAAAAATAATTATGAATTGCAAGCTTCCATATTTCCTCCCAAATTCACCCCCATTGTCTTTTGGCGTCTGACATAGATAATGCATTACAAAGAAAGGTTTCACAGACTGCTATTACACATATTAACCAGACGTAATTTTATATCTGCTGCCTTCAAGTAAAAGTTTCTGAATTATTCCAACAGGGTAGTAATTAACGACTACCCGTTCAATGTAATGGGTACATAACGCAAATTTCTATTAGAACAATTTAAAAACAAAGATGTAAAATGCTGAACGTTGCGATGTACACAATGCACCATTCATGCATGCTCCTGCGAAATATCTCTTTGCATCACTTTTTATAATAAACTCCTCCAATGTAAAGTCATATAGCAGCATGAACGAAATGGGTGAAATGATGCCAAATGATCCCAGAGCCCATTAAACGTAAGAGTTATCCGATAATCATCTTTCAGGATAAGAGAAAACCCCGGGAAAAAGACCTCCAGATAACTCATCCTTACCGAGATTCGACGAACTCAGGACCTCTTGAATGCGAGGCAGACCCCTTCCACCAAGCAGCAGAGGCGGATACCTGTTTGCTTGGTTGCAAGAAAAACTTACGAACCGCTTTATGTATTCAAAGATTGAATATTTATAAAAATGTATGGAAAGAAAAAAATCTCAGCACTTTTCAAATTTCGTTGTAGGTACCCTAAAATAAAGGTTAACTTATATGTACAACCTGGGGGAACAAAAAACATGTTGATCTATACTTTCACACAATAGACTGAATCAAACTGGTACGGTATATACAAACACTTAGGGATATACCATAGAAAATCTTACGTCAACTTCTGCCATTCAATTCCAAAATTAGGCCTAAATGTTTTAAGTTAATCTTATTAAAATGTGTTGCTGTTCACTCTCAGCCATTAGTTTGAAGAAATGCATGAAAAATGCCACTTGTAAGTTTTATGGCATAAATGGAGTTCCTAACAGATTCACTGGTATCAAAACCATTATTGGCAGGACGGGTATATTTACTCCAATATGAAAATCAAGATCGTAAATTCAACCTGGACTCATCGCTTGAGCAAATAATTTTTGAAATCAAATTCTCGTACATATGACTGAGTAATTTCGTTATTCATGTTAGATGCTTTTTATCTTTCCTTAATGTTGACTGTATTTGTTTACTTTTTTTTTAACATGCCCAGGAGGCAGAGGAAGTATTTGCACTCTACTCAATCCATGTCTCTACTACTTTCACTAAAATGACATATATTTAGGATATGGTATAAAGTCCTCTCTATTCAGAAGAACTTACATGTTCTGTATAATTAGTAAACCACACAAAAAGACAAAACCTCCTTCATAAACAATACTGCGATCCGTAACATTGAAAATTTATTGTAAATAGTGCTTTATTTATGTAATATCAGCCGCATTACAGGAATTGTTATTTGATACCTTAACTTCATCATTTTTTAAAAGATGTTGCTATGCTAAGCAACATGACTAAGTATATATTTTATACTAAAAAATGTACTTTATATATTCTAAGCAAACAAAATATAGTTTATAGATTAGCTTTTGTAGATATTTTTGCAACTTAATGTTTAATCTACAATACCTCTGAATTACTCCCAAATAGGCGTTGAATCTGTCACTGATTGCTATCTCAACGCCAGCCAGATCTATGTATCAATTCCACCATCTTTTTGTTATTTCTTCCACGATCGATTCCTGTATCAAGGGTTGCATGGTGTAACAGTTTCACACCTCGTAAAGTGTTCTCATTTCTCAACACTGATGGCGCTCTTATTCTTTTACTGCAGACACTGCCAATTGTCATTCATATTTATTGCAACTGTTAATGCCAGAGCCATTCAATGTGGCGTGAATGTATACAGCTTTCTTTGAATGGTTGATAAAACTTCAAAGAGCAGCTATTTTAGCTCTTTCTTTGATCCGAGAGGAAATGTCATTCTTCGAACTCACATCAGTAAAAATATGGCAGCGAAAAAATGAAAGAACTTATAGCTGTGTATTCCTGAGTTTTCGCCCCATCAAAGCAGAACAAAGTTCAGAAGATTAGCAATCAAATTTTATAATATCTGCTAACTATATATAGTCGTTGAGGCTGTTAAGACATGGCCTCGTAAACGGGAGGTCTGCTGTTCAAATCCCGCCAAGATCAAACTCCCATACAGAGAAAACCGTTTCTTTCTCTTCAGATTTTCCTTATTTCTCATATTAGGATATGTCGGGGAGGTACTCGGGCTGAAACGTTTCGCTCTCAAATTTCCTGTGCCAATTATGTCACTTTATATATTAATATACACATCTGCGTTGCTGAACTCCTTCTTCTATAAACCATTCTTGCAAGAGCATTTCTTCTATTAGCACAGTAATAATCGAAATAAACTTTTGTAGAATAGCTTTCTTACATTCTTGTAGATATAATGAGAATAGGAAATTACCGTAGGATTCAGTGATAGTAAAATCTTTTAAGATAGAAAAGTCTTTCTTTGAGAGTATTTGAAAATTTAAACCAATAACAAGGAATATCTGGATTTGGTTAACATACAAAAACGTTAAATTAAAAAAAAACCACACACACACACACACACACACACACACACACACACACACACACACACACACACACACACACACACACACACACACACACACACACAATCGGTGCACTAACAATATCTACATTTTCGTATAGTAAGATTGTAACTTAAGATTTACAAATTATCCAAAAGTTATCCAGAATTAAAGGACATTTCACATCACATTCCTAGAAAACTCAATGTTTACATTTCATTACGAAAATATCTAACCTCATGGGATTTTAATCAAAATCATTAAAGCTTTTATTGAGAAGATTCAGAAATTTGAATATTTTACAATAGTTCAGTTTTTACAAATGCTGCAACTCACGTTTAAATAAATAAAAATTAAGGGTCATCCATGTTTTTCTAACTCTGAATGTAAGTATATGGTAGATCCACTTTCTCGAAATTTTAATTTACAGGAATTTCAACTGTACTTACCAGCATAGAAAAATCTAGGTTCTTCCAATCGGTGGGTGTTGATCAGGGAAACTTGTTAACTGCAAGGAAACAAAAATATGTACATCAGAATGATTCCTGCATTTAAGAATTCAGAAGTTATAACCAAAATGAAGTCTCCAACAAATGTTCTTCACATAAGTTAATGTTGCAGTAATAATTGATATTGAATTGTAATTAAATATTTGGCTAAAGAAGTAAAGAAGAAACTTGTGTTTCTTAGATATACCTTATTTTAATTATAAAAGGAAAATAGGGAGGAGGGAAAGGCTCCAATGTGCAGTTAACATACACTTTTCTCTAATATTTATAATTAGTTTTCATAGTTCTATGAATTACTACCACAAGGGCTCATTTAGAAGGCACTGCGTTAAACCCAAAATATCGATAACGAGATTTCAACAGAAATAAATATACGTTCTAAAGTGCTATTTAAAAAGCGTTTTTACAATATGTGTGTATCTGGCAGCACCTCAAAAACGAAAAGTTACTTTCAGCATCTTCCAAGAATGCGGCACGATTTTCTGTTCTTCCAACTCAAACTACACCTAACATGAATATTTCTCGAACATCTTTTCTTGACAAGAAACGTGCATCTTGAATTTTATGACATAAGACAGGAATAGCTTTAGTTTACTGAGAACGGCCTCTTAAGTCCTGTTCATTCTAGATGAATTTGGGATAGCTGATAAATCGTAAGGGATAGCCGAAAACGTATCACACACAAAAAATTAAATCTTCTCAAATATGTTTCCGGTAACAACTAGCTGCCTATTTGTAAGAATTTTCAAATACTTATACTGTTCTCAAACAGCAACCAGTTAATGGTCCCCCGAGCTCACTATGCAAAGAGAATGGAATATTAAAGTCATGGCACTTAAAATAAAGTTGCAGTAACTTCCAGTTAAATAGGAAGTAGTAAAAAGTTCGGAATATAATTTTTGAGTTCAATGTACATGACAATTTCCCTACATCAAACTGTATTAATCAGCTTAGTGCTTCAGAAGTCATTTAGGTAGTGCAGGACTTTCAACTATTCCTCAATATGATAAATATTTAACTAGAATGTTTTCAACGATGCCTTTATAGGTACAGAATACTCTTAAGTCTATAGTGTTTATAAAAGGTCGTGAGAAAGAAAAGGGGAACAAACAAGTTTTGGAAAACTCAAACGAGCCACAGTACATATCTGGAAAATTCTAATATTACGAAAATAATTATCTGGCAAAACTGCTTTCTCTGTAGTCATTTTAGCAAGTCGTACAGTTTTTCTGTGTTACATTTATGCTTTATCTTAGGATTTTTCAGTTATATAAAATAAAATGGGAACTAACTTTACTAAAAATAATTTCATATGTTCAAAAAATTTTAATTAAACAATTAGTCATTTCTGATGATAATTGATAATTTTGTATTTCAGATGTATTAGTCACAGTTCTATTCTAAACTAGACAGAGGAGAGCAAGAGAGAGGAAGAGAGAGAGAGAAGTGTGTGTGTGTGTGTGTGTGTGTGTGTGTGTGTGTGTGTGTGTGTGTGTGTGTGTGTGTGTGTGTGTGTGTGTGTGTGTGTGGTTTTGTGTGCGTGTGTGCGTGATTCCAAAGGGTTTTTCTAAAACCGTGTGCCAAAAAGAGTGACATTTCGTTGTTGCATTTTCGGCCAACTAGTACCTGTACTTCCTCGATATTATTTACATAAGAACCAGAAAAGGTAAAAATGTTAAAAGTGTCGTACATAATTTTCTTTCCAAACCGCTTTAAATATTACTGAATATTTTCTTTATGTGGGCTCAATCTGTGTTGGTTGTCCTCGCGGGGCGACAAAAACACGAGTACTGCTCTTTCAATATGCAGCGCACATATTTTAATTATTTATTGAAATACATTATGTTCTACGCGAGAAGAGAGGAGGGGCATTGCAACAATAAAACAGGGAGAAGTATTTTATTTTTACGCTCATTTTTGATACGTCTGTATTTCTAAAGAGGCAGCATTGATATGGCAGCTTTTTGTCCCAAGGAAGGAACGAACTGCTGCTTACATTAAATTTCGTCTCAAGTATTCCGTTCGGGCGGGAAAGGAGACAAATAGTACAACCCTCTTGCAGCCATTTCCTTTTATAAATTGCCCCTCTTGCTCGTCACCACACCTACCAGTAGTACAGTCCCATGTAGAACACGGTGTTTTATGGGCCGCGAGCAGTCTTCAAGTTGTAAAACTGCCTCGATAACGCACGCGATTGAACATCAAAAGTTACACACGCCGTTCTCGTAATTGCATCATATAAAAATAGGCGTAACAAACTGTGTTGCCACTACATGGAACCAATGCCTTTCTCCAACTATCTCCCTTTTATAGCTCTTTAAGTCTTATGAAGAGAACATAACTACACGACAACGTATTAAGACGTTACAGTTAGGAGTGAAGAGGTCCATCATTACGCGGTACGAACCCGAAACGTAAGGCAACAAAGTTATGAGGAAGAATAATTAACAGTTATTTACGCTTATCACTGAAGAATGAAGTGTTAAGAAATTCTGTAATAACATAAGAACAGTAGTTAATTAAGCTCGTCACACTCGTTGCATATAATATTTTACTCGCGACAATTTTTATATTGGATATTTACGTTTTCGGCGTGTATCGTACAATCGTTTATTTGCACATGACACTACGGTTGAATAAACATCGTAATCCTCTGTAATTCAATATTAACCGCAACCTAATAGTATTCTGTTGAACGTAGCAAAATTGTTCTAGATAAAATGAACAAACACATTAATTTGCTAGGACTATTTCCCTCATGACGTCATTCTGTTGCTCGTGTTAAAGTCGAGCGATGAGACTCATGAAATCATACACAACAACAATAAATATTTTGTTACTGCACCCTCAGACAAGATAACACATTCTGCATGTTAACGAACAGGCGAAGTATTATACTACAGTCTGATTTTTAAAAGAAGATACGTGAAGGTCATCTGTTTCTCCACGTGGGCAGTGCAATGTCGCCCAGTAGATCCCCTTTCTTTATCCTCTCAACACTCGAAACATAAACAAGGGTTCGAGTTATCTCACCTCAACAAAAATATGCATAGTTAATCTGTATTAGCCTACTTTAAAAACAGAAATAAGTTGTTCACACATTCACTGAGTTGTAGGGTCTTCACATATGTGAGTTCTTTTAAATAATTGTTTACACTATGTAACTAATATTCCATACTCAGCGTTATTGTTGCTATGTATCGTAAGTTGACATTCCCGCACTAGTGCGGCAAGTATTTCTCCATAAAAACACATGTACGCGATGCACGTTCTAAAATCTAAAATTTATCTTCAATTATATTTATTAATATTTCAGTTAATATCTTAACTACTAAAATTCATATTCATATAAATACACATAGTGCAAAAAAATAATGTGCAACACACATGTGGTAAGCACATAATGGAATCTCAAGAATTGAAAAAACTCCGTGCAAGCGTCTCGTTTTTTCAAACCTTCCCTCGTTCCGTATACATTAATATGCAAATTATTAACGACTTTGTTAATTGACATGTTCATATCAACGCCGCCAATATGCCGAAATTTTGATCCACAGGAATTGTTTTACGTGCAAGCATATCTACTGACATGTGGCTGTCGCTTTTGGTTAAAAGGAATAAGCTGTTCATTGATAAGGAGCAAACTCTCGTCTTCCTGTTGGAAGAATTCTCTACGAGAACAGACATAGCTTGGCTATGCAATGTAACAACCTGACCGTAAACTGAGCTTTGACTTGGGCCATGATTCCTTGGCCCACCTCTAATCCTACCGCTTCCATATAAACGCATTTTAATTGTGTTTCAACAAAGTAGGCTAACAATACACAGCGCAACAAGGCAAACTCTGCTTCGCGCATACAAATAGCGATAACTGACCTGAGGAGTATGTGATTCACCGGTGTAACCAATTTGGCAACCTTTGTTTACGTTACCATAGCAACGACCTTCCTTTCTTACCCTTTGCGTCATGTCCTGATGACCTTCACCTATCTTCTTTTAAAAATCAAACTGTAGTACATCTCACCGATCGTCGACTGTTAGCGCGACTTTGTGTCAAATGGCTTAAAGGTTTGTATGCCGTGACTTATGAGGTGGTTTCATTCATGTGCTAATATAGGCCTATGTGATTTAGATAATCAAATAACTTGTTTTATTGCTTTCATTTTTTTTAATAGTGTCTACAAATGCAACTCGTGATTTTGAGCCCTAGATAAATTCCCTCGCGACTAATCGCTCGTTAACTTATCGGTAATTTCAAAACCACTCGTATCATTATCTATGACAACACAATGACTGATCAAAACATATGTTAAAGTTTTCTGAATAATAAGTGATTCTGAGGAAAGAATCCTAGAGATATTCAACTAGTTGTTACACCACTTTTACCAAGTAACCCGAGGGTAAATTATAAAGTGTTATATGAGCACTATGAGAGGGCATTACACAG
This sequence comes from Mantis religiosa, assembly GCA_030765055.1. Lineage (NCBI taxonomy): Eukaryota > Metazoa > Arthropoda > Insecta > Mantodea > Mantidae > Mantis > Mantis religiosa. The sequence continues at coordinate 82,452,222 of CM060954.1, forward strand.
AACATCAACTTTTCCCTGAAGGATCTAAAGTGGAACTGGTGCATGAGTTCAAATACCTTGGCGTACACGTAACCAACAAGAATCATAAGGCAAGAATCCAAGCCGCCTATAGAGCATACTTCGCAGTATTACCTCCGTTCAGAAGTAGAGATATAAACCGAAGCCTAAAAGTTATGTTATACAAAACTCTCATTCGTAGCATAGTGATGTATGAAAGTGAAACGTGAACCCTACCAAAGAAAATCGTAGAGATGATCGACTCCTTAGAAAGGAAAATTCTGAGGAGAATTTATGGACCCATATGTGTACAAGAGGGATGGAGAGTTAGATATAATAATGAACTATATTCCCTGTATGGGGAGGTACCCTTGTCGCATGCTATTCGAGTTAAGAGACCTAAATGGGTAGGTCATTTAATTAGAATGGAGGAACATCGAATGCCAAAGATGTTCCTAGGAGACTTTGGAGGAGGAAGACCAGTGGGAAGACCACGTAACAGATGGGAAGATGGTGTACTACAAGACTCAACACATATACTCAAGATCCGGAACTGGAGAACTACAGCGCGAGATCCATGAGTTTGGAGGAGAGCAACTGGGGAGGCCACGACCCGAAAACGGGACGTAGCTCAACATAGCATAGCGCATGAGCACTATGTGAAACTGTCAACTTTTAAGAGGTAATCAAAACGGCTTTACAAGTCCTCGTCTCCGTGAGCTTCTTCTACGAGTGTAAATATATTAATTCGTTACCATTCTGAGGTTGATAATAAGTACCCAATATTAAATACTCACAGATAAAAATACATTTTAAATGCAGGTATGCTCGCATGTTGCACTAAATTCCAAATAACTAATTTTTAAAACTGAGTTAACGTGAAAGGGCACATTTAAAACAACATAGTTCTGTACAGATAAGGTTCAGTTCTCATTCATAAAAAGGTTCTTCTTAGAATACGTGGTATTTTGAGTTGCAAGACTCCGTCTCCTAAATCTTATGAAGGAACACCGAAGGATAGGGAAAGGCATTAGCACAACATTTATTAAAGAAATGTTATGGAGAGCAGGATTTGCCAAACCTATGCTCTTACCCAGCCGTGCCCAACTTTGTACCTGATGTGCTAATGACATTACCCTGTTGCATGCGAAAGAGGGAAGGAGGAATTGCCTTCCCCTGCTTTTCGTAGAAGCCTTTTATGAAACATTGTGGGAATCAAAAACAAAGGTATCTAATGCTTGGTTACCTGAAGTGAAGGAGACATGCCTCATGCACAGAACAGGAATGGGGTAAGGGGATAAAGTAACATCCATGGCACACAAGAGGGAATGTTGGACATTATTATTATTTGAGCTATGGCGTCCTGCACGAACATCAATCTGTCCCATTGTAGTTAGCACACTCCGATACCTCAATATTTATTCAGTAGAGTACTTCCTACTACCAACATTGCTATAGGTAAGATAAGAACTACACCATAAGAACGAACCTTCTATTTACAGGTTGTCAAATATGTCTAATGATGTCATCAATTAGTTGCTATGTTACTCCTGCCGGTGATTAGCGGATTCTTCTCAAGACTTTTAAAACAGCACGGTAAGTAAGAGTATAAACACGGTGATGTCACGTAACAGCTCATGACTAGTGTTAGCAAAGCAATTTACTTGTTACGTATATTACGCTAAATTACAGTCATTTACTTGGATGCAAACCAGTTTTAATAAAACATAAAAATAAAGGAAACCAGTTTCTTTCTTCTATTAATAAAATAAACTACTCCCAGCGCGTCGAATTTCAGACTAGAATGTTTTAGACACCTACAGGGTGTAAGAGAATTCAGTACCAGAGTAATACAAGAAGATTTCTTAAATAGAACAATACGTCGAATTATCAACCTTCTTCAGAAAAAAATGTTACTATTTCATTATTTCGCAGTATGCAAGTGCGTCAAATTCTGGTTCTATTTACCCCGTAAATGAATAAATTATTCACAAATGGAGAGAAGTAACATATATTTGCATTTTTGAAAAATGAAAACAAAAATCCAACATGCAGTTCTTCCTTGGATTATTTAAGTTGGCAATTATGGTTGAAGTAGAACATATTTTAATTCTTAAAGGGTACATACATTCAACTGTGATATTTCACTGGAGTCTAAAATGGTTAGATTTGCAGTAGTGAAATTTCAAGGCGCGGTGTATAGATATCTGCATTTAAACATTTACCTACTTTGTACCTACAATAAAGATATATAATAGACAATTTTATCACAATTAAATAAAATAATTATCATTATTATAGAAATAAATTATAATGGGTAAAGAGTGTCATGCAAATGTAATATCATATAATTCAGAACAAATTGCTATACGTTCAAATTTAGTTCACAATACAGTTGGCATACGTAATAAGAAATAAATATAGTGATTCATCCAAGTGTAACACAGCACAGTAGGTACTGTTTGCCCAGCACAAAAAGGCAAGCGGAGCATGAAGAGAGAGAGAGAGAGAGAGAGAGAGAGAGAGAGAGAGAGAGAGAGAGAGAGAGAGAGAGAGAGAGAGAGAGAGAGAGAGAGAGAGAGAGAGAGAGAGAGAGAGAGAGAGAGAGAGAGAGAAGGATTTAAACTGTTTATTTGCTCTGGTAGTGGATCTGTTTACTACGAAATGAGAGTATGAGACACCACCCATGCTACCAGATCTAATGCTCGTCAGTAAATGCAGTAATAAGGTATTATGCATGAATGAGTTATGTGACAATACTGTGTATTTTACATGAACCTAGCTTCCGGAAGGCGCGCATAAACATAGCAAAAGTTATTAAGTTACACATTCCTCCACCTCTTGTAGTGGGCAGACAAATACTGTGTCCTCAAAACGTGTTTTGTATTTTAATTTCGTACAGTACTATGGGCGAATAATTTATTTGCGTTTTGTTGTAACATAAAAATTATAGCATAGCTTGTCAGACATACAAAATTTATAGAAAGGTAGAGTCAGGTTGAAAAATTCAATGCCATAGTCGGGATTTGAACCACGGATCTGGACGGAGAACGAATTTATAGTTAGCTCAGTTTTCGTGAAATGTCTGGAGTTTTTATATGCAAATCTCTTATCTTATTAAGAGTCGACTGTGTTCATCACGTTGGTAAAGCACATGCCAAAAAACCAAGAAGGCAGCGTGCCTGCAATATGCAAGCATGAGTTATATTAACATTCGGCGAAGGTCTGCAGTGTGCAGTACTGCACGTTACGTTGTGGCTGGCGTCTGAAATCTGCGCCGTGCCGAATCCCTTGGGGTACGGGAGGAAATGAAAAAAGGCAGGAAGTACTGGGGAGGAGATAAGGGTACCTGCCTCGGGTGAGGAGGTTAGTTCCGTTCACACTTCTCTCCGCAGTTTATGTATAGGTACGCCTGTCTGCGTACAAATTAGGAGTCCCCTGCAGGCCTGGCCGGGGAATGCCGCGCGCGTGTATGTGTCTTCTTCCTCTGCACCTTGTTCTTGTTAGTCTTATTAGTGAGTTTTCTTTCTCTTTTCCTTTTTCGGTTATAAAAAAGAAGCGCAAACTTAATATAGACGGTGTGGAAAAGAAGAGTTCATCTAGCTTTCGTTTTCATAAGAGTGGCGAATAAACAACATGACGTTTTACTTTTGCTATAATTAACTAACGAAAGAAGTTCTTGGAATGATCACATTAAGACAAACTGCTTTTCCTACTGTATATATTCCGCAACTGCTGACTGCTGATTCATTCACTCTATGCTGAATACTCTCTGCTCATTTGAGAACGCAACCCTATATGTATTATTTGACCTTTTACACCTGCCTCTAAGTTACTAGCTCTAATGAATATTTACTGAGTCTTATTGATCTTCCGTGCACGGTTAAGCATTTAGAAACTTAAACGAGAAAAATTTACTTATACAATTTGAACATGGGCGATCAGTGTGCAAACAGCAATATCTAAAACTTCACTTGTATCCGAACGAGAAGTCACAAAATGAAGTCAAAACGATATAGATTCAAAGCAAAGACAGTACACCATCATAGAGATGTCATGAAGGAAAAGAAACCAAACGGAATTGCATACGATGACCATGTAATACAGCTCTCGCTCCTATCGTTAGAGAAAAAAGGGTTCTGTATGCATTCAAATACCTTTGGACAAGTTAAACTGATTTGTTAAGCAAACGTCTAAGTAAAAGCATATAAAATATGCGAGAAAAACTTAAATATTTAGCAGATATGTTCTCTGTCAGTTCTATCCATTACAGGTAAATAAAATTCTTCTCTAACAATAACTCTCTACTACGCCCAATTAAATAACTTTGTTACACTGTTGTCCCTTTCTGACTAAAACTGGTCTTAACTGAATTCTAATAAAGGTGGCTTTGTTTTTTTTTTTTTTTAATTTACGTCGTCCAAAGTTAAGTCATATCGGACGATGAATGGAATGGATGAAATGATGCTCAAATGAGCCCAGAGTGCATGGAGCTTAGAGTTACTCGACATTCGTCTTTTAGGATAAGGCAATGCCCCGGAAAATCCCCTTATCCAGGTAATTCATCCTGATCCAGATTCGAACTCGGGACCTCTTGAACGTGAGGCTGACACGCTATTAGATACTCTATCGAAGCGGAAAAAGAGGTGGATTAAAATACATTCTGCATAATGATTAAGCAGAATAAGCACCATTACCATTGTGAGAGCATTTTTACGATCGAGGGACTTTGTACATTTTTTCCCTTTGTTCTTTCAGCATTTGTTGAGATGAATGACAACATCCCGTTTTTACAGCTTATTTTTTTCTTTCTATGAAGAAGAGAAGTGGATTGAAAATGGTTTCTAATATTTTTGTCATTGTGAACTGTGCATTCTGATAGTCATTTTTTCAATTAATAATGCATTTTAAACGAGGGGTGGTTACCCGTAAATCTTTCCCTCTTCTCTCTCTTTCTCTATGTCTCTCTCAGCTCCCTCCTCATATATTTTACGTCACCCACAAAGGCAGCATTACCTATGAAGCCACTGCTTTTCAATTACGTTCACTAGTTTTCATTTTGTGTTAATCGTTAGCTTTCTTGTATTAATTTTAAAATGTTCTCTTAAACTTCAATTCAATCACAAGCATAATCTAAGGAGAATCCTGACTAAAGCAAAGTCTATTTCTAGTTACCAATGGAATCCAACATCTATGGATTTTGAAGTTATGATGTGTTCACAGCGTAATCGAATAAACGATAACTAGTCAGCTGATTCCATAAATCGAAATCATGGTACATTGCAACGAAATCAAACCCATCTATTAGTGCACCTACCGCACATAGAGACCTCTCATTTTTTTACAGTAAATAATAATCTTAACTCGATTTAACCGCAAATTCATTTCGCGATAGCTTTTTTTATAGTTGCAGCAACAGACACTGTCAGTGTCCGCCATGCTTGGGTAGTCGCCTTTGTATGTTTCATTTCATTTCTATACATTTAATCACAAGACAGGTATTTGGCATTGGCGAATTGTATATTCATTGTATGTATGTTTAGTGCTGACAAATTACATAGTGAGCTCAAATTTGTATTAATTGTGTAACCGTTATTCTGTACCACTCTGCCCGCCTCGGTAGCGTAGATGGTAGCGTGTCTGCTTCACGTTCAAGAGTTCCCGAGTTCGAATCTCGGTCAGGGTGAGTTACCTGGATAAGGTTTTTTCCGGGGTTTTCTCTTATCCTTAAAGACGAATGTCGAGTAACTCTAAGCTCTATGGACCCTGGGCTCATTTAGGCATCATTTCACCCCATTTCATTCATCGTTCGATATGACTTAACGTTGGAGGACGTAAAATTACAAAAAAAAAAAAAAAGTGTTACTAAAATATCTAATTTGGGGTTTATCTGGCGACAGAGGTAAACTAAATGGGGGAAATCCATCCAGATCGATTGACACAGCATCAGCATCGATGGTAGCTTAGAGTAAACAAACGCAAGGACTTCAGCTGCAAAGGCGAGCTATTCTTTCCCTTTCACCAGTGAACAAGCTGGATTCAGCTCCAGATACAAATATGTGCATATGATGGACAGAAATGTGTCCTAGACTGGCTAGTTGAAACAGTTGGATTCAAAATGTACATAAATGCACCAGCATTATCTTGAAAATTAGGCATATTTTGTGTCAAATAATTTCAAATAATTGTGTTGTTCAACAATAAGCTATATTTTATTTTCCTTTAAGAAAATCTTAATAACATTGCTTGCTATTTATTCTATATTCTGAACACTTCATATACATTAAACTCAACATTTAAAAGTAACTCGCCCGCTCCGGTAGCGTGGTGGTAGCGTGTCTGCCTCACGTTCAAGAGGTCCCGAGTTCGAATCTCGGTCAGGGTGAGTTACCTGGATACGGTTTTTACCGGGGATTTCCCTTATCCTGATAGACGAATATCGGGTAACTCTAAGCTCTATGGACCCCGGGATCATTCGAGCATCATTTCATCCATTCCATTCATCGTCCGCTATGACTTAACGTTGGAGGACGTAAATTACTAAAAAGTAATTCTTCCCTTATTTGACAATTCTAATCTGCGTTAAGCATTAAACAAAATCCATGTATTTATTGTAAATGAAATACTACGTCTTTTGAAATTTTAATAACGTTCTGGAGTGTTGATTATGTTGTCTCAGATATGTGTTTTATCATAATGTTATACAGTTGATCTATTTTCTTCTAAGCTGGTGAGATTTCTAAAACATTATACCTTCTTTTATAAAATATAGATGCTTTATATGTAGGCAACTAAACTTTGCAATACGTGGCGTAGATTTGAAATTTTTCTGCACGTTTAGACGAATCAATGAGTGTAATGAATAAACTCCTCTCAAAATTCGCACTTCTAAATTAGCTCCAATGCTTGAAGAATCGACGTTAAGATAACTACTCTCAAAATTCGCACTTCTAAATTAGCTCCAATGCTTGAAGAATCGACGTTAAGATAACTACTCTCAAAATTCGCACTTCTAAATTAGCTCCAATGCTTGAAGAATCGACGTTAAGATAACTACTCTCAAAATTCGCACTTCTAAATTAGCTCCAATGCTTGAAGAATCGACGTTAAGATAACTACTCTCAAAATTCGCACTTCTAAATTAGCTCCAATGCTTGAAGAATCGACGTAAGACAACTCTCAAAATTCGCACTTCTAAATTAGCTCCAATGCTTGAAGAATCGACGTTAAGATAACTACTCTCAAAATTCGCACTTCTAAATTAGCTCCAATGCTTGAAGAATCGACGTAAGACAACTCCTCTCAAAATTCGCACTTCTAAATTAGCTCCAATGCTTGAAGAATCGACGTTAAGATAACTACTCTCAAAATTCGCACTTCTAAATTAGCTCCAATGCTTGAAGAACCGACGTAAGACAACTCCTCTCAAAATTCGCACTTCTAAATTAGCTCCAATGTTTGAAGAATCGACGTTAAGATAACTACTCTCAAAATTCGCACTTCTAAATTAGCTCCAATGCTTGAAGAATCGACGTAAGACAACTCCTCTCAAAATTCGCACTTCTAAATTAGCTCCAATGCTTGAAGAATCGACGTAAGACAACTCCTCTCAAAATTCGCACTTCTAAATTAGCTCCAATGCTTGAAGAATCGACGTAAGACAACTCCTCTCAAAATTCGCACTTCTAAATTAGCTCCAATGCTTGAAGAATCGACGTAAGACAACTCCTCTCAAAATTCGCACTTCTAAATTAGCTTCAATGCTTGAAGAATCGACGTTAAGATAACTACTCTCAAAATTCGCACTTCTAAATTAGCTCCAATGCTTGAAGAATCGACGTTAAGATAACTACTCTCAAAATTCGCACTTCTAAATTAGCTCCAATGCTTGAAGAATCGACGTAAGACAACTCCTCTCAAAATTCGCACTTCTAAATTAGCTCCAATGCTTGAAGAATCGACGTAAGACAACTCCTCTCAAAATTCGCACTTCTAAATTAGCTCCAATGCTTGAAGAATCGACGTTAAGATAAGTACTCTCAAAATTCGCACTTCTAAATTAGCTCCAATGCTTGAAGAATCGACGTTAAGATAACTACTCTCAAAATTCGCACTTCTAAATTAGCTCCAATGCTTGAAGAATCGACGTAAGACAACTCCTCTCAAAATTCGCACTTCTAAATTAGCTCCAATGCTTGAAGAATCGACGTAAGACACCCAAACCCACTTCAGCATAAGCATTGGACAGATAAGCCCAATCTTGTTTTATTTACATCGAACCAGTACTGATTGGTGCAGATGAGTAAGTATTTGTAACCTTTATCCTTAGAGTGCGAGCATTAGGCGCGTCCCAAAATTCTTGGACTCCAAAACAAGTTTCTTACATCTGCTTTGTTTTGTGAATCTCTACTTTAAAGCACTGTTTACCAGATTGGGTCCTGCAATCTCGCTCTCTCTCTCTCTCTCTCTCTCTCTCTCTCTCTCTCTCTCTCTCTCTCTCTCTCTCTCTCTCTCTCTCTCTCTCTCTCTCTCTCTCTCTCTCTCTCTCTCTCCCTCTCTCTTATGTTTGTCATTTTTAACATCCTCCCCCGTACGTCGTCTGGAAAGTTATACTTACTTCGCTAGATATCGTAAAACGTTAACTTCTCTAGTTCAGTTAGTTTTCTAGACGTTCATTCAGTAGCAAGAATGTTCCGCCCATAACGTTTTAAGATAACTGGCTCCTACTCCACCATTATCGTGAGACAGGAAATATGAAGGAAAACAACTAGACGGAGCGTTTGTATGCATCCGCGCATCATTTCTCCCAAAATATCATCTTTGGAAAAACATCATTTAGCGAAGCGTAGACCCGTGGATATGCTTCTGGAGCAACATAAAATAAAGTAGTTTTGTTGGAACACAGAGGTTAACGACCTTGAATTTCATGTTGAAGACTTCTTGATCCTTCACCATAAGCAGTTCGAGAAGAAACTTGGATTTGTTTGCTTTGTAATTTACGTCCTCCAACGTTCAGTCATATTGGACGCTGAATGGAATGGGTAATTTGATGATGCTCAAATGAACCCAGGGTCCATACAGCTCCCAACATTCGTCCTTCAGGATATGGGAAAACCTCAAAAAAAACTTATCCAGGGAACTCACCCTGACCGAGATTCGAACTCGGGACCTCTTGAACGCGAGGCAGACACGCTGCCATTTACGCTAACGAGGCGGGCACAAACTTGGATTAAAACACGACTACTGGTTATTCTCTAGCAAAAGAACGAAAAGAACCATTTCAATAACCATCTTCTAGTGGCACTCCAAATATACAAATATCTAGACCTTACATATTAATTTTGGTTTTCCGGACACTTAAGAATCATTAATTTACGTTTTATAATTGTTGGATATGAAGAATAAAACTTTGTGTAGATCTAAACTGCTTACCGCCTGCTTCAGCGTAACACCAAACAACCTTAGAGCATTTATTCTCCATTTAAAATACAGAGTTGTATTTTCCACTTTAATACACAATTTCTCAGATGATCTGTGGCAGCTAAACTGGTCAGCCACTTTCACGGAATGAGAACCTGAAATAGCAGCTAATTCGTACCAGGTATAACGCACGTGACCTAATAAGCGTGTTCTTCAGGTAGAGGGGCTACAAGCAAAGTTAAGCTTAGGTAATAACATATAATTCGTTCCAAAATATATGTTTATACTACAAAAACTAAATATGTGCGTTACGCAGTGTAATATTAAAGGTAAAGACTGGTAAAATATTTCGCAAAACAATTTCGGAATGGTAATCATTTTCACTAATATAAAGGGCCTCTAAGTAAATTTTATTCTGCTTTTGTTGCTGTTACAAGCATATAATCTTCCACTTAGCTTGGCAATGTGTAGATTTAAATGCGAGTGCAACAAGCATTTCATTTTCATTCAATCCTGTGGCATCCGACAACAGCCAGTTACGCAGTCAGTTGCTATCAGGGAAAGAAAAACTAGTTGCAATAAAACGCAGTCCGTATCAATTTAAGAACATAAAGCTTATCTTAATATTGTGACTAAGTCTCTTTCCTTCCAATTCGCTTAGTAGATAGTCTCTAATCTTTCGCAGTACAAGAACCTCTGTGCACTACAAATGTCGCGATCTCGTTCGCATAATGCTCTTCTATGTCGCATAGAAATCGCTAACTGACTAACTGGGTCATACGTGAGAATGCTTAGTTACTGGAATTTTCCATAGACTTCTAGAATGTTCGAGGTGGGGAGAAAGAATGTTCCAGAAACCCCTCTTTTTCTCTCAACAAGGCTTCTGATATTCACGCTGATTAAGTGTACGTCGGTCGGTTGGCGCATATTGTTCATAACTGATGCGATAGAGTCGGTATATCACGAGATTTTGGGAAAAGTATTCAACTGAAACTGAAATATTTGTATCAAACGTCTACAAGGTTACTGCTTTCAAATTGATATTCAAATTGATATACTAAAAACAAAATATATTGGGCATAAAATATGAGCCACTTAGTCTACACCTTTACTCTCTATAGCAAGACGTATTTTGATAAATTACAGAGTAGAATGATCTTATTTATTCTATTCAAAACATTCACGATGTAATACCTGTAATTCTGATTTACGTTTTCCAGGTAATAATGGGTTTAAAATACATCGTGCCTTTAAAAATGGAGAGAGAGACTTGTTACATCCCATTTTGCTATCCCTTATAATTTCTCAGGTATTCTGAATAATAATAATAATAATAATAATAATAATAATAATAATAATAATAATAATAATAATAATAATAATAATAATAATAATAATAATAATAATAATAATAATAATAATAATAATAATAATAATAATAATAATAATAATAATAATAATAATAATAATAATAATAATAATAATAATAATAATAATAATAATAATAATAATAATAATAATAATAATAATAATAATAATAATAATAATAATAATAATAATAATAATAATAATGATAATAAAATTTATCCAAAAGAAGTAAGCCTATTTTACCAGTAAGGTACGTTAGGGTTCTAGTTACAAAAACACATAAATATACAACAGATCAAAATAACAGAACATGATAATAATTATAACGGAAGATCTGTATTACAATATGAAAGAGGTCGAGTAAGATTATATATTTTTTTTGGAATGAAGATCACACCTAAATATTAAGTGTTCAACACTTCCACATTTACAGAGGTATCCATCAGGAGAATCTATAAGGAATCTTGGAAAGTAAGTTTTAAATTTCCCATGTCCGGTAGCAAACTGGGTCAAAATAAAATTAGGTGAAAAGAACTTGCAGTTTACACGATCAGTAACAGTAGGAAAAAATACATTTCGAGTGATTTGTCCTTTATACCTGTTTATCCAAGTACCGATCCACATTTCAAAAATTTATTTTTTCAATGTGTTTTTTTTATATAAAAAATGTGATTGTAGACTCTTTAAAACTGAATTCCTTTTGGGATAATGCGTAACGCTTAGCAATTTCATCTGCCCTCTCATTTCCACGTATACCCATATGGTCTCTAAACCATGGATACACACGTGATTGGTGTTTGTTATATCGTTCCTTATTTTGGTAGCAAGTGAACATGTAGCATATTTATCTCCGATAAAACTAACAGATGCCTGGGAATCACTGTGGATACATGCGCTATTGTTATTACTGTGGCACCACTCAACTGCTAGATTTAGTGCAAAAAGTGCGACCTGGAATATAGAGCAATTACGTGCAAATCTGTATCCTCTATAAGGAAACTCCACATTGCTTTTATCGAACACCATAAAAGCGCATCCCACACGAGCTGGATTCTCTTGATGATCAGAATATCACGAGCCATCTGTGAAGATATTGTATTCTGTATCACAAATATTAAAGGTGAGTCTGATGCCCATTACGCTAATCACGTGTCACTTTCTTAAAAATGCTTTCAAATTGTGAATTATGGGCAGCTTGATTGCATACCGAATATAAAAACTATACTCAAAATTTTAAAAAGAAGCTGTGCAATGTGTAGAGTTTAAACGCTCGCTTTTACTACATACGACAACGCAGGCGGTGATACTTGATGAATATTAAATTGAATAATTTTTAACTCCATATTTTAATTATATACTTTTTATGAAACCTGAGATGAAGATGGAGCAGCGGCGGAATGAGATGGCGGGGGAAACTGGAGATCCCGAAGAAAACCCGCTCAGCACCGTGTCTTTACGGTCTCCTGGGATCGAACCCGGGCAGCCTTGGTGAGAGCCAAGCAGTCCAGCTTCTCAGCCACGGCACGGCCAGGAGCTGTGCAATATAACTGTGCTGGATAAAGTAACGTTTAAGCAGGATACCAAAGAACAGAATGGGAAAACAATTAGTACACAAAATATAAATTAAGATTTATTATGAACATAATTCAAGGGATGTTAGACTTAACCAACGTTTTGCTCATGTATGCTGTGAGTCAACTGCTAAATCCGACGTGGATATCAATTTCCAAGTTTTTAAACGGCCAAAAATATTGGCATGTCTATGCATGCCGAGTAAACGCAGAGTAAACTGAGGCAAAGCAAACAACTTTACACCCAAGATTCACTTATTCAAACTAAAAGGAAGTGGGAATTAGCGAAACTTGATGACTAATTTCAAAACTGCATTAACTCATGAAACAGTCACCGACAAATAAATACAAGAATTATACATATATCTCTTTGGCTAAATGACTAGTTTGTGCTGCCTTTGTGTACATTATTGACCAACAAATCGCTACTATAATAGCATGAAACAATTTTCCGCACATGATTACTGTGGGATAATTTCGTAAAGCTAAATGTGTGACTCATGATTTCACGTTTTGCAACGTGGAAACGAGAGAGACTCTTTAGGTTACTGGATAGCGAACATGGTGGCCTTTGGCATTGCGAAACTTAAATCTGCCTATAATAGTGAATAGCTCTGAAATGGCTGAGACAAAAATATAAACGTATACTTAATGAGATAATAATCTCATATGAGATATAATGAGATCTGCGGCTTTTTTCCTAGGAAGACTTAATTCAATAAACGTGGCTTCACGTACTGTCTAAAAGTTGAAAAAATATTTTGTCTTGTCTCAGTAATACAATATCTCAAACAAGAATTTCTGTGTATTCTCTTAGTAAAGCAATAATCAAGACAAATGAGATTTTAAGCAAACGATCATTATTGAGAAAATAAAAAAATTTGAATTGTTTCCCTGTCTGGAGCTATATTTGGAACAGGAATTTGTTGCATCTTTTAATGAATCTTAGTCAAATATCAAATCAGATATTTATCCAACTTTTAGTTTCAATGTACGTTATTCAGATAAATACGTTATTTAGTGTTGTTTTGACTTTAAGAGCCAACACCTTATTTTCTTAACGGGAAAACAAATTTTACGACACTCTTGCTAACCACAACTTAAGTAGCGCTCCCTTAAAATAAGAGCACTATTATCCCAGTTTGTAATGGTGTATCTCGGTTGGGTTAGTTTCAAACTTCTTAAATCAGTGAACACCTTCCTCATTAGATTCTTCTGGTTTCGAATACAGCAGTTTCCTCGCTGCACCTTCAACTTTCGATCGTCATTACTACTTCAAGAGATTAAGAGCGTTTTCCTACTCCCGGCTGATCTCTCTTTCCATTTGCTTTTTTTCAGGATCCAATCTCTCTTTCCCCCAGAGAATGACATTCATAAGCCAACAGAAGAAGGATGGTATTAGTCGATGTTTGTAAATGGCTTTCCATTTACTCCTCTAAAATGTAAAGTTCTTCTTCAAAGAAAGAAGCCTTTCAGCTCGATTCTTACACTTCATACGTATGTTATTTGCCATAAATATTATGCATTCTTTATTTGCTGCTACTAATGCTTCTTTATAACATTATGTTTTCTGTAATAATGCCACTGAAATATACTGTGAGGTTCGTGCAGTCTTCACTTCTCTAAGTTCTATTTAACGAGGAGAATAGGAATAAATTTAGAGTATAATTAAACTTCAAAAATTAAATGGCCGTTCGAAAGTCGAAGAGAGGATCTTCGACTCCCGAATGCTCTTACAGCTAAGCTACTGTGGTGAGCTAATCATTGAAACTTCTCATATGATTTATAATAGGGATAATTGGCTATGGAGCTGTAATATGGGAAAATAGATTAAAATATCAGAAATATATTGAAATAATTAAAAGTGTTCAAAGAAAAGCTTTAATAAGATGCTTAGAAGTCGTAACAACACCAACTTTAGCTATTTCAGCAAGTTTGGCAATTTAGCCTATAGACTTAGTAATAAAACAGAGAGCAGCAAATTATTGGCTCAAAAGAAAAGATTTCTTAAAAATTGAACATGTTATAGGTGAATATTGTAGGAATATAGCAGAAATCAATAGGAAGCTTTTAAGAGATTGGCAACATGAATGGGATACATCACTTCAAGGAAGAACAACTTATAGTTTATATCCCAATATAAATGAAAGATTAAAATTAAAAGATATAGTACCAACAAGATTAGGTATCCAATACTTAAACGGGACATGGACCATATAATGTGTACTTTAAGAAAATAGGAAGGTTTTACACTAGTAATTGTGATCGATGTAATTTAAAGACACTTCAGAACACGCCCTATTTGAATGTAATAAATATGATGAAATTTTACGCGAGGAAAGGAAACAGCTAGAAAGTAAATATGTTTGGGACGTAGTTAGAAACACAAATGACTTCAAAATACTTGAAACGGCAGCAGGGAAGGTTTCCACTATAATTATGGAGAAATATAAACAACAAGGTACAAGGGAACATAATAACCAAGTACTACATGCCGGCGTTCGAAATCAGTCACCACAAATTAGAAGATCTGAGAGACTTAGACAACGTAATAGGATAGTAACGTGAATTTAATAAATAAAAGTTTGTAAAAATTCTTTCTACATACCTTTTTCGTTTAGTTTATCTTGCAAATGTAAAGCTACTGATAGTAGCTAGTTAGGTTAATTTTTGTAATGTAATTATAACACGTATCTGCAAAAACCATTTAATGTCTTAATGTAAAATTGTATTGTAAATAAGGAAATAATATTGTAAAAATAGGTCTCGGTGTAGCTTCTAGATGCCGAGACAAAAATGAAGCAGTATTTAATTATTTTTATCTGATTCAAACATCCAGGTAATCAATCTTCTTCACGGAGAATGCAAATGTTTAAATACAATATTCAAAATAGCCTTGTAACGTTCTTTGATTATCTTTGATTAACCTATGCATATGACAGAAACAAGAACAATTAATTCACTTCCTTACAAGTCATGTTAGAAAAATGTGTAGCATGTTAGAGGGAAGAGAGAGTGAGATAAAAAGAAATAGAAATTCTTCAAAACTAATGGGGTATTTCATAATTTTTTTCTGTAGAACACACCAAAGAATACATATTTTAAAAGAGGGTTTTCTGACATTTTCAAACTGTAATCAGCATCTGCGAACACACCGCTATATTCTTATAACTTCAATTTTCAGCTATTTTCGTACAGCACATCATAATAATTGTATATCCCGTTCTGAAAGTATTTATTTGGTTTCAAAGTTGCTTAGTATTTTTTAGTTTACTTAGTCGGATATATAAAATGACCAGAATGCTACAAATATAAAAATAAAATTTCAGAATCTTACTTTTATTTCTGAACTAGATTGTTATATTCTGAAATTAGTCATTTGTTAAAGCACAATGCATCACACATATTTCATTCATTTTTCTCCCACTTTATGACCTTCAACACAGCTAACATGAATTTATATAAAAAAGCCGATATGGATGCAAAAATGATGTAATTTTGTTTTCCTTTATTTGCTTTGTATTTATGTTTTAATCAAGCTAGTTAGCATTAGTTAAGTAATTTTATAATGAGAGAAAACTGCTACGAAAAGGTTTTAACTTGATGACACAGGACTGGAGAATCCTATTTTGTTGTATTTGTTCACACATTTTGCAAATATTTTAAAGTTGTGTTACACGACATGGGACCAAAACGAAGATACAACGGTTTCAAATATAATTTTCCGAAGTCTTCTAACGAGGATTCTTCCACCATCCCACTGTGACTCATAAGTTATGCAGCATTTCCAGAACTGTCAAGGGAAGTCAAGGAAATCGTACGCCCCACCGATATTTCACATCCTTTTGCGTGAATATCATGGGATTTTTCATCCGCCGTTTGTAATAATCGAGACTCAGTGAACTTGTAATTATAAGGAGTAAAGCGTAGGATTTCTATAAAAAGGGCTTTGCACAATTATTTCACGAAGAGGGGAAGTAAATGGGTTAATTCATTACGGTGTTTAAACGGCTAAACGTGCTATATCTTTTAAGTCAGCTAATCTCAGGAATTTCTACATTAGATTCGATGGATGGGATGAATGGGATGGATGGATAGACAGATTGGATAGCCTTTATTGCATTAAAGTTTACAGTATAGCAGCGTCGTGAATTAAAACTTACAAACCGACATTATAACACTCATTTACATAATATAATGGGTTGGCCACCAATGTATGACGTACATTGGTAGGCCTTTTGTAACTTTAAACAGAAAGCTCTGTTAATCTTTGTGGTAAAAATTATAAAACTACTCAAAACGCCTATAAAACTATTCTGTATTTCAGTATGTCTAAATTTCTTTGTTTATAAATTCAAACAGTTACATGTTGGGTAATTATGTATGTTTGAGCAAAATGTAAAGCCACTAATATTTTCCTTAACATATAAAAGACAAGTCAGCACATACATCGATGGCAACGTTAGAATACCTAAATGAATAAAAAGTTGTTTACAATGTTCTTTTGAATGAACTCTACAAATTAATCTAACAGCATTTTTTGTAATATAAAGATCTTAGCTGCTAAAGAGTGATTACCTAAAAAAAATAACAACATTATTTGCATACGAATAAATATGAGCATACTAAACCTTTATCAGAACGTCCTTGTTAACACTTCGACTTAAAATTCCCAAGAAGAAAATTCCTGTTGTGATCCTTTTATGCTATAGTAGATATGTGTTGATCAGCCAAGATCTGAATCGATGAATACATAAACATTTTATAGAAGATCCAGAACCACCAGTGTTAAATTTATACAGAATATCAGTGTTTTTTTTTCAGTGTTTATACTCAGATTGTTGGCATTACATCAATCATTAACAACTAAAGTTGCGATATGTAATTGAAGTTTTAATATGTTTTCAGCTTTAGTAATAAAAAGTAATAGTTAGATCATCAGCATCAAGATATGGAGCAAGGCTTTTATCATAAATTGAAAAAGGAAGATCATTAATATAGATAATAAAAAATACAGGTCCCAAATTTGAGCCTTGTGGAACTCCATAACTTATAGGTTTGAACTCGGATGATCTTCAATTAAAATAAGTTGCGTGGGACCCATTACTAAAATAAGAGTCACTGGATATGTTTATGTCAGCTAAACTATTTGCTAGAATATATCTAATATTTACACGTTTCTCTTTTTCAGTTGAAAAGAAAAACATCGAGTTTCTTAACACAGTAATAGCGAAATTAACATTTAAACATACCTCGGGGAAAGGTACGTATCATTTATTCCTTTAATTGCTCTCAGGACTTATACAAGTGGGAATAGTTTGCTGCCGTCAGTTTTCCAGCTCTTCTACTTTCAGATGCCACAAGTCAAGGTTGATTTTATCTGGAAAAAGTTTTAAGCTCATCCCCAACAGTGATAAAGAACGTCATTTATCATTTAAAAAACCCTGACCTATAATACTCTTGAATTCTTAGCTCACGCATTAAGGAAACAGGTTACCATCCATCATATGAACGGCCCATTTATCAAATAGCTACAGCCTTTGATAAAACACATGATTAAAGCTAATGCTGCTTCTATGAAATTCCACTATTCCATTGTTAAATTATTGTAATACTAGGCATAGGTATGCTTCTTTCGCTAACTTATAAGTAGGGAAAGGATTTTTAGGTGCCAAAAAGGTTACATTTATATACTTTTATGCATTAAAAAGTTGAAAATATTTACTAAAACAAAACAAAAATATTTTCTTTCATCTTTCTTTCCAGGAGAAACCTTATCCAGGTAACTCACCTGACCGAGATTCGAACTCGGGACCTCTTGAACGTGAGGCAGACACGCTACCATCTACGCTACCGAGGCGGGCCTCTGATGCGTTGCCTACCACAGAGACTTATTTACAACCATATTTGCGAAATATTGTTTTACTTCATGTCGCAATATAATGTATCTAAATAAACACTTTATTTATTTTATTTTATTTTAAATACAAAGGGAATACACACATATTTAAACACAGTTGCTATAAGCTGGCCTTAAAAAGCTATGTTATTTATATGAGATCGTAAGGAAGAAAGGGCCCGCCTCGGTAACGTGGAGGTAGAAGGTCTGCTTCACGTTCAAGAGGTCCCGAGTTCGAATCTCGGTCAGGGTGAGTTACCTGGATAGGATTTTTCCGGGGTTTTCCCTTATCCTGAAAGAAGAATGTCGGGTTATAAGCTCAATGGACCCTGGGCTCATTTGAGCGTCATTTCGTCCATTCCATTCATCGTCCGATATGACTTCACGCTGGAGGACCTAAATTACTTACAAAAAGGAAGAAAGAACTGAACAGTGACAGCACGTTAAAAATTCAAAGTAATTTTAACTGATATTTCAGAAATGGCTGATCGCATACATATAAAAGTGCAAATATGAAACAAAAGGTGCGCCTTAAAGCAATCTACATTTTTGTGCAGTGCATTTGTTCTATATCTTATCTATAGGTTATACAAAATTATGAATTTATTCGTTCATATCGTATTCCCCAAAAATTCTACATACAAATATATTGCATACGGTCATGTAAATTATACAGAATTTTTTCAAGGGAAAAACATAGAAAAATGTTTCCTCTAAAGGGCAGTTTGGGATGACGAATTTCCTTAAAAACACTGTCTTATTTTCTGAAAAATCAACATCAATCTTAAGTCAAGATATTTATCATACTTTTTGAGTTAGTTGATCATGGACTATAAACATGATTTTCCAAGATGTTTTCTTTT
This sequence comes from Mantis religiosa, assembly GCA_030765055.1. NCBI lineage: Eukaryota > Metazoa > Arthropoda > Insecta > Mantodea > Mantidae > Mantis > Mantis religiosa. The sequence continues at coordinate 82,471,340 of CM060954.1, forward strand.
TGGTTCAAGAGGTTTCAAAACGCGCATTTCCAATAAAGTTTTGATATCGAATTTTGAGCGGAACACAACACCTCTGCCTACTAGGTATGTAGTATGTGGTAGAGGAGATAAGCGCAGGCAGTTAGGGAACATATTTTATAGCACACTTAAAAATAAACATTGTGTTAAAAGTCAGTTTTGAATCTCCATTAAAAAACTTAACTGTGGCTTAATGTAGTCTGGATTTTGATTTTCTTCCCTACGTTAATGTAGATAATTCATCATTTTGAAGCTCGCTACATCCAACACAGAGCATTAATTTATGAAAAATGCAAGTTAATTCAGCTCTTTGTGCTCCCTATTACGATGTACCGGCTTTAAACTAAACACGTAAAAGCATCTACACTGAGAGAATTCCTATCATGTTTGTGCTCCGTTCTGCTTTGGGAATTTAATTTGAAGCGCTCTCTACGCAAACGTGAGTAATTAGTTTAAGCTTAGTGTTTCGGCCTGGTGAAGCCTTTAACTTGAATTAGGTTTGCTGGGAAGTGGAAACAGCTGATGTCTGCAAGCGATGCAAGGGGTCGCCAGCACCGCTCTCTGGAGGCCAGTTGAGTTGCCCTCTTGCAGATTACTCGCACGACCCACCCGGGGAGGCACACAATGCACATATCATCAGTATTTCCTTCCTGTCCTTGTAGCCTAAAATGGACTGCTTTATAGCGCGATGCATCAAGGTCATTCCGTTGATGGAGGATGAGCAGGCCACATTACCAAGCCAACAAATTAGGGAAGGGGAAGTAATGGCTTGTGGCACAGTTCATAATACGAACAACACTTTAAGGCAAGTCCTGTTGTCGATCAGTTGAAAACTTTGCTTATTTAAAGCGATAATATCCAGAGTATTTGTGGTAATGCTATATAACTTAAAGTAAATTTATTTACTGTGAGCAATAAAACGGTCAGAATCAGTACGACACATTTAGCATTTTATTATGCCGTGGTACCATTTAAAAACAAAGACTATAACGTATAAAGAACGTGTATTTCACATAGTTTTCTATTTACCTTTAAACAAAGTCTGCCACGGACCTTATTTGTACCTTACTCAGGTACTTCGAACGGGAATGGGCCGATAAAAATAATACCAGTTCATCAATATTTAAGTAAGAATATGGTTTCTATATTATAGAGGGCAAGTTGTCCAGGTAACTCACCCTGACCGAGATTCGAACTCGGGACCTCTTGAACGTGAGGCACACACGCTACCATCTACGCTATCGAGGCGGGCACTGTAGGCATATGCTCATATTTCTACTGTGATAAGTTTGATCATTGTTGGTTCTTTGTCCTAGGTCTCTAAATGCTAATCAACTTCGATAAATTTCGTCATTCACTGATTTTATTCCTGGAACACACGTGCTCACATATAATCTTACCACAGCAGGTCATAAGACCCTACTGCCTCGCTTACGAAGCATTCTACAGTCTGGTTTTTAAAAGAAGATACGTGAAGGTCATCAAGCAAGGGTCGCAAAGGGCAAGAGGGGAAGGTCGTTGCTATGGTAACGTAAGCAAAGATTGCCAGATTGGTTACACTGGTAAATCACATACTCTGATGGCCGGAACCCTTGTTTATGTTTCAAGTGTTGAGAGGATAAAGAACATTACTTCCTGTCTGGTGTTGGGCAACATTGCGGAACCTCACATGGAGAAACAGATGACCTTCACGTTATCTTCTTTTAAAAATCAGACTGTATGTAGCTCGAGTTTTGCCAGTTGTGCATGTGTCTTAACTAAATCTACCATTCATCCTCTCATCATTATAAAGATGCTAGTTTTAGAGAACTTTCAGGTCGAATATTCACACCTCTTCCACGCCGGGCAGTGTTTTGTTGATGACGGTAAAACTGGGTGTAAGCATACTGCGGCCTCTGTTACTCTACCAGAACAGAACATGGAATATCTTAGGGCGGAAGTAGGAGGACAATTTTATATTTTTAAACCAAATCTTTCAACGAGTGCTGATTACCCCAGCACTTGAGTTATAACTCTTCCTGTTTTCCCGGGAGTCGGCAAGGCAAGGCGGCAGTTGGCAGGCTGAGGAACAGCCCGAAGGGGGTTAAGTCGTGTACCTGCTCTGGAAAGAGCTTAACCACGTAGTGACGGGATGTGTATGTTGCAGGGTGTCGGGTGAAAATTATGTATGGGGAAAGAAAGGAGGTTGCTTCTCTCGGATCGGGCTCCCACCCTTCATTTTCTGAGCGCTGGGGTTCTCCGGGCCGTTTTCCTTTTCTCTTGAATCGAAGCTGTCTTCGGCGTTTATCACATCTTGGGCGAGTGTTTCTGCTACCCCTTTTAGGTTTTTGATGTAAATTTTTGCCCTTCTGGGTCTTCACTGATCGTGTCTTGGTGAGCTTTTGCTATATTTATTGGGCCAAAAACTGTAAGCCTCGAAGCTTTTAACTTGTGTCTTCTCTTCCAAATCTGTGGGTTTGTTGAGGTGGCTGCTAGCAGGCTTAGCATTATTTATATGGGTAAATCGGACACCTTTAACTGTTTGCTTTACCCTAGTATGATTCGTGCATTGAATTTTTTTTTCTTCAAAAGCTGATCGTTACCTGATTTGGTGGTTTGTTTTAAATTTGGTCAAGTGTTATTTATGGCATACTGGATGTGCTTTGCTGTCCTAATTGAGTGCGCTTAGTGTGGGTTTACTAGCTAGCGCCACCATATATTTACAATCATTAGTGGTGAACTTTCTGTTCTCAGTTTCAATTTGAGATTGTTGCGTCATGCTAATAATTCAGGTAAACTTAAAATTTATTCTTGTTGCTGAATGTAATCCCCATGCACCACGCTGTTGCCTGTGTTGGGTTTAAGGGAATACGAGTACACCCTGTTTGATTATACGGTTATGTCTATAAAATTCTAACGCCCGATATTAAAATCACGTTAACAAATGCAAGTAACAACATTGTTACAGCGTTAACAAAAGTATTAAAATTCTTGCATTTCACTAACTTGTTTTCTGAAAATGTTACAGGTGTTAACGCCTAGAGACGCAAATATTACAGATATAGAAGGCTGTAGATGAATCGTATTATTTTCTGAACGTACTGCGATGTGCTTTTATTTTCACTTTCGTTTACACACAGCTAAAGAAATGGTGGGTGAACAAATTCAGAAGAGAAGCCGTGGGACAATTTCTCATCCATCAAGAAAGAATTGTTAGTTCAATTACTAACAAAATATTAGGATACTGTAGAAAATATGAGGACGATTGCGGTAAATGTGAAAGAGAAAGATGTCACGTGGGAAAATATTGGATATGAGTTTATTCGAATGCAAATGTCACAACCAGAAGTAAGAAACAACTTCGTCAATATTACGTAAATTTAAAAGAATGTGCTAAGGACAGACGTGACGAGAGATTGAACGTTTCAAGACAGGAGGAGAACGGTGTATTAACCTCAGAATTTAGTGAATTATAAAATAGCAAAGTTATTAATGCTTGAAGCAAAAGCGAGATCAGCATATTCCTATTCGATGCATATTCTAACCTCTCTTGTACTTCCGCAGTAACCTTCATAACAACTTTTTTCGACAGTTTATACCTCCGTAGAAAATCTTCTTCTGGTAGATCGTCAAAATTATTTCTCCTCATAGGTCGTTCTCTATTATGAATGTCATTTACACGGTCTAAATATAGTAAATCGACATCCAAAGCTGTGTTCACTCCCACCATCTCGACATTTCTGCAATTGTTAACAACTTAGCAACAGAAATATGGCTTGTTAGTTTAACAAGAGATTTAACACGAGTGTTAAGCTAACCTTGTAGATGAAATGCGATTTTTGTTATAACTATTGCTAAACAGACTAAAAGCGTCTTAATTCTTAAATTCTGTTAGTGAAATCGGGATAAGAGGTTATATTAAAGCTTAAACTGTTAAAGAGGCATCTATAAGTCAGTTCATTGATTGCCGCTCCCGTATCGTGGACCTCTGTTTATCCTTAAGTGAGGTAGGGACAAAAGGTATAGATATTTTGTAGTGGCAGTGAGATGTTTGGTGAGCGTCAGTCAGCTGAGCAGAGAGCTGCGTCACCAACTTAGCACTTTTGCAGCGTTAAAATGTAAGACATATGAACGTGATAACTAGTACGTTATGACACTTTTATTGCTAATAGCATCGTTAATAATCCTGCTACTAAGACATAAGCAAGCTCGAAAGTAAACGTACATAGTCCTTAAATGTTTCTGACCTCTCAATCATTAGATGAAGATGGAAGGGCCTTTATATAGGTCGTACAACTCACTTCGCATTATTTGTGATGAAGATTTAAACAAAGTTCAAGTCTTTCCCCTTGAACTCAAATGTTTCTCAAGTCAAATTCATCAAAGAGAAGGAATTTAGCTGATATGACATCTAGGACAGAAGCACTGAAGCTATCTTTTCACGTAGATGCGCGAGGAATATTTCGCTAATTAAAACGAACTTGGAGGTGACGGAAAGAGTGATAACTTGCAATTGGGAGGGAATCATTTAGCTCGATGAGCTCTCGGATGAATGTCACTTGCAGCTAATAGCTGCATTACCAGCCAATGGAGAGATGATGCGAGGCACAAGCGTCAGCGTAATAACATTGTTAATGAAGCCACCTCAAATCGATAGGTCCCCTTGCTTAGCGCATCCCATTTCGCGTGAAGCTCAAACTCCGGATGTCCTGAGGGCTCTACGGGTTACACAGGTCACCGACCATAGCCGGGTGGCGTCCAGCTCTCAGATCCCTCCAAGCTCATACTAACTTTTATTATAAAGTATTACTCAATTTAATGCAGAATCTATTTCTAGAACAGTAACCGCTGTTACAGAACATAACTTTGCACTTCTTGCTTATGGATAACGCATATCTATTTTTTACGGATAGAAAACAAGAGTAATTTTAAATTTTTCCGTACAGTGTTCATTTACTTATACATCACGTAACCTCTTAAGAAAATATAATTTTTATACGATGTGATTTCCTCTCAGTGAGTACACTTGATCGGCAGATTTCGTGTTATCTTGTAAGCCCCGCAGACAGCAACGATAATTATGATAATATGGTCTAGTTAGGTATATATAGACGAATATAAAAAGCTTTGAAAAGATATTGTAGCCTCCTGTTTCTTTTCCTTTTTTTTTTTTTTTTTGCCAAGATGAAAAATACAAAATCAGGGCGAAACCTGCCCTTTGTTAATGGCAGGATACACATTTCCACATTCTCTGTAGGAGTGGCCGCGCCATGACTGAGTGGTTAGACCGCTCGACTCTCACCAAGGCAACCGCAAAGTGGGATTTGTGGTAGACAACACGGCGCTCGGACGGGTTTTCTCCGGGATCTCCGGTTTCCCCCGCCATCGCATTCCACCGAGGCTCCAACTTCATCTCATGTATCATCAGTGTCGCCGCATGCGGTGCCGCATGTAGTAAAAGCGGGCGTTAAACACTACACTACACACATATATCTGTACGAATAATATAATTATCAAGCGAATGTACCCTTATACAACACACTGGTGACCAAAATACTGTCAAGTAACATAATAGTTTGTGAATAGAGACAAAAAAAAAAAGCATTACAAGTAAACTATCAACAGAACTCAATAACTGTAATTAACTTATTGATAACAACCGGCCTGGCAGTCCTTATAAGATCATGTATTTGTTTCTTTTCATTTAATAGGAGGATAATCCAGAAGGTAACAACTACTTTGCGGATCACTATCACTCATCTAGTGATAGTGATACAAAGAGCCGCCGAGTATGACGTGGATAAATGAATACTCCGAAGTTGAAACCTGTAGAAATTTACCGTCAACCAAACTACGTAGGGATACAATAATTTATGAAGGAAAAGCGCGAGAAAGTGATGTGAAATATTCAAGAATAGACGAAGTAATTTGGTTATTAAGACTCAATACAGTAGTTCGTCACTCTTCAGATGATTTGAAGAATCAATGAATAACAAAATCTTGTAAGACAGATTTGTAACCCCAGACAAGCTACTGACTTCGTTGTCAAACATTGCTCGTTCTTTGCTTGGTGAAATTGTACCCGACTTAATGGAATGGCAGAAACAATCATTTTTTAAAATTTGTAAACAGATATCACAAGTGCTTAAACAACAGAGGCGATTACGCAGAGTATTAAGTATAGTTCAGCTTTATAAACGATAGTTTCAAAACATTTGGTACTATCCCTACCGCTTGCTGTAGGTGGAGTTACTTGCAGTAAGTTCGATATCAAGATTTTATCGGAGATACATCTGTGGGATGTGTTGAATCCCAAACACCAGGTTCATAAAATGTTATGTGTATGTCTGAAAGAGGAATCACTTAAAACTGAAGGTTGGTTAAATAACAAGCTGATATATTCAGCATCTTCCAAGGATGCTACATATCCCCAACCCAAAGTACCCTTTTAATGGAAATGTTCTCCAAATTTTGATTTTCTAAAAAAAAATATTATTATTATTATTATTTATTTATTTATTTATTTACTTTCGATTAAGATATCACGTATTTAAAATATTTCTATGAGAAATGAGATGTAAGTTTAACATGAATTTCCTAGGGATAGCATCTGAAGTCTGAATGGTTTTTGCTTATCGTAAGAGAGACAAAATCATATACTATATAAAACTGCAGATCTGGTTAAAGCACACCATTTACGAATAGTTTTATGATCGAATAAACCATTCCCGCGATATTTTTTGTGCCATTTGTTTGAATTTTCCAGTAGTTTTCTCAAATGGCAAAATTTTAATCTTTTTCTATATCCAGATGTACAAAGGGTGAAATGTCAAAGCTTTCACATTAACGACCAGCCTTTAAAAGATTTGATTATACACTAAGCTAAATCCCCTATTCCCAGTACTTACAAGACGCTATAGCATAATAAAACCATTTCTACATTTTATATTAACACGAAGTACACAGAAGAATAAGCGTGTGTAAGAATTCTTTGTAGAGAAAGTTGTATGAACCCAGTACAAATGTTTTTAAAATGTATTATAGATAGTTATGTGAACCTAGCACAAATATTTCTAAAATGTATTAAAGATCCCTTAGCAAAACTATCGGCCACTTCATACCCGCAGCGTCCTGCTTCTCTCCCAAGGAGCTGCCTATGGGTGGAGTGATCAACTCCCAATATGTCGCTTAATGACGGAATAAGTGTCTGCAGAGATTCAACCGATTTTCATAAGCGTCCCTGGAAATTCCTCTAGGTAATTTTTGAATGCTATTCCTGATTTCTGTAATCATTTTCCGGGTTTAAAAATTTATGCGACTGTAAATAAACTTTTTTGGGATGTTATTCTCTTTGACAACAAAGTTTCCTTTAATGTACAGACGTTCCTCGAATTTTCCACTTTTAATAAACTAGCCCCTAAGACACATGTACACATTCTTAAAAGTTATGCACATGAATGTGTATATATATATATATATATATATATATATTTTAAAGCCTTAGATTTATAATAATGATCAGAATTTTTAAACTTCCCTTTTTAAGTTCAGCAAACTGAAACGCCAACTTCCATTAATTTTCTGCGTGCAATTAAAATTTTTATCTGTCCAAAAACGTATCTTTTTTCCAGCCGTTACCTTCCAACGTATCTAATAAAAAGGACCGCACCAGAGAGATGAAAAGAAATACAACTTGCAATTGTTCCTTTGCCGTACCCTTGCAATTACGACACGTTCAGAGGAGAACAATGGCGAGAGTCTGAATATGACCGCATGCCGCTGTGTTCGATAGACGCAATTCAAACTCTGAATGCCAGAGTTTTTAAAAAGAATCAGAAACGGCGCCTTTAATTATGAGGGAGGACCAGTCGGCGCTATACTTTGTGACGTGATGAGCGCTACCGCATGCACACAAACACACAGAGATGAGATATGTAATAATGAGGAGAGATTCTCATAGGGCAAAAAGGGTGCATATACGCTATTTTCAAAAATATTTTCGACGTTTGCCTTTCAATAATGAAAGCCTTTTCAGGCAGCAGTGCCTAAATGGGCCTTCAGGTTATTTTTCTCCTGTATTAGAGCACAAAGAAGACGAAGCTTTAAATATCTATATTTATATGCGTGCTCTTTATAGAGTAAATGACGCACTGTATGCAACCCAGAACTTTTATATCGCATTGCTATTAATTCATCATTATCAGAAATACTTTTTGTGATTATATACTCTGGTGAACGAAATCACACTCTGTTCTTGCCCGCCTCGGTAGCGTCTCTGCCTCACGTTCAAGAGGTCCCGAGTTCGAATCTCGGTCAGGGTGAGTTACCTGGATAAGGTTTTTATCCGGGGGTTTCCATTGCTCAATGTATCCCGGACTCATTTGAGCATCATTTCACCCATTTCATTCATCGTCCGATATGACTTGGCGTTGGAGAACGTAAATTAAAAAAAAGGGGGGGGGGAAGCAGGAAATAAAGTAAAAGCATTTCACTTACTCAAATAAATCTACATTTTAAATATCAATATATGAATAAGCATTCCAAACGATGGCCTTCTAAATTCCACAATTTGCCAAGAAACCTCTTCAAATTACGGTGTAAAGACCAGACCTTACTAGCATTAGGTTCCGCCGACACTAAGGCCCTTCCAGCTACCAATGCAGAAGAGAGCCCGCCTCGGTAGCGTGGTGGTAGCGTGTCTGCCTCACGTTCAAGAGGTCCTGAGTTCGAATCTCGGTCAGGGTGAGTTACCCGGATAAGGTTTATTCCAGGGTTTTCCCTTATCCTTAAAGACGAATATCAGGTATGCTCTATGGACCCTGGGCTCATTTGAGCACCATTTCACCCATTTCATTCATCGTCCGATATGGCTGTACGTTGGAGGACGTAAATTAAAAGAAATGCAGGAGAGCAGAGAACATGCGCACAGTACAAATCCGGAATAAATATTACTATTGATTCTGTGAAGTGCACTTCCAAACTTTGTAAATCATTTCCCCCTATCCTGAATACCTCTCGGTTTTTCTTTATTTTCGTAAGTAGTTTGGACAGTATACGTTGCGAAACATGAATATTATTATTAGTTACCAAATTAGCGGAGTTCCACCTGGATCTAGAGGGTTTGGCTGCTGGTATTACTACAAAAAATATGTGATCCAGCCAAGCGTTTTTATTTTTTTATTTTATTATCCACCGATCAGCAAGTATACTTTACAGGTGTTTGTTATTGAGAAACTTAGTAATAGTACACATAACAATTGAGTTAGCCGTGAACGACTCCTCTAACTAAATATGGCAGGGTCACTATAACACAAATTGAGGACTTTAAGTTTGATAGGTATCACTCGTCTTGGTAGTCTGTACTGGAGAGGTCACTCAGGAGAAGATCTTGTGGGAGTCTGCGCTTGAGGCGAGGTGGTTGGCGAGTGCGAGCGCCGAGATTGTACGAAACAGCTCCAGGGACCTCCTGGAGATGGTCAAAGAGAGGTCGTGCCAGCCGGCAATGAATCCTGGTATAATAACTGCATAAACACAAAGAGGTTTAATTTATTTGTCATTTGAGTTTGAAAAGCTTCTGTACTAAAAGCAGTTCTACAAATGTTTATTGCGATTAACCAGAACTGTATAAAATTGGATTTTTTTTTTACCCCCGGTAAAGTAAGGGGAGCTGAATTTCAAAGCCGATATGTAGTAACAGCTCTTAAAATATTTGACTATCGCCTTACTTAATCCCCATATTCTCAATATACCTGCATGGAAACATACAATAAAACCATTTCTGCAAATGTATAACTCACTAACAAGAAGTAGATAGAAGAATGTGTGCCTGTAAGAATAGTTTGTTCAAGAATGAGTAGAGAAAGTCATGTCGAGTTCAGCAAATTAAAATTTTATGTTATAATCATACGATTAAGCATATAATTCTAAGTTATTACTGAATAGCTAAATTTAAATGTATACTATACCTGCCAAACTGCACAGGGATGCTTCTCCTGGGATTAAACTAACATTTTCCTGAAAGTTGAAGCATTAGGATACCGTTCGGACAAATACGCGCAGTTTAAGGCCCTCTGGGACCGCTCTTCGGCAAAGTCCTCTGTGACATGCCTTCGCAGAACGTGATCCAAGTCCGCTTCTCTACCTGCATCATATTCTGAATATTTCAAGTTCCAAATCCCCAAGGCACAGTGCAGTGTTTTCTATGGGAAGATGAACAGGTTAACTGCACGATCACGTGTAGGTACTATCAGGTCGATGTCAATAAATATTTCACAAACTTGTAACTGAGGACACCTAGACCTTTCCTTGCAAGTACTGTTATGTTCTAACAGCGCGCTAGAGTATTAGAAACTGCAATGCTGAAAAATAAATTTGCGTTGAACTGTGTTTGATAATCAATTCGCCCTTCTAACTAAAGTGTCAATTGGTATAGCACTCTTGTGTAGCGACTTTAGGATGTAATTCAGATCTTGCATACGTAGTTCTATTTTTGGTATGCCACAGTATACAGTGCGTAACTAACATCACACCCATCCTTTTCACTGGTGATGGAACGGTATATCGAAATACTTTAGCACGTTTCATTTTCACCTCAGATATATTTGGCTGTTAAGCTCAGTGAACTTGAGAGTAAAGCTAGCTTAGTCATATGGCTTTATAGCAAATGATGTAGATGCCCTTCAAGAAGTTTTATCTAGAGGCAGAACTGACAACTCTGTTCACGTTACTGGCGTAACTGCATTACTCTCACACCTTTTTACTCACTCCACACGTTTCTTTCTGTCCCTCTCCTTCTTCCTCTCATAATGCACTTTCTTCGCTCTAACCCCTTCCATTGTACCTTTCATCCCTCCAATTTGTCCCTTTCTGTTGCCTTTCTCTTTCTCTCTGTACGAAATACACTGTCAAATGTTCTAAAATGTGTGATTCTTTTCAAGTTAATAAAGACTAAAATAAAAGTAAAGGAAAGCTTGATAGTAAACTAACTTGATGCTCTACTTAAGACTTTAAAATGGTCGGAACTATACCGTTTACCTGGTAGGGGACCTATGCATACGAATAACAGTAAACTATATTTTTATAACTCTCACGTGTGGTGGCCGGGTGTAAAGAATAACCCCAAGGTAGCTATGCCTGTGTAAAAGGCAACTAAAATGGGGGTATAAGTGGGCCACCCAGTTCCAGGGGATATAAATGTGGGACCTGGTCCTCCAGGTTGGGGTTTGGTGTGGGGCTACCGACCCTACACCCTAAATAGATCAAGTTGAGAAGACTACAGAGGAGCCTAATATTGGAGGGCTAAGACCGAGAATGAGATGGGAGGATGCCATACAGAATGATGCTAAACAGATAGTGGAGAAGGGAAGAAAAAGAGGAATGGAGGCGCCTGCTGAAGGTGGCCAAGGGCCAGAAGGGGTTGTAGCACTACTCGAAGAAGAAAAAGATTTTTATAGCTTCTTAAATTCGTCCTATACAAATGTTGTATGTGATAAAATTATCAGAACATTAAGATTATAAGCCTTTTTTTTCTCAAACAGACGGTTACATAAATTGTTCATCCAAAATATAGCATTATTAGCTGATTTTCGGGTATCACTTTATTATTTGATTACATATTTATTACTGCTATATAGACTAGTATGCCTAACCGGAGTTCACTTGTGCACCTGAGGTAACAACGAGATATCCAGTCATTGGTTAGAATACATAAGCAGCAATGGTCACTATAGTTCATTTTTTCGGTCTGTTTCATTGCAGAAGAAGTTTTAGACAGCATCCCAACTTTTTTCCGTATACCGGGACATTAAAAGAGGGCACTCGGTCAGGGTGAATTATCTGAATAGTTTTCTTTTTTCGCGATATTTCCTTATGCTGAAAATGAATGTTGGGTAACCCTAACCTCTATGACGCTACGCCCATATGAGCATCATTTCAGTCATTTCATTTCATTCATCGAACGATATGACCTATACTGGAGGGGGAGGGGAATCTGAATGTTGCCGCATTTCTTCTATATCTACCCATAGTACAGCTTACCAATGCACGTGTTCCACTTGTGAAAACGTTTTACCAGAATGATAAAATCAGATATGAGTAACTGACTTTGCGGAATTCTAGGGCGTGGTGAAACATCCAATGAATTAACAGTTTGCAGGATTTTGAAAAATCTTAATAAAACGGGCTCAACAGTCCTGGGCATCTCGTTCTGGCCCATCTGAACAAAACATTGCGTGGCTGGTGACAGTGCAGCTGATCGTATAATGAAATCGGATCGTCACCATTCCCATGCATTGAGCATGGGTTGTGCTTCAGTATGGAGAATTTTAGGGTTTTATCTTCATTACTACCTTCACAAAATTCACTTAACCCAGCAGCTAAAAGTAACCCATCACGAGAAGAGGCAAAGTTTTGTTAAATGGTTTCTGCGAAAACAGAAGGTTGCGAACAAAATCAACTTCAGTGACGAGGCACACTTCTATCTGAATAAACGGATTTGTGAATCAGCAGACTTGCGGATCAGAAAATCCTTGCATAATTCAAGAAAGGGAAATGCAATCACAAGAGTACTAGATGAGCGCGACTGTTTGGACAAGCGATATAATGGCTCTTATTTTTCTGAAGATGAGGCGGGACAGGCTGTGACAGTTAATGTGAACCGATACCTTACGACGATAACAGTTTTTGTGGCCTCAATTCAGAGGAACGACGTTCAAGATTTGAAGTTCCAGTAGGATGGCTCCACTTGCCATGCTACACGTGAAGCAATCCTCTTGCTCCGTGAGGGGTTCCTGGAACGCCTCATCTCGCGTAACGATCACCATCAAAGACCAAATTAATGTGGCTTAACTCGTGGTGACTCTTTTTCTTTAGGGTACTCTTAAATCATGGACAATGTCTTAAACACCGAAACATAAGTGAATTAAAAGAGGAAATTCCAGTTGTCAGCAGCATCCAAGTAGAAACCTTGTTGCGGGATTTTTAATGGTGATGTGGGACGGGATGATCCTCACCTGCACTCGTCCCGCGTTGCATCTAGGGTTGCTGGTTGAATTCAGCCCTCCGAGAAGAAGATGATGAAGCCACGGGTTTATACGTTTTATCGATGCGAGTCTTCAGCTCAGATCTAGCACCTAGCGCCTCTAAACGCTCTCCGGCGCTGCTCCAGTCGATACATGAAAACTCCGTAACTCAGGCGTGGTTTTGAACGAGGGAAATTAATTTTTTATCTTCTGAAGAAATAATTCCATATTTTTAGATAAATATAATTTAATTACTTTAATTTGGAGTGATAAATTTACATAACACGACGTAACGTAGATCAACATACAATGAGCTTGATCAATCTAATTGAATTGTATTTACGCAGAAATTGTAAAATAAGTTTTATAATCTCTTTAGATTATAGAATATAATTTACATCTTTCCTACACGACATTCCGACACAATTGTACGTTCGTTCACTTCAATATTTGCAAATGCGAAACACGTTTGTTCACTTCGCAGTCACCATCGAAAGACGCTTCCTTTCGTAAATCTTTCTCCTCAAGATTATTGACGTTTTTCTTCACAACACTGAATATACATTATTACACAATATCTTTTCTTTTAGATCACTCTCCTGTACGTCCACTCATCACCATAAAACTTTCATCTTATCCGTGTCCTTTTTCCACAAGATTATTGATTTTCTCTCTTCACGGCAACCGTTCATTTCTTTATACTAACTCACTTGTACCAACCAATATACATATCTTGTTTATTTTTTCTAGAATTTCACTACCAAACATAATATAAACATTATAATAGTTTTAAATTTTTTAAATTCTAAATAACACTACCAAGTACATAAACAAAACTCACTTTTTGTGCCAAACAAAAACAACCGTTACAACCTGAATGGCAGTCACAGCGAATTTCACGGACAGAGTTGTTGCATGATATGTACGAAACATATGTAGACAGTACACCTGCGTTTGTGTACACCACTGCTTTACTACAAAAAATAACAGAGCTAGAGTAAGCAATCTTTAGTTCAAAACAACTCAATGTTGAATTAATATGAGAGCGCTTGGGACATGTTATCATCATAGAGTAAAAAAGCAAAATATGGGAGGGGGGAATGAGTCGACAATGACAAGTCATTGACAAAGCTTCATGACAGGTGCAGCTGTGCCAGATACAACAACAGTTATTATGTACTTGCTCTGTGGTTTTGTTCAAGCCCGCTGGAAATATTTCGTAGGAGAAGAAACAAGTAAATAGTCGTTTTACTGATATGAGTATTGAAAGCGGCTTGTTTAGAAACAACCTTGTCTGCAATACATTTCTTCATTACCTGTCCGAAGTTTTCACAGCCAGCTTATTATCCTTGTTAAGAAACAAGAGCATATGAGAGACATGTTTATATATCAACAATGAACTTTAACGTACTTCGGCATATATGTAACATTATTTTTCAATGACAGTTACAAAAAGGGGAGTAATTAGGCTCCTGAGCGATGCATCTCCTCTGTATGAGAAAATCAGCCGATTGCAAAGTCTGAAAATCCTCATGCTGAAGAGGGAACCCACGACTGGCATTCGACTGGACAATGCAAGGAGGTCCAAGGGGATACACTAAGCCTAAAGAGGTCTTAGAGGGCCAAAAAGAGCAACCTGTATAGGGGTATTGATTCCTATTCTGGAAAACTGCAACTAAGGAGGTAGAAAGATTAGAAATGCGCCGATGGCCTTGGTTCATTATGGATTATGACGCTCTGAAAGAGATGGAGATGAAGGCCAGTTCTGTGAATGGCGATTCCCCGCAAATTAAGAGAGAACGGGGGAGGGGTTATTTTGGAAGGTCATGAAAACTTGTTTCTGCGCCTAATTTGGAGCCACCTATACTGATGTACATAACGCTGCCTCTCTCTTCAAATTCTTGTTTATTTTATTAACTGCAAAACAAGCAATCTCCAGCAGTGCAAAGTAACTTGTTTCTATTGCTATTATTAAAAAGTTCGTATCCTCGCAATTTGACTATAAAGATAAGCGTCGAGTATTGCATGCATTAATATCGGTTTGTTTTTACTTGCCGCTGCTCCCTTTGCACTGTTGAGGGTATTGAAACATCGTAGCTGTTTTATGGTGACCACACCACAGCTACTAATCACTGCACACCAACCAAAAGGGCAGTTAAAGCAATGGACAAAGGTTGGCGAAAGTGCACCGAAGAAGACGGGTGGGGAAGGTGGAAGGAAGGGGATTTCCAAGGAATAATTCTTATAGATTACTTGGGAAAAGGCAGAATCATTACTGGAACTCACTGTAGAATTGTAATGTGCAGGATTGCATTCGGAAGAACTTATCTGAACATACAAACTGCATAAAATCAATAACACATTTATTTACATTTTTATCACCAAGGTAGCATGGCCTGCCTTAGAACCTTAGAGAAACGTAATATATTACTCTTTGTCAATCAGTGCTGCCACATTATTATGCTTCAGTTGGCTCATTTTAAACGTGCGTTGACAGAAAAAAAAAAAAAAGACCAAGGTTGACACACAAAAATTGGTCTTTCACCAATAATAATGCACCGTTCCGCACGTCATATATGTATAACGGCTCCTGATTCACTAGACTCACTAGTTCGCCAGGCTTAGCTTAGCCCAAGTGACTTTTTCCTGTTCCTTAACTTCATATTTTGACTAGTGGGAAGAAACTATCATCAAAAATGAAAGGACCATCATCGTTAGCGAACATTTTGCGCAGTTTTACAGAACCTACTTTGACAATGGGATGAAAAAGCTAGAGGATTGCTGGACCAAGTGATTTGTCATCAAAAGAGACTACGTCAAGGAATAGGCGAATTAATCATGAAACTTTTTCAACCAGACTTACCACACTACTCGCGTATAAATAATATTTCCAGTAACGTACATATAGGTCTTTAGTGGTGTTAGATAATTTTTGGAGTATTTCCACAGCTTTACTCAACCTTTTTGTTAAAAAATTGTGAACTTTTTGGTGTGGTAACATAGAACAGCGTACTCTATCCGGCAACAAAGATTACAGCAGGAACCACGAGAAGCCGCGCCAAGATAGCAGATTGGTGACAGCAAAAACCATCTATAAAATTAGAAAAAGGATATCTAGCGCCAGTCCGGAAGAGTCCTTAAACCTCCTGAGTGCACAACCACTACATCAGCATGCCATCTTCTAGTAGTGTAAATAAATGATGACTAGAAACGGACACGAGAGAAATTAGGTGAGTGCATAGAACGCTTCAGGACACCGCGCTCGATACCGCACACGTTTTCAGCATCATTATTTATTTACACGAGTGGCGCGTTTTGAAATGAAGCCAAAGGAGGCGGTGGAAGTGCTCCCGGCAAGCTGGAGTAGTGTCAAAATCCCGTCCATGTGCCTGTCCTTTCTTTCCATGCATCCATGAATGAGATTACATGGGAGCTCCGTGCAGTTGTTTCTCCTCGCAGATATAACACCTGAGTGTGCATTGTTAGTCTGTGGTATTAGACATAGTTACTTTGTAGCTATGGTGTATTTGTTCTGGTCACTAAACAAAGCTCTTATGAACTCCACATACACTTAAGGCTCCATATATCAGCGGAAAAAAAATTGAATCAATGTTTATACCGACGGCTTGAATATGCATGGCGCTGAATCAGTGACCTTCAAAGGATTTACGCATGTTATTCACTAATCTCGAAAATGTATCCCATTTTAGTCAAGATTATGCTACTGCGTACTTTTCTCAATTATTACAGCTTTAAAAGCTATGGTCCTAAATCAATGCTTCCAAGCTCTCGGCAGATTTATGTACCTATGTTATCCAATATTCTCGAAAATGCATGATATTTTAGCGAAGATTATGCTGTTGCGTACTTTTCTACATTATTGTAACATTAAAAGATGTGGCATTTTTAACATATAAAGTGGATCTTGCTCCAGGTTTGTTTACAAGAGTTTTCGTTCAAATGTGTGTTAGAAATTTTTAAATACAGAAATTTCAAGAATGCCTTGTCATAAATAGCTTTCAGTGTTCCTTTTTCTTTTAATGAAATGAAATTTGTAGTGTTAACGTCAAGTTTTATTACATACGGCACAGCAGTCGATGGCATCGATGATACATAAGATGAAGATGGAGCACCGGTGGAAAGAGATGCGGGGAGACCTGAGATCCCGCAGAAAACCCGCCCCAGTGCCGTGTTATCCACCACAAATCGCACTTTGCGGTCGCCTGGGATCGAACCGCCTTGGTGAGAGCCGAGCGGTCTAACCACTGTCACGGCGCTGACACTTCTTTTACAATAAAAGCCCCACAGTGATAGTGATAGGTGTCCTGGAATTGTTAGTGTTATTGAAGTAAACAAAGGGCATAGGAAGGTATTTATCCGTTTAGAGGAGTAAGCATTCGAACTAGGTGAAGGCAGGACACATTGTTTATAAAAGAAATGGTATGATCTATGATTTTCCTTCTTCTTTTACCGCAGAGAAATAATTAGAGTTTAAGTTGACAAGACAGTTCATCGTTCACAGTTAAACATAATTAACTCAAGTGGCGGTGATATGGCTTACTTTAGGGGAAGACAGGTAGTGGCGGTGTGACGTCAGCTCCGTCAGCTCTAACCGCCAAATATGCTCCCGAACGAAATGCAGGTTTGCGTGTGACGTCACCACGCTGATTTCTGCTGCCCAAGAAGAAGGAAACAGTTTGACGTGTTGGGGTTCCGACAGCATAGGAAAGACAGGAAACCAGTCGGGTATAAATAATATGTACAACTTACATATTGGGTATTGTAATATTAATGCTGACTGTTTTAATTACACAAATGGTAACAGTTTATAAAAAATTACATTATGCTTCTGTGCTATGAGAAAATATATAAAACTTCAACTCGTAGTTTATATGAAGGTCAGGCATGTTATAAAGTAAATAAAATAAAAACAAATTAATTTTCTCTGCAAATTAGAGGATACCCATTCAGAACAAAATTATGTAGACATTTTCCGACACTTTTTGTTTCGTTTTTCCTTGACTAGTTTATCAATGTCAGGACGTAATGTCTAAGAAATTTGTTATCGAAGGCTGCATGTTAGATTGTGATACGACAAGGTACTTCGCGGTTTGGACTTAATTTCATAACAGAAAAGAAATAGTTCGCACACATATGTCAAGCGAAACATGCACAATGTCCATGCGGAAAGTGAATACAACCTCGAAAATCTGGTTTGGAGGACATTCTTGTAAAAATCAGCCAAGTCTTTCTTGTGTGTATATTTGTCTTTCAATAAATCGTATTTAGCAGTTCCATTTGGTACGTGGTAGATACATTGTTGTCATCGAGTGCGCTACACCTGACTGAGCCCTCAGATTCTGTACTCACAGCGCCATTTATACAGGCAACTTGGTACTACACGGCTCTTGCCTAACGTCACACGCACTGCAGGCCTCGCTCCCGACTGAAATACGTCACAACTCTCGAAGATGTCTTCCTCTGGCTTACTTCTTAATCTCTCTTGTAGAAAATCCTAAACAAACCATATAAATCACAAAATGATACTACATTTGCGTAACGTAATTTAAATATTTAAACACATTATAGAGAACGAAACTATGGTAGCATAATTATGCTATGGCTGACAAAACTGCCCTGAATAGCTCAAATCGGGAGCCATAGAGAGGCCTAAATCATGTGACAGTTTCTATACCCATCTACTTCATTGCAGACATAGTTGTTCTGGTAAGTGTCGCAATTCTATTTGGACAGGGTGCAGCTGAAGCTTACAGCTTAAGTGGATGTGATATCTTGACGCGATAGGCACTACCGTTGTTAAGGCACAGATACAACATATCACCAATAATGCTCACACAAAGCATTTTCAGTTTAAAATATAATTAAGTTTTTGTATACTCAACAGAACAGAGCACAATAAAAAGTTTTAAAATGCTTCTGAATTGCACTTGTGAGTGGAAAACGACATTCCAAGCGTTCCACGACAAACTGAAATGTAATTTAATTAAACAGAGTAATTGCGTACATTTATTCGTGATGTGGTCGGTTCATTTCTACACAACAAAGTGATTACGTTTACATGCTCAAGCCCCAAGT
The DNA here is from genome assembly GCA_030765055.1 of Mantis religiosa. NCBI lineage: Eukaryota > Metazoa > Arthropoda > Insecta > Mantodea > Mantidae > Mantis > Mantis religiosa. The sequence goes on from CM060954.1 coordinate 82,490,452, forward strand.
AACATATGTTGCTGCGTCTAATTAACTGTTCGAGTGATGAGAACTAATGCTCCACCGCCATTACGCGTGAAAACACGCTTCTTCAAAACCACTACCTTTTAGGGGTTTCCTAGATCTTATCCTCCACATATGATCACTCGCCGCTCGGATACATTAAATCGCAACAGCCATGCGCATGTTACCCAAAACCTGTTTACATGATCTCCTATTAAGTAAAGTTCCCAAGACAATTTAATTCCGTCACATTAAGCGGCGGTCGAAAGTGAAGGAATGAGCCTGTATTTAAAATCTTCGAAGACATGATTTTGCCAGCAATTAAGAGGTTCGCATTATTTCACTTAATTACATTCGTGTGCTGATGTTGAGCTTGACAGTACCTGTAAACGTTGTCCAAGACTGTGCATGGATTAATACCGTAACAATCTCTGCCTACCGTCATTTCATAGCTGCTCCACAAGCTGCTCTATACTGTGACTTTGTGGATTCGTAGAATTAAAAGTCTAGTTTGCAGAAATTTAAAGTGCTCTTTATTTCAACTAAAAAGAGGTTTTGTACAATCCTTTGCAGCAGCAAGATTACGTGACATACACCAACGCAATCTCTCAGTGTCTCTCGTTACTTCACCATACGTAAACAAACAAAAGAATTCATTTTCAAATCAGTACACGATTTGAGTTCTCACTGTCCACAAGCAACTGACTAGCAGCTCAGCTCGCCTCTCTCACTTATAACCGAACCATCGTTTCTCGAAAGTTACCGAACTAACACGATCTTTCACGGTGGCGAGGGAAGAAAAACAATTATCGAGACATCACTCCGTCTCTCCCTCGGCAAGCGCCAAGCGTGGGCGTGGCTTGGGCACTATCTGTCTCTTTCGCACGAGCCAGGGCACTGGCTTGTCGCGGCGATTCAACAATGCCTCGGCGACACTATAATTCTTTTTCATTTTATACTAAGCGGAAATTTTGCCCTAACATTTTAAAATTGTAATACTCAATTTGAAAATGAGTTATTTTTAAAGAGGATAATTTGGATACACCACTTAACCTAATACTTAAAATATATTCTCCCAAACTATTCAAAATACAAAATTATTATTCAATGTCCATGAAATACTGCATATGAAAATCTAGATGTTCTTCGTTGAACAGAATTTAAATTGTATTGTGCCTATCTAATTTAATGACCACGAATTAGTGGATTAGTAACGATTAATACTGTTTAGAGAACATAGTTTCAGTTTTATTGCGTATCCAACTTATAATCGCTGGTAAGTATTGTTCACGTCGCACCCCCCCCCCCTCCCTCTCTCTACGCTGCAAAAGAATTTTTAACAAATTCGAAATTTAGTTTTAATTTTACCAACACCATTCTTTTTCTTTAAAATACTGAGACAAACTCCTGAAATCGGGAGAGTAACTTAACGTTCGTTTTGTTGTAAATGGGCTTTTTATATTCATTAAGTTGTATTTTTCATAAATAGTAGACTCTCTAACAAACGCTATATACAGGGTGAGTAAAAAGCAAGGAATAATGCTTGTAACACCACTGATGTAACTCTGAGAAGTGATGTTTATTTTAGAAACGCTGTAAGATATCAACATGACCTAAAATTATGATTACAAATAAAGGATGTATGTTTTTCTGCACTCTCCCAGTCCTCGAGACTCATGCCCGATTTCACCAACAGATGTTAAGACTTAACACGGGTTTAACAAAAGTTAAAACAAAACTTGCATTTCACCAACAAGTGTTAGCTTAACACCTGTGTTAAATCTCTTGTTAAACTAACAAGTCAAATTTCTGATGCTAAGTGCTTAACAATTGCAAACAGTCAAGATTGCGGGCGTGAACATAGCTGTTGATGTCGATTTGATATATTTAAGACTGTCTAAATGGCATTCGTAATAGAGTACGGCCTATGAGAAGAAATTATTTTGAGGAACTATGAGAAAAAATTTTCTACAGAGGTATAGACTGTCCAAACAAGTTACTATGAAAATTACTGCGGAAGTACAAGAGAGGTTAGAACATGCATCGGAAAGAATATGTCGATCTCGCCTTTGCTTCAAGTATTAATAATTTTGCGATTTTATAATTCACTGAATTGTGTGGATAATGCACTGTCCATCTTCCGTCTTGAAACGTTCAAGTCACTCGTCACTTGTCCTTCTTCGCACCTCGTTTTAAATTAACGTAATGCGTTTCGTGTTTCTAGTAATGACACATGCATTTGAATTAAATCCGTTTCCAATTTTTTCCCACGTGACATCTTTCTCTTTTACATTCACAGCATCCGTCCTATTTTCCACGATATCCTTATACTTCGTCACCAATTCAATTAACAAATCTTTCTCCATTGATGAGAAATTTGTTTCATCACGGCTTTTGTTTACGATTTTGTTTATTCGTCATTTTCTTAGCAGTGTGCAGACTGCGGTGCAGACGAAAATGAAAACAAAAGCGCATCGCAGTACGTTCAGAAAATACGACTCATCCATAGCCTTCTATATCTGTAATATTTACAAGTTTCTTGGCGTTAACACGTGTTTGTTAACATTTTCAGAAAACAGGTTGGTGAAATGCAAGAAATTTAACAGTTTTGTTAGCGCTGTTACAATTGTTACGTTACATTTGTTAACGTCGATTTTAGCATCTGTTGGTGAAATCGGGCATCAGAATGTACAAAAAATGCCCTTGAAACCGCAATTTATATTTATTAGGATTTTACTGCATGTGTACTGAGCAAAGGAAGACGCATCGTTACTTCAAATTGAATAGATTTTGAATTAAACAATACAGTAAACTACTTCAGTATGTGGCTTTGTATTGAACAAATACAGACAAAAGCTAAGCTAATAAGGACAACAATGCTTACTTCATTGTAACATTTACCTGAAAGTAGTCATGGTTCAACTTATAGAAAGACAACGAATTGAAATACTAATGATGATCGGATATGGTGATAGGAGAAGGACCCAAGAAGAGGCTTTTACACAAAACCCTTGGATGAAATGCGTCAGAACGAAGGATTACTCATTCTATGGCTAGAAAAATTTGGGGGAAAAAATCAATGAAACTGGAAGTGTTACAAATAAGACCAAGTCTGGAAGGGCAAAACGAGTTGGAGATGGTGATGAAGCTTTTGATGAAGCTCTTATTATCAGGGAAAGAAGAGCCACATTTATCTACTCAGTACATTATGGAAAGCAGGTGGTGAATTACCTGAATCATGAACTTCCAGGTAGATGGAATGGTAGAAGAGAAAATATTGAATGGCCGCCAAGATCTCCTGACCTGAACCCTTTAGACTTTTTCTTGTACGGAAGTTTGAAGTGGAGGGTTTACAAGGACCGACCAAGAGATCCTGAAGAATATAGGCGAGGAATTGGGCAAGAAATGCAGCTGATCAGGTGAACAGTGCTGCTGGAAACATTAATTAGTTTCAAAGACAGATTTGGCATTGTTTGGCAGTAAATGGAGGCCATTTTGAACATCTTTTGAAGTGAATACATATGTTACAACACAGCACAGCTAATTTTGTTTTGAATGTGTTTTCTTGGTTTAAATTTCATGCGTTGTAATACATCCTAATAGATTTAAATTGCAGTTCCAGAAAGCGTCTACCAGTACGTTCCGAGACCCGAGGACCAAAAATATGAATAAAAAAAAGAAGGTTACCATTAAAAAAAAGTCACGAACTATTCACAATCATAGGAATATGAAAACATATAGATATCTTACAGCTTTTATAGAAGCCATCACTAAACTATAACAACAAACTGAGAAGCATTGTTCCTTACTTTTTGCTCGTCCCGTATAGTTAAGGACACCTTACTTATGGAACGACGCTTTTTCTTGACCATCTCACAGAGGAGCTTCACAAAAGCAGCCCGTAGCATAGAAGCGTCTTAATGTAGAGGAAACGTACAAAGGAAACTGAGTTAAAAAAACTGGTTAATATTATACTTTTACTACTCGTGAATAGTGATCCCATATGTAATATGAGTGGTTCACAAAAGATGACAGCCCGCCTCGGTAGCGTAGATGGTAGCATGTCTGCCTCACGTTCAAGAGGTACCGAGTTAGAATCACGGTCAAGGTGAGTTATCTGGATAACGTTTGTTCCGGAGCTTTTCCCTTGTCCTAAAAGACGAATGTCGGGTAAGTCTAAGCTCCATGGACCCTGGGCTCATTTGAACCTCATTTCACCCATTCCATTCATCGTCCGATATGACTTAACGTTGAAGGACTTAAATTAATATATATGTATATATATATATATATATATATATTTGTTGCTTGTGCCATTTATGTTTTATCTCATATTTGATTAACTATTTATATACTATTAATAAAATAAAAAACTAGGAAAAACTGTAACGGCATAATATCGCTAACAATATTGATGCCCACCTCGGTAGCGTATATGGTAGAGTGTCTGACTCAAGATAAAGAGGTCCCGAGTTCGAATCTCGATTAGGGCGAGTTACCTAGATAAGGTTTTTCCGGGGGTTTCCCTTACCTTTCAAGATGAATGTCCGGTAACTCTAAGCTCCATGGACACTGGACTCATTTGTACGTTGGAGGACGTAAATTAAAAAAAACAATATTGATAGATCTTTAATTAATATATTTACAAGATAAATTTAGATCCATCGTCTTACACCAGAGTAAAAACCTTGCATGGTTTCAAAGGCTTCCGAAAATGTCAAAACCGGCATTAGTTTTTAAATGGCAGGATGTGCTGTGTGAGGCGATAAAAGTGACAGATGCTTGAGTTACAAAACTATATAATTAAACTTTACAAAGGCTTCATTTCAACATCCTTTATTTCAAGCGCAAAGTTAACATTTAGCCCTAACACTTTCACAATGCAGCTCTGCTGACCTAGATATTTTTCTCCCTTTCTTCCTGTTCTGGACGTTTGCACCCCATTCCACTAACTTCCCTAGTACTGTGTACATCAACTTCAATAGCCAAATCATATTCTTTCCCCCTTTACACACATATTTCACGGCATGCTGAGTTTCTGCACATTTTTCTTCGAAACATTCTCCAAAAATATCATTTATATCTCTTGACTTCTAGGCGCCTCCGTTTTATTTGATATTCATATTCCCGCAGCAACTGTTGTGGATGTGCTGTTCTAAGAAACATACGGCACATACCAACACCAATCGGAATGCCAAGGGAGGGAAAGAAGCGTAAAAAAGAAGCGGAAAGACTAGATGAAGTTCTTTCACAACGCTACTTGCTGGGTAATAAATAACAGCGAGCTACTTTATTTTTTATTCTGTTTTTTTCATAGACGATATCACTCGCAGCGCGAAGGCGGGAAAATGTGAAATGTTAGATGAATATTAAATGATCCGTTGCTGTTCCCATGATAAATGTACTTTATTAGCTTAACGCCGTTAACGATATGCGCTTTCGTGAACTTGCACAGATGTTCTAGTTAATCCTGTGCTTGTGCAAAAAACATGATAACGGATCAAATCAGCGGATGCCACACTGGATTACCGACGGAGTCTGCAGAATGGATAAGTGGAAGGGGATGGCACGTTTGACCTGCCACAGTAGCACGCAAATCATTTACACCGGGTGTCTGTCATGTGGGAATCTCTGTGGAAACATGAACGTAAGCGCTTGCGCTTCCTGACTGCCGAATTGCTTAATCCAAATAAAAATTACATGCATTATGGTCTCTGTAAATAAATGATCAATGATGAAAGTCTTCTTCTTCATCATCTACAATTCAGGGATCAGGCTGATGACCTGTTTCGTCCTCAGTTCATCCTTCCCATTTCTTCACCTGGCGAGCAACATCTCTCCTTCCTTGAGGGTTATAACTCCACACAATCTTGGGTATTCTAACCTCATTCATTCTTTACATATCTTTATTATAATTATTTCTAATTTCTTCAATTTTCTTATTTAAATAAAATATTTTCAATTCATCACGTACGAGGTGCGTTCAACCTATTTTCTTTTCAGAACTGGGACCATATAAGAACATATGTTCTTTTTTTTTTAAAATACACGTGGACTCTTTGTGAATGCGTGGCAGAGATGGCAGCACCGGACAGTGCATAGTGGTAGCGGCGAGAGTTAGGATTGCTTTTAATATTTAAAATGGTGACGTTTTCATTGCAAAACAGCGTGTAATCATTCGTTTTTTCCAATTTCGTGGTGTATCACCTATTGAAATTCATCGCCAGTTGAGTGAGGCATGTAGTGATGGTACCATAGATGTGTCTAATGTGCGTTCCTGGGTGCGACAGTTCAATGAAGGCAGAACACTTTTCGCATTTTCAGACCTCCATGCACAGATTTCACGGAAATGCCAATTTTGGAGATGTCTGCAATGCTCAATCGGCGATCTTCCAAAACAACGTTCTCCACTCGCTGGATCATAACGTCAGACCGGCTGGTGCGAGGTCGTGACTGTCTTGGTTTGTTGTCACAGGATGTTCTAATAATGTCTCTTCTTGTACAGCCTTTCACACTCCACAGAAACCTCATTTCAGCACACTGCATCTTACTTCTATCCCTCTGCCTGAGGATCCAAGATTCACTTCCATATAATAAAACTTGAATCGCCATCGTCTTATAAAGTTTCAATTTTGTTTTCTTTCTCGACTTATTTTTAGAGGTTTTCTTTATTGTTCCACAAATGTTTTGGGATTTATTAATATTATATACCACACCATTATCTCTGTCTACAGTTATATCACATCCCAAGTATTTCAAATGGGAAACGTGTACCAAACATTTTCCCTTTATGCTTATCCTTGAATGAAGAAGACATTTCCCGTGGTGTGCCATTACTTTAGTTTTCTTTGTGATATTTTTAAATTATATTCTTTACTTGTTGAATGCAATTTAAATATCGCACTTTGTAGATTCTCTTCGCTATTCAGAATAATCACAGCATTATCTGCATAAAGTGAAATATTTAAAAAAAAATTTTCCCTATTTTTATTCCTGAGATAATTTCATCTTTGCATTTCATAAAAATGTATAAAACCTTCTAAATATACCTTCAAAGCAACACCGAACGAACATATAGAAGCAGTTACTCAGCTTCTATGTGACACATGTAGTTAGTTTTTACCGCCAAAAGAGCCGCATAAAAATGCTCCAGAACGAGTGTAGATTAGGCAGTGACAGAACGACGCGTGCCTCATGCTGTCGGAATTCGCAGGTATAGATCACACGCCGTGCTGCGTGCTATTGCTGTTTGTAAACATACCGACATACTCCGCAGTAGCTTGCTACCATTAAGAATGTCTTTGGCTTATGAAACGGCAATAAAGAAGCTATTGCTTAATTATTGCCTATGAGTGTTTAACGTGTTCCAAAATTCCGTTACAGCAGTCCACGATGGCAAATAAGCTAATGGACATATGCACCTTATACCTTTTAGAGGCAAGTTAATGTTAGTGAGGTTGAGGATGGAAACATTAAATGATAAACAGAACAGAAAACAACATCAAAGAATTGTAGATAAAGTTATCGAAAACTAAATGCCTTATGCAATGAGAGAAGCGCTTTATTTCACAGTAATTATACTAAATAAAGCATTTGTAACTGAAAAGGAAGCTGCTGATTTTACAGTAACTGGTTGAAAACACTGTACAATTATGATCTTAGCAAAATGAGCAACTTTGGAATTGTCCGAGTCATTATTCGACTTTTTCACAAGTAACTCCCCTTTGCCCCATTCCCTGAAAGCGAGGCTAGGGTCACTCATAAAGAGCAATGCTTTTGTTTTCGTAGCTGGTGCGTCCCAATAATAACTTTTGAGGTTCGCACACCTAATCACCAAGTCATGTAATATTTAATGCTGCATAAGATTATACCTAACAGAAATTTGAAGCTGCGACACCGAGATTCGGACTAGTTAAGTTATAAACTACGCAACGGCTATAATCGTTCGGTGTGGTTTTGAAAAGTGCTGGAGACAGACTGTATCTTTTTCTGTCCACCTGATTCGTCTTAATTTCTTCTGTTTTTATTTCGTTTATATTTATTACTATTCTTGTATCTTTATATAAACTACTTATGCAATTAATTAAATCCAAAGGATATATCTTTTTATGATGAAAGTTTACTACAATTTGGCTAAATTGATACAACCAAAAATAGAACACTGCCAAGTCTAATTCACAAGGAATCATGCTATTTCCTTGAAAAATAAAGGCAACGACAAGTGATACTTTAAATCTTATAGACCAGAAGTTTCCTAAGTTTCACCGAGGATCACGTTAACCGTCAGAGAATCGTGTTAGCGGTGGCATGTTCCACTGGCAGAAGTAGAGTTCAATGCTACCCAGCCTCCATCCTGTAGGACTTGATTCATAGATAACTACAGCAAATCAAAGACAGTGCAATATCTTCCCCACGTGGACCAAATCAGGTGTGATTCCGCTTAGCTGCTGCTGCCTTGGTTGCGATGTCAGTCTAATTAAAAAATGGACTATAAATTTAGACTTTAGATTATATATTTCCCCTACGCATTCGCATAATTTGAAATGATACTCACGTTCTCTGCGGTAAAGGTTTAATATGTGACTCACACGACCTGCTTTTGCCGCTAAAACTAGACAATAAAGGCGACACCACGGGGAGTAGATTTCTACTTTCCAGTCGAGCGTTTGATGCTCGATTCACATGTAGAATATCTGGCTGACAAAGTGGTATGCTCCGGTTCCCGCTGCCACTCACTACGACGTTGCTACATAATCCTGAAACTACTGAAAAACTAACTGTCCAACTGTTGTGAAATGGATTAAGAGAACGAGGGACACGACAAGTAGGATTTCTCTGTAGAGGATGGTGAAATTCATAGGTTTTCCTTCCACTTCAAACTTGACTCATGTTGGGTTCAATTCATTCAGGTTCATTTGGAAGTATTTCAAACAAATGCTCAACAACACTCATCAACATTTCATATTCTAACGCGTTTCATTCTACCATGCTGCACTTTAAGATATTCATGTAGGATTCTAAAAGTTAATTTCGATTCCACCTAGACGTAAAACAATTTGTACTTTCTCTACCACCTATAGGTATACTAAGTAGCAAAACTAGCACCCAAAATTAGTTGTTAGGATTAGGATTAGGTTTACTACGGAAGAGATTCTCTGGTTTATTGCATCTCAGTCTCAAGTGGGGCATTCCCGGGAGGAAGGATGAGGCGAGAGGAGACAGAAGGGGGCCAACCCAAGCAGCCACAACACGGCCGCGACTCCCGCCGTCACTTCTACTCTGAAAGAGACCACGAGATGAGAGTTGGTGTGAAATTATATTGGAGATGAAATGTAGGGAGAGGAAATTCGGAGGATGTAATTAACCTACCCTGCATTCGCCTGGCGACCCGGGGAAAAAAATCATGGGTCTGGTAGGTTGGTCACGGGAATCAGACCCAGGCCTCCCGAATGCGGACCACAGACAAAACCGCCTGAACCCTTCCGCTCGGTATATGCTAAGATTGCACTTCACGCACTGAGGTTTTCTCAATGAAAAAAAAAAAGAAAAAAAAACATTTTTAGAGAAAGTTGCGGGTGACTGTGCAGTGTCGGTACGTAGATCTTTGAACAACATAACTCCAAAAGCGAAAAGTCCATTAAACACTAAAATTGGTACTTGCGAAGATGCTGCAAATAATCAGCAATCTACGTGTTTGAAGTTTGATTATCTCTACTGTGGTCACTGCTCTTTGGAAAGTATTTAAAATGACTAACAAAAATTAGAAAAACAAGCTTTTGGAGGAATCATTTGCGGCATAGATAAATCAATCTTTAGTATGCACAAGAAGTCCCCTGACTGAAATATTTTTTAAAAATTAGTGTTACCTGGAAATATTCACAATAACGTGGGCACAGAAAACATCTAAGCGCTGTCACGCCTCTCCCATCTTGATGCTATATTTAGATTTACTAAAACACAAAAAATTGATATGTGCGCTTATATGATGTTCCCTATTTACTATTGTATAAACTACTCCTGGCCGCGCCATGGCTGAGTGGTTAGATCGCTCTCAGCTAGGCGGCCCGGGTTCGATCCCAGGCGACCGCAAACTGGGATTGGTGGTGGACAACATGGTGCTGGGGTGGGTTTCCTTCGGTTTCCCCCACCATCATTCCACCAATTTCTCCATCATTCCTTTCATCCCAGGAGTTGGGTCGACCCCCCAACACTGATCTCATCTACCAGCTCAATATGCTTCGGTTCCCTCGCTCTGAGGGAACCCAAGTGACTCCTAACACCAGCATTGGTGAGAAAGGGAGACATAGAAAACAAACTATTCTTTAAAACACCTATTCCTCTACTTCAGTTTATCCCAGATAAACACATTTACACATTATACATTTCCGTATATGCTCAATAGAAGTAACAGTATTTTAAGGCTCGAGAGCTAAGTATGGCCAGAACATGAAGATACGAATGATTAATTGAGAAAATTACTTCTTAACTTCCCTAATTGTACCACTATTGTGGTTTTACGGGATTCTTGTTCCCCTATCTCTTAAAGTCGGGCCTGAGGAACCGAAGCTTTGGATCCGTTACAGAACCAGGATAGGTGATCAGCCCAACGCCTGGTGTGAAGGCGAAGGAAGTGGATGCTATATATGAGGCCGAGATGAATGACAGGAAAGATGATGTAGCAATTAGGGGAGTGCTGAGGGGAGAAAGCGGAGGACCCCTCAGAAAACCCGTCCCGGCGCCATGTTGTCCCCAAATCTCACTTTGCGATCGCCTGGGAACTTGGGCTTATTTGTGGAGAGTCAAGTGGTCTAATAACTCAACCATGGCGCGGCCGAGAAAATTAGAAGTACTTGAAATTCAAATCAATAACAACGCAAATAATATATTCGTCATTTACTGAATGTTTATATATATAACACAGCAAGCTTTTTGCCTCATCTTTTATGGTTTATATGTTTTACCATCTATACAAACGTTATCTTGACTGAAGGGATCTTCAAAAGCTATTCCTGTACAATTCAAGATTTACATGTCATTTGTCATAAAAATATTTGAAACATATGGTGCCTATATTAATTGAAATTATTAGAGCTACTTCTTAAAATTTCGAAAGGTTTCATAAAATAGGTACTTTTGCTTAAGAGTCGTAATTTCATTCTCTCTGCATTTTCTTAAGTAGGATTTTGTCCATTTTTTATTATTTTACAGTTAAATAAAATTCTCTCAGAATGAAATGGTTTTCACTGGCTGTACCCAAGATTGTGTGTGTGTGTGTGTGTGTGTGTGTGCGCGCGCGCGCGCGCGCGTGTGTAATGTCTTATGTCAAAACGTCAACCATTTTCAACAAAAATCGTAGATCCATTCTTTTTGAGGAAATAAGAAAGTAGGAAGAATTAATTATCCATGTGTTTGGAGTGGGGGATATTCTTCAACAACATCGTGACGCATCCTTGGAAGAAGCTGAATTTTATTGCTATAGATTTTCTTTGGGGACCACAACAGTATTACCATCAAAATCGCCCAATCGTATTTTTTGGATGTATACAATACTTTGTCTACTATCGGTAGGCAACTTCAGTTTGATTTGCTTTACTTCGGCAATTTCTTTCACAGAGGTCATCATTGTGTATGCCATAAAATATGGGATATTTACCATGTTAGAATTTTAGATTGTGTTTACCATACATTTGTTTTTTCCATTTTGTATTTTAAAACTAAAATTTTGTGAGACCGGAGAGCCTAGCCTACATGAAGCAATTCCAAGTGTCGAGTTTTCATACTGAATTTTGTTCATACCCTGAATAATGCTTACAATTTAGTTTCTAATAACAGTAATTACTAATTTTGAAACCAGTGGTTAAAATGTAATGAATAAGCAGCAAAAAATAGTGCTAGAAGTTATTAATCTATATATTATATGCATGGCATATGAATAACGAATGGATGTACACAAAACTGGACAAAAATAGATATGCACAAAATTAGCAAAGGAAACAATACAAAATGAATGAATACCCAAAGAACGTAAATACATTTTGAAGCGTTGGTTAAATGAAACATCGATGACAAGATTGTATAAAAAATTAGCTCGAAAACATGTAATAGGAACGTTTAAATTGACGCTTTTCTAATATACGCATTTCTTAAAACTGTAACTCAATCTTGGCAATGATTATTTCCATCAATTTACCTAAAACCATAGTGGTTTAACAATAAAGCCTGGGACTTATTTACAGCATAGTTAAGTCGCCACAAAAAGGTGCGTATCTCAATGTACATGAGAGCCCCTAATTGTTTACCGGGAAACATTCGAGTCAGTTGGACAATTAAATGTCATGTCGGCATGTTGGCCGTAGTATCTCAATGGTTTAGAGCAACCGGAGACCGGGAGATCCGTGGTTCAAATCCCGGCTATGGCATTGAATTTCTCAGTCTGGCTCTACTCATCCAATGACAATTTTACTGTAAACGATTTTCTATTATACAATATTTATCTATTTTTAAGTTATGAATCATGTAATGTTTCTCTCATATGTTCTATTATCTAAAACTCTACTAAGCTACTGCCATTCCACCATCGCTCAACTGTCTTTTTGTAGCCGTAATTCTCTGTAGATTGCTGTGATCGCTCTCGAACGAGAGAAGAACCTCTGGTACCCTGGGGTGAAACCCTTCGTAAAAGTTCCGTTAACGAGTTTCCCCGAAGACGCTAATGAAAAGTGGAACAACTGATTATTACGAGGGGGAAGCACTTACAGCAGGCTGTATGATGTCATGTGCAGATACCAAAATCGTATTTGAACTTTTTGTTACCGTGGATTCTTAGTAAATCTGGATATTAAAGATAACGGACATTTATTGATAGTCATCAAAATGACATACAGTTCACAAGGTTTTACTGAAACCCGTCATTTCGAAAAGTTCCTGGTGATCCTAAGGTGAAAAATGTGATAGTGCACGTTCTATCGCGGTTTCATCATCAAATGTCACAACTTCAAAAACAGCTTAATTTTGCTCACAAGCCTCTATGTGTGCTTAAATAAGTGTTCTAAATTTTTTGTTGTTTTACAACAAAATTTCGTACTATAAATAAAAGATATGATACAGCACTCGGAAGTGTTACGTGAAAACAAAATTTACAAAATAGGGTTTAACCGACTAATTTGATATAAGAAATTCCATTCATTCATTAGAGCCAACTGAAACATTCACGGCCGGGATTTGAACCACGGATCTCCTGGTTTCCGTCCAGTCATTCAAACCCCTTGAGCTACCACGGCCAACATGCCGACGCGACACTAAACTCTCCAAAAGACTCATATATTTCCCGGTAAACCACTTACTGTTCGCATATTCGAGATAAACATTTGTAGCGACTTACTACTGTAAGTACTTAAATACCAGGACTTTTATCGTTGAACTTTTAATGTTAGAGTTATTGTGATTTTGTGGATTCGTGAAATTAAAAGTTCAGGTTAGAAACACCAAAAATTACACTTTAATTCCGTAGAAACACACTTCGTACACAGCAGTCCAGAATTGCGTCACATAAACAATACAACTTGCAAGGTCAACGACCATAAACACACAGCTATTTACGCACGCGAGTTCAATTACCAACTCACTCAGAACTAGAACTCTCGAGAAATCCGTCCCCTTCCCCCAACCGTTTCGGCGAGCTTTTATCTACACACTACACTGTCCGTCTCTTTGAATGCTCGGCCGCGCCGCCTCAGCAATAATGCGCTCGCGACACTATATTGAGGAATTAATCCTTTCAGAATTAATCCTTTTAAATACATTACTCCTGCATATGGATGCTTTTAATTAATTAGAGCTAAGTGAAAAGTTCAGTGTCACGACCGGTATTTGAACCACGGATCTCCTGGTTTCATCCATATTGAATTCCTAGGACCTGCCATTATAAATAATAAATTCTTCCCCTTGTTGCCTTGATCGCTCATTTGTCTTACAGACATAACTTCTTTTCAATGTTTCCTTGAAGTTTATTATCAAACTTCCTCTACTTACTGATAAGTACATAGGAGAGAAAGTAAAAATAATAGTTCCAGTAAATAACTTTTTATCCTAGAGATACTTGGAATAGACACCGTTGCTATGAAGAAACGACATAAGGAAACGACATTAAGAAAACTTGGACTTTAAATCAAAGTGACAGTTATTAGGCCAACGATTGGGATAAAGTAAACAAAATCCACACGTTGCTCCGGTGCTCAGGGTAGGATACAGTAAATAAATGATTGATAACTACATATTTTCTATAACCTTTTAACAACATCAAACATTTTATGCTTTAACTACATGAAAGTGAACTTGTTGTGCGTTACCATAGAAGTTAATACCTCCAAATGGATTAGAATCAGTAACATTACCAGTATTTATATCAATTCAATGCGTTATTTCTTATTTAATTACTCGTATCTCTTATAAAATCATTAACTTAGTATTTGTCATATATTAATTTATTGTATTTATAGAATAAAATAAAGAATAAATATTTATAAAATAGAAGAAAATCCTCAGTCTCCTTTCAGGATTGGTAACACACAAATACTTTTAGTGCGCATCTTTACTCAGCTGCCATCTCAAGTTAATTGGAGTGTACATAGTAGTATAAAAATCTACAAACATAATGGAAACCAGAGAAAAGGATCATGCTTTCTATGGAGTCCTCTGACTTAAATTTTCTTGTCTTCTGTTAATTTTATAAGTTCCGTTTTCATTATTATTATTATTATTATTATTATTATTATTATTATTATTATTATTATTATTATTATTATTATTATTATTATTATTATTATTATTATTATTATTGCTGTTGTTTTTTGGCGTTATATGATTTACTACACTCTGGTCTTTTATCCCACATAAGTGCAACATGATCATTTTGATAGGAAATTTGTTTATTCTTATATAGTCACGCTTAGATAGCTTGGTTTATTGGAAAACCGTATAAAGAAATTCGTTCATAAACGATGCTATTCGGAAAAACTACATGTGAAATCAAAAGGTTATACTGTAACTTAAAATCGCAAAATTGCAACAGCAATTTTGAATCCTCATTAACAAAGTTGCACTGCACTACAGTGTCATTAAAGTGGTACTTCTTCCGGCCAGAATTTCGCTTGGGCATCCCATTCACCTCAATATTTATTTGAAATTTGCACGAACAAATTTAACAAAATTATGAAATCTTCAGCTCAGCTAGTTTCCTTCAAAAAGGAAGGATGTAAGTTGTATTTATGCACAATTTTGAATCGCGAATGTGTATAAGTAAACAGCTTGTGTAAAACGTCCTACTTCTGAAGTAAAGGTCGCAACAGCACTGATCAGTCCACTTGTATAATAAAAGAAGTGAGGGTCAGTGTTCCATATATAATGAATGTGATGAATGCAATGCGTTGAGTTCTGATGAGACTTCTGATTACCTGTTTCCCCGCCACACTCACTGCTTCTCATTTTTCTTCTCTTGCGCATTTGGAGGTCACGCCACTTTACGCAGATGAACTATGGAAAGATATAAGGATTTAGCCCATATAGCATTAACCAGGATATGTTACTTCTCATTTAAAAATGAAACACATGCTGCGATACATATATTGCTATACTCTGGTTTGTTACAAGATCTTAGTGACCAAACCAGCTTCCTTTAAATAGAAATCAGCACAGTTACTTTCCAACAAAGCACCTGCGAAACACTATACAGTAACTACGAAAACAAAATACGTCAATAGTGTTGTTATTTACGGTCTGTTTTGTAACAGAAAACATAAAATGGACAAGACCATAGGCCTGTAGAGGTAAATATTTCTGTGAAACAGATCACTTAACACAACTTTTGATGAAGACTTTCCGCAATTATGATCACTGATCGTTCATTTTATGCATGTCTTGTGCTGAAGACACTAAAGTGGTCGTTAAACATACAAGCAAAAACGAATAATTTTACCGAATGTGTTTTATGTATGTTTTTAACAATTTCTGGTTATATATTTTTTTTTCTTGAGTGTATTGCATGAAATAATACTTGTTTACTGGAAGGTTTTCCTTGAAATACATGACTCTAGCTCTCTGTTTTTACTTCGAGGTCTGTAATCGATAAATCGATCTTCGAGGGTTTTCTCCTGTGATTCACTCATTAAACGTTCAACCGATTCCATGCAAATCCCATTAAACAATAGGTGCATGTTTTTGAGTCAGCGAAGCCTTTTGGGAGTCGTAATTTACAAACCTGTCCCAGAGCACTCAGAGACACTCCATACCCGACGAAGAAATTTCAGGCTTAACCTTTACTAAGGGATCTAACCTTTCCCTTAGCAACAGACAAAATGAGCGATATGGTTAACTTCTAGCCTTAGCACAAAGTACTCGTAATTACATAGGCAGTGATCCAAGGATTTGCTCAGGCAGGGGTGTGAATATCGTAGGCAAGGCTTGGAAAGAGCTTCAGACGATTCCTATAGACTTGTCGCCACACAGTTGTAGATGCATCGATCTGGAATACGAGAGGTTGATGGCACATTCCCGAGGAAAATAACCCCCTACGGCGCCAGCAAATGTGTTGCCGTTTCAAACTTAATGAGGATATATCCAGCTTCACTGCTACGACCGCTACTTCAAATTCTCCTTTCATTTGTTGGCACTTACGTCAGTAAGGACATCCCAAAGTGAATCTTTCAATAACAGTATTATGGGAGGAACGTAATAAAAAGACACAGATACATAAAAACACTTTATCCATAGCCTGAGATAGGTGGGAGCTTAAATTGAAAACATGTTGACAATTTAGTGAAGAACTACAGAATTAAATAAAAAAAATTACCTTGCGAGAATACGAGTTTATCTTGAGCAATTAGAAAAGAGCTACAAAATTACATTAATGCTGATAATATACTAAAAAACTATTAGTGCTTAGGTATTATTTGGTTATTACACGGCTTCATGCACTACGTCAGTGGAGATGAATTTATTGTGCCTCACAACAATTAAACAGAAGTCCCTAATTGATTTTTGAGTGGGTTGAAGGATGTTTATTCAATTAGAAGCATTCCATACCCTTCTACGGCGTCCGTGTGTTCGCTGATGTGATGAGTTTTCACGAAAGCAAGCAAATTCACAAGTATGATACAATTAAAATGATGAATTACCATAATACCTCTATGGCAATCTGTAACGTTTGAGCTTCCTTATTAGCTGAATAACAAATGAAATACCAGCAGAACCGTAACTTTGCTCGTATTTTTATATTCAATGCAGAGCTTCTTCTCTATTTCTCCATCTTTCTCGTCTCTCCTACACTTTTTCACCCTCTCACTTCCTTTCTTTCCATTTTCTCCTAGGCATCTTCTTCCATCTAGTTCCCCTTCCATCTCTCTATTCTCACCTCACTCCAGTCAAACATACCTTGAAGGTGTTACTTAAAATCAGTATTAAAAACTTCTCTGGGATTCTAATAAAAATTAAAATACCTCAAAATGGAATATAACACACCTATGCTTTCCCTTGTACTGTATAGTGCGGTAAACGACCTTACATGAACGAATAAGTGTAAGGACTGTTTTCAAAGAAATTAGGTACAAATTTCTATTAAATATTAATCTATCGAAAATTTGTGAATAAAAACTTGTCGGAAACATTATGTTTATAAAAGTTTATAAATTTAGTTATGGATAGCGAGTACAAATCTCGACACACACACACACACACACACACACACACACACACACACACACACACACACACACACACACCCACCCACCCACCCACCCACCCACCCACCCACCCACCAACCCACACACACACACAACACACACACACACACACACACACACACATTTTCAAAGATCATTAAAATGTCCCCCTACAGGAGTAATCGAGATATTGGTATGGTCCATTCTATAATAGCAATTTAAGAATTAGGTTATTGGAAGTCATTTACAATCGAAAATTAGCCGAATTTCAGGTTATTCACACCAAAACGTTATAACATGTTTTTTTGAGCTTCTGACTTTATTATTATTATTATTATTATTATTATTATTATTATTATTATTATATTATTATTATTATTATTATTATTATTATATTATTATTATTATTATTATTATTATTATTACCACAACGCACTGTCCTAATTTAGGTCGACTCCATGACACTCTGTTGTATACAACAAAAGTTGTTCCATACAACTTATGAGGGTTATAATGTTTTACAGGAACTAATTAGTAGATAACCTACATGCCTGCTCATTACAGCTTACAATTACTTGCACAGTGTAGATAATTGTATTTCAGTTTTTTGTACATAGTTTTTTTTTATTTCTAGACACAGTAAAGCATTTCAGCGCGATAAGCTAAATGCTAAGCACATTTAACATTTATATAACGTGACACACTACAAAATACTAGTTCAGTCAGAGTCTACTAGCACAGAATTGTTCATTAATCATGAATTTGCTATTCGCTAAAACAAAAGCGCGAGTAAAGGAGAAAACCTAACCCAGTGCTAATGAGCTATGTTACGACAGCTAAGCTTTGTCCTAAAGTGTTTATTGTACGTTTAAAGTACGATAAAGCACGCCTGTTATAATTTACTATATGATATGAAATATTAAGTTCTTCTTTACTACTCGTACATATCTATTCATTTACTGCCTAGGTTTCAAAAAGTTCCCTTCGATTTTCCATTTTGAGACCTTTTGTATCATGCACTCGTCCAGAAATTCCATTTCAATCCATTAGGCCTCAGCAATGATTTAGTGGAGAGGGAGAGAATCCACGGAAAACACGAATTTCCATTATACAGTATAACCTGCTTCGTCAGCTGAAACTAAGCTGTCGCAAATATCGGAGATATATCCAATCTACTGAATGAAGATGTGATGGCTGCAGATGGATTGATAGTACGGATGTCGAGGAAAGGGATGACAAATATTGTGCATGTTATCTAAGATCCTAATCATTTCAAAATTAGCAGCAAATATAATGTTCTCTCCAAGTGAAAATTTTATAATGACATGGATATGAATAACTTTCTATGAATGGTTTTTCTAATGTGGTGAAGTATATTTATGTTCTAAAGACAAAGAAGATAATTAAATATATCAGTTGGAATATGTCGGTTCTTAATAACAATAAATCATGCAGTGTACGAGGCTGTTCAATAAAGAATGATCATACTCTTTTTAGGGTCAACAATTTTTCGTGCTAAAATTCAATCTTATTATATTCTGTTATCTTAATGTGAAACAAACACGTCGTAGTAGTTTCATTGTTGGTACTCCTGGTTCCGCCTGTAAGAACCAGGCAAGTTCAGATAAGTTCAGTATCGCCTACCGCTGCAATGGAGGTAACATGCAGTTAAAGTTGATGTTAGAAGAAGATCCGGAGTTTATTTCAAATGCAATCACTGCTGATGAAACTTGGGTACATCATTTGATCCTGAGAGCAAACAGCAAAGCTCAGTGTGGAAATCTCCTTCATCACCAACCCTCAAAAAGCAAAAGTGGTTGCTTCTCCTGGGAAAGTTATGGTCATCTCCTTCTTTGATATTCATGGAATGGTTTATCAGCATGTTGTACCTGCACACACATCAGTAACTGGACAATACTACAGGGATGTCCTGAAAACATTTCAAGTCCATATCCGGCGCAAAAAACCACATTCCGTGAAGCAGGATGGATGCGCGACCGCATATTGCCAATGTTGTTGCCTCAAGATCTTGCAAAAGTCAACGTGAATTGCATCCTTCACCCTCCCTATAGTCCGGATTTAGCCCCATGTGACTTTTTTCTATTCTCTACTTGAAGAAACGCCTTCATGGGAGGCATTATCCATCATCAGAAGCAGTGGTGAAGGCTGCGGAGGCGATTTGAAGGATCTCTTAAAAATGGTTTCCAGTAATTCTTTGAAGACTGGCAGAAACGCTGGGAGAAGGACCATCAAAATTATGAGGTTGAGTAAAGGTACGTTGCCAAAAAAATGTGATTAATCTTTATTGAACAGCCCTCGTATATAGATAGGGTAACAATCAACTACGGCATAATTTAGTGTAAGTAGAGTAAAACCTGGAGAGAGTTTGTTTTAAAAATCTGCATAAAACTTGATATACGATAGATATAAGGGAGGGAAAGGGAGGGAGAGATAGAAGGCGGACATATAGAGAAACAGGCAAAAAAGTAAAAGTACATGTTTGTAGTATCCTTACAATGACACATAAAACCAGATAACACATACGCTGTTTTATTGAAATTGTTGTAAATCATGTCACAGTAATAAGAACAGCCTGTAATTCAAGTTAATTGACACTCGAAGTGGAAGTAATTATTATACTTACCTGTTACTGTCCAATACTACCTGATTACTTTCTCTGCAGGTGACAACTGGCAGTAGAGAAGTTATTAAATTCCACCCAAAAAACACGATATTAAATTTCACCTATTTCTCCAGAAATTTAGCGTTCAAGACTCCCTGAATACCGCCCACCCTAAAATTTAGTAAACGGTCCGTGAAAGTGGTGTTGGGAGTGCAGGGTGGGGTAATCACAACTCAAAACGAAATGTTCGCTAACTACCAGAAATGCTATGTAAGTTCCGTACCTTCTAAACATAAGACATGAAATACTCAATCCCAAGTATTCCTTGCTCTTTTATCTTTCTCAGAAACGGCTCTTAAGGTTTTTTATAAAATACGGCATGTTTAATTGGATATATTTAATTACTTATGAATAGTCTGTAAAGGAATATTCAGAAACAATATAGTATAACGAGTAAAGAAACATATAACACGCATCACAGATTTATGCTTTCAGACGTCAGTCGTCTCAAAGCATGATTATCGTTGACTTGCATTTAAAACGCCTATTATTGATAAATTAGTGTCGCTGTTCAGTATTTTTCAAAAGTCATTGAAAGACTATGAATTTTAAGGTCAGCAAATATGCAGTGTTCCATTTTTAAATAATTGATAGTTACCCCTTCTACCATCAACGAAACTGTGCAAAGAAATTATTTCTGCAAATTATTACTTCGATCAATATAAAATAGAAAACGTGTTTGGTACGTGTAATTTCTAAATGTTAGATAAATACTTTGAGGTATTCTTGTAAGTTTCAAACAGACTGATTATATTTTCAAAG
>CM060954.1:82512604-82566775 GCA_030765055.1 Mantis religiosa
TCTCTCTCTCTCGCTCTCTCTCTCTCTCGCTCTCTCTCTCGCTCTCTCTCTCTCTCTCGCTCTCTCTCTCTCTCTCGCTCTCTCTCTCTCTCTCGCTCTCTCTCTCTCTCTCTCTCTCTCTCTCACTCTCTCTTTGTTTTTTAAGCCAGTTCAGTGTCTGATGCCAAACTTTCTAGTTAAATGTGCTAAACACATTTCCTAAAATGCAAAAACCTGTAATGAATTATGCGTATCTATGCGTTCAATGCACAATTTAATAAAAATACTGCTGTTAACTAAGTATGGAACAAAATACTTAAATACATACTAGGCAACTGCTCTAATCAAAACTTCAATCTCATCTAAGGTGTGATCATAAACGTGTAACTCATAAGGAAAGACAAAACACATTTTAACTGTATTATTATTAAAGCGACGAATGATGGAAACGAAGTTTAAACATGTGTTAAGATATGAATTCGTTGGAATTTTAAAATGTTTTCCCTTATAAAACGTACCTACATATTTAATAGATTCTGACAATGATCCGTATCTATTTGGAAAACAAATGTCTACTTATGCCACAGAATCTCCTGGGAATGTACAACTGGCGATAAACTACCTCAATGCATATTCCCAGAATCCGAAAGGCGGATCTCTTTGGAAAAATATCAACCACTTTCTTCAACCAATATAATATGAAAATGATAGGAAATTATAGGAAAATTATGAATAAGCACTTCCCTGGATATGATAAACTGCTAATTTCTTCAACCCCTTACAAAATGACTAGTAACAGCGTCACTGTTCAATAGATCCCATACGTCTCATTGAAACAAAAGTATGAGCATTATAGAAATCACGATGTATGGTTCTGGTCAGCCTGGATCTCGAAAATGCTTATGTGGTGAGAAGACAAATAATCATCCAAAATAATGCTTCTCTTACCGTTTTAGCATTCATATTTAACTTTCTTCAAGAAAGAAAAATTAATGTCGGAACCAATAAACTTTGTCAAAATATCATAGTGCCAAAGGGATCTATTTTGGTGTGACACCCTATTTTTAACTGCAATGAACATCTGTGCAAATTTGCCACTTAGCAGATGACGTTACCATTCTTTTTGCAGAGAAAAAAACATTCGAACCTCAGAAACAATTATACAAGAAACTATCAATGGTCTACCAACGCTTACCCAATCTAGTGCTTTCAACTTCTCAATATCTAAAAGGAGATATATAAATAATATTTTCAAGGAGGAAACTTGAACTTCAAAAATCGATAGATGGATGAAATATAATACATGTAGTGGACTGCTTCAACATCCTGAGAATGTTATCACATTATAAATTATCCTGGATCCCACAACTGTCAAAGAAGCCTTGTGGTTTATCACTACCAGTAATGAGAGATCTTTCCTAATCATGAATCACCAAGTGTTTTACAAACCCTTCAGAAACAGAAACATACATCTCACACTAGCTCAAAAGAGCTTCAGATACAGTAGAACTTGCAGTAGCAATGTACAGAAGTGGTATGTTATTGGTTGCCATCGAATGTGGGCATTTCTGATAATGAAACGGCAGATGAGCTGCTAAAGAATCCATACACCCAATTCCTGTGTCTCACAACGACTATTCTGCCGTAAACATGGCACCTCAAGCACCAATGGAAACTTATATGTATGAATTACCAGCTACCAAGCTTTATAAGATCGAGCTTTAAGTCACACCGTAAGAAGACAAAATTAAGGAGTTAAGTCACACCTCAATGACACACAAATCTAGTACGTAAAGATAACCAACCTATGTGCTCTCTACAACACTCGCCTTACAATCACCACATTCCTACTCATTTGGCCAAAGTAATAAAGCATCCAAAAGTTCTTCCCCTCTTTAAAGATAATACTATATAATTATTTATATTCTTCATTTTTCGTTAAGAATGTTATTAATCAATACTGTAAATCAAGAATTGCGAATCGTAAACAATGTGGTATTAACTGTCAGGTTAAAATTTCGATGTTTAAGCGATATTTAACTTCAATTGATTATCACTCCAGCCTCATTTTGCACAACGAAATGTGTAATGAAGGCTGTTCAACACGAAATAGATAATAAAAATCTACCGGGTTGCACTCGCTAGACATTCTCTGCTCTTGTATAAAATATTCTTACAAACATTTATTCTTCTATGAACTTCATTAATTGACATAGGCGTTATAATATCGCAATTTTCTTGTAGGTGCAAGAAAATATGGGAATGCAGTAGATTTAACCTTAAGTCAAGTGTATTAAGACCTCCGTGATTATGAAATTAATTTCTCTACGCATGACCAATTTAAAAAACACGAATAATTCAATTTAAGAAAAGTACAAGTATCAGAAACTTCAAATAAGGAGTAACTCCGAAATGCCTAAGAAGTTGCCTGTTTTAAAGAGCTCTGCACTTCTTGTGTAGTAGCGTCTATCTCTAGCGATCGACTAGTTATGCAAAAGTCATCCAGAATGACGAAGACTTATGAGTACTTTCCCCGAAAATTGAAAATATAAATTTCATGTCTTATAAATATGTAAAGCGTTTGATATTTTGATCAAAACTGTTAGAGCTATTTATAGGAAAATAAAATAATTGGAAAATGCTGCATGTTAAGTGCCGCGTGGGAGGGGAACTTCCTTGAAAACAGTTTTGTCGCATTCTTGGAAGATGCTGAATGAAAATACAAACTTTGGCGTTCAACTGAAGCTTTTTTTTTTTTTTTTTTTTTTTTTTTTTTAGGTTTACAAAAAGGCATGCACGCACGCACGCACACGCACGCACACACACAAGATTAGCCTGTACACGGTTAATGTGGAAGAACGATTAAATTTTCTAAAAATTCTTGTTTCCCCAAACCGTATATTTCAATTGCATTCTCGGGTTGAACTTCTGGGTGGAACTCAGTGCCTTTCCTGCCTACCATTTACATGATAAAATAATAATTTTAGTTTTTATTCAGGAGATCTCAAAAACTACATTTCTAGTGAAATCTCGATATAGAATTTTTCGGTGGAATTCAATTTTTCTCCACATACTATGTGAATGGTAGAATAAAACTAATTATTTTTTGTAAGAATAATTTGCATAAAAAACATTAGACCATAATGGGTAGAGAATCTTCTGAATGGAAATTGCTTGTGTGAAGTGAACCGGACACTGCAGTAAATCGCTCGAAATTAATTCCGTCTGGTCGCGTTTAGTGCATTTTTAGTTTAATTTAAAAATACTTTTATCTAAACACCTAGCATAAAATGGAGTTGAAAGTTTGCAATGTGCTTTTTTAAATGTATTAATTATCAAGGGGATGAACATTAGATAGCGTCGCTGGTTTGCAATGTGGGTTGCACGCTACCACTAGTAGCTGATCCTGCCATTACGAGCATGTAGCAGTGTATGAGGATTAACCAATGCTGCAAACAATCCAGATGTTCTGTTGTTTGGACAAGCAGATGTATGTACACAATCCCATAAATGGCATGTTTACACTGGCAAGAGCAACGAAAGATGTGCATAATACAGTTTTGAGAGACACCCGTCTCTTTTCAATCATCCTCTGTGTGCATTAATGGAAACCAACGCCCAACATTTCACATAAGAGCACTTATTTTAACAGTGTGCATACATGTACATTGATTCCTAATTAATTCTGATGGTTGTCCTTCAACACTACCATATTAGTTCCAATGAAGATACGGGTGAGTAACGTGTTACTCCAAATTTACTTTCCAACGGCATTTCAAATAGATCAGTTTTTCTTTTAACATAACTTTCTATAAAGTTCGTATTGGCATAATTCAACTATTCCTTTTAAATTTAAACCATTGCTGGGAGCTAGGTATTGCGTAGTATACATAACCTTTCAAACTGGCGTTCAAAATAATGGAGATACTCATTACTTCATTACAAATATTGTTCATTATATAAATGTGTTACATTAATTGAGCACATGGAGTTAAATTTTTCCTGTGATTAATCTAATGTATTAATCAACACAGAGGAAGCACTGCACTTTTAAGTATCTTTCGAGGATACAAAGCCCGCCTCGGTAGCGTAGATGGTAGCATGTCTACCTCACGTTCAAGAGGTCCCGAGTACAAATCTCGGTCAGGGTGAGTTACCTGGATAAGGTTTTTCCGGGGTTGTTCCCATATCCTAAAAGACGAATGTCCGGTAACTCTACGCTCCATGGACCCTGGGACCATATGAGCATCATTTCACCCATTCCATTCATCGCCCGATATGACTTAAAAAGTTAAAGGACGAAATGACAAAAACGGATACAAAATGATCTAATGAAAATTCATAACTCAAATTACCCTTTACACGGGAAAAATCTCGATCTGTTTTATTTTCTCAAAAATTACAAATGACCTTTCACTAGGGATGCGTTGTTACCGGTTTTTCTCAGTACTCAATTCTCGATATCGATACGCGATACCTCGATTTTCGGTACCGGCATTTCTACTTCTAGTTTCAATACAAGAGAGAATGTTGGGAGAAATGTGTAATGCCAATGCAATTGTAGGTGCACATATTTAATGAGACAAAACTTAAAACCATCAGTGTTCCTATTTTTAAACTCTACATTAGACATTTAAAAGCAAAGTCCACATTTCTAAGTTTTTGTTCAAAAATACTATCATTCTCACTCTTTCGGGGTCAAGTCTACTTATTTTTCTGTAACATATATGAGTCCTGCTGTGCTAAATTATTTTCCAGAGAAAACTGTTGCAGGTGGAATATACAAATATTTAGCGGCTATTTTTTTTTTCTGCAAATTTTGAATTTGTATTCCAGTAATGCAGTGCGCTACAAAGAAGGGGAGGTAACAAATTGTCGTTGAGATATGCAGTAATTTCTTCTCGAGACTGTTTATTGGCTGAATTTGACACAGGTTATTTGCTTGCATAATGTTGTTGTGCCTGTTACACATTCCCGGAAATTTCTCGGGCTTTGCAGTGTTCGACGTGCGGCAATATTTGGTGGTTTAAAAATAAAATAAAAATTCCAGAGTAGCCACCGAAGTATCGTTCAAGTTAATACCATTATAACACTCAAATTCATTGTAATATTTATGTGTCACAGGGACTTGAATACCGAGATGTCGCAACTATCGAGGAGCTATTGCTGCTTTTTACAAATGATTTTAATAGCATTGCGGATAACCTATGATGTTCACTGTGAATAATTTTGTAAATGTTTTATCTCGGACAAAGTGTACGAAATATATAAAATTTATATCTCTTCAAAATACACAGTTTATTTCAAACAATTTTTAGTTACATCACACATATTCGAGGTATTGTTGGTTTGAATTTATCATTATTTTTTATTTTTAAGTACTGTCATATCTGGAACGCTTAAGGAATTACAAAACTGGAATACGACCACAATGTAAAAACTTGGAATATTCTTCAGTCTCCTGTACTTGCAACCGAATGTGTTCTAATGCTGTTTCCGCATACGTTCATCCGCATTAACATGAAGTAAATAGTTAAAGAAAAAATACTTTTTTACTAGAAAAGTTTATAGAAGCTATATAAACACGAACGATACTTCTAGACAAACGCATGTAAATGTAACATGTCCGACATTTTCTATTCGTGTTACACAGGTTTAAGGCCAAAATGTTCTGTGATTCTACAAATATCTTTTAAAACATTTCATATATCCTAATATTAATGAAACGCAATATGTAGATCGTTCACATATTTGGAGCTCTTCATTCTTTTTTGTTAACTCAACTTAAGAGTTGCAGGTGGACAGACCAAACTTTGCAGTAATAGTCAGGAGTCATTTTAAGCACAAAGGATTAAACATTTTCATTTCTTATAAAGTCAACTTTAAAAGCAGACATGACATAATTTCTATACTAATTTTTATCCCAGATTAAAAATTTATTTCCCTATTACATACGGAATGGCTAAAGGGGCTTGCGGTACATGAAATGAATTCACCTTTTTGGGAAAAAGTAAACAAGAAAGCAGAAGAGCCTCTGTGGTTTGAGGATAGTGTGTCTGCCTCATATTGAACAAGCTCCGAATTAGAATCTCGGTTACGAGGAATTACTTCAGGGTTTCTTCCCTGTCCTGAAAGATATATAACTCTAATCTCTATGGACCTTATTTGACTCTCACTTGAGCATCATTATATCATTTCTCTCCCATTCAATTCATCGTCGGATATAAACTAACAGTTTGAGGACGGTAAGCCTAAAAAACAAACAAAATTTTATACTTTTAGCCCAAATATAAACTAAGGTTTAACGTCCGTTCTTACTACATACACCAAAGGCGTTAGACACTGATAATAAATTAAATAATTAGGAAAGGAAATTTGAACAGACAACGTTCCAGGCCTACGAAGAATTCACAAGACATACAGGATTGTCCTGACGGTACTAGAACTGCGGACCTTCTGAATTAGAACCTGATACGTTACCACAACGCCATTTCGTACGGTCCTGAATATTACAGCAAAATTACAGATCAGTAAATAATAATAATAATAATAATAATAATAGTAATAATAATAATAATAATAATAATAATAATAATAATAATAATAATAATAATAATAATAATAATAATAATAATAATAATAATAATAATAATAATAATAATAATAATAATAATAATAATAATAATAATATACAGTCCACCTCTGTAGTGCAGGTGGTAGCGTATCCGACTCACGCTCAAGAGGGCCGCGCCGTGGCTGAATGGTTAGACCGCCCAGCTCTCACCAAGGCGGCCCATTTCGATTCCAGGCGACCGCAAAATGAGATTTGTCGTGGACAAGACGGCGCTGGGATGGGCTTTCTCCGGTATCTCCGGTTTCCCCCATCTCATTCCATCGGTATTCCATCTTCATCTTATGTACCATCAGTGTCACCACCTGCGGTGCCATATGTAGTAAAAGTGGGCGTTAAACACTGCACATTTAATTTTATTTCATGCTCAATAGATCCCGAGCTCGAATTTTGATCAGGGCGAGTTATGTGAATACGGATTTTTTTTTCGGCGTTTTCCCTTATCCTGAAAGATAAATATCGGGCAACTCTAAGCTCTATGGACTCCGGGCTCATTGGAGCATCATTTCATTAATTTCATTAATCGCCCGGAATGACCTAACTTGTGAAAGGAATCTAAGTGAAAGAAAATCTCCATACAACACTAGGAATGACAATGCTTCCATTGTAATACCATTAAGCGGGTGAGAGAATACAGCGAATCTGCTTCCGGTTGATAGTTATTGTGGGGCTTGTTTAACTTTCTTTTCTTCTATTCTATCATTCGTAAATGTCTAATCCATTTTCTTCTGTTATTTTATACCTATCTGAAAAGTGGTTAGGTATAAATTATTTTACGAAGAAACAAGTATGTTAGCAACGAATAATGCTTTTTGACACTATAGTTCTTTAGTCTACATGCTAGTTAACTGAGATAAATGTTTCTGAAAATGATTTAATTACAATTTTGTTGTGATACAAGGGAGATACATTAATCTTAAGCTTAGTCATATATTTGTGATAGCTTTGAGAATTCAACTACTTCACATGACCTCGAGTAAAAAATAAGTCAATTTGCAGTTTAAAAGAATATAAGTACCTTTCCACAGTTTAAACCAATAACAAAAGTCCTCGAAAATGGAAACGGCTAAAAAAATATTATTTCGCATTATATAAGGTAGGCATTCAAAGGAAGGAACCACAATTCTGCACATACCGAAAGCCACAAATAGGTAACATTCAGCTTTATTAGTAATATGTTGTATTATAATCAAATGCTTATTCAATGATATTTGAATAAACAGTTACTTTATTGGTGGAACATTGTGAGCCAACCGAAGCAATGCTCTTTGATCATTTGTGGGGCAGCTAGCATCTTAGGTGACTGAAATCTAATAGCGAGAATAGACTGCCAACCATCTACCACTGTCTGCAATTACAGCTGGTTTTGCGCTTTGATGACCACCTTAAAAAAAAAAATTGTCTGCTTTACACAACCAAAATGTTAGGCGGAACAGGGTTATGCTTACTATAGTTTGTCTGGTTTATCTTGAAACACGGGAATTAGCCCGCCTCGGTAGCATAGATAGCAGCGTGTCTACCTCACGTTCAAGGGGTCCCGAGTTCGAATCTCGGTCAGAGTGAGTTATCTGTATAGAGTTTTTCTGGTTTTTTTTTCTTATCCTTGCAGACGAATGTCGGGTAACTCTAAGCTCCATGAAACCTGGACTCATTTGAGCATCATTTCACCCAATTCATTCAGCGTCCGATATGACTTAACACTAAAGGACGTAATTTACAAAATAAAAAAAAAAAAAAAAAAAAAAAACGGTAATTACAGAGCGCATATTGTCTGCGCTGTTGTAGGTAACTCATGACTGCCTAACATCGCGTCACTTCTACATACAGTTTGTCTTCTTTATCTTGAAACATGGGAATTAGTGAGAGTTTTTTTTTTTTTTTTTTTTGAATTTACGTCCTCCAACGATAAGTCATATGGGACGATAAATGGAATGGGTAAAATGATGCTCAAACTAGCCCGGGGTCCATAGAGCAGAGAGAGAGAGAGAGAGAGAGAGAGAGAGAGAGAGAGAGAGAGGGGGGGGGGTGGGGGAAGAGAACACATTATTGCCCGCTTAGGTTACCCATGACTGCTTAATCCCACATGGCATTACATTACTTAGATACAATATTCCGATTGATTCCGCGCGATTATATTGTAGTCATCCATTTAATACTTTCAAACGCAGCGCTTTAAAGACTACCGGTAGATGTTTTTTTTTAATTTACGTCCTTTAACTTTTTTTAACTCATCGGACGATGAATGGAATGGGTGAAATTATGCTCAAATGTGTCCAGGGTCCATGGAGCTTAGAGTTAACCGACATTCGTCTGTAAGGATAAGGGAACACCCCAGAAAAAACCTTATCCAGGTAACTCACCCTGACCGAGATTCGAACTCGGGACCTCTTGAACGTGAGACAACATGTTACCTAGATGGCGGTAGTATAGATATACCGTCAATTAGGGATTTTCTAAGAGTCACTTTCTTCTAAACTTAAGATGAAATTATCCAAGATATCAATTAATCCATCTTTTCCCCAGCACATCTTTTCCACCTCCTTCATTGATTTGTGCCCATATTAGCCCGATAGCATTCGTATCACAATGACGCGCAGGTAAGGTATCTCCATTTAATTCAGCTATGGAATCGATTGTATACAATTTGAAGTTATCTTTGTTTCTCTTAATTATCTTGTACAACACCGGTTTTGATACCATATTTCCATTATTACCATATTTCACTGTCAATATAAAGCCCTGTTTGTAAATAAGGAAGTCCTGCTCTGGTTGTAGCACCTGTCGCTGACAGAGACTAGGCAGTCTCGGATAGCACTGGCAGTTGTTTACAAAACTTTTCGCCTCTCCCTTGTCACAGGTAGGGGTAGCGCTAAGTAGGCCATGTTTCAAGTTAAACCAGACGAACCGTAATGCAATAAATTTTGTGGCAAAACATAAAGTGACCTTTCGAGGTCATGATGAAACAGAACATTCTATTAAGCATGGCATTTCAATGTAAAAGTTTATACTGCCGTGTATGATCCTTTGTAGCGGGAGCTTCCACTGCGTTTAATTGGAAGTCAACACACTCATTACTGGACTCGACCATTTCATCAATTACAAAGTGATTGTTCCTTTTGTAAAAGTCATTGTTAACCAAACTTCGGTACGTAAAGCTCCGCTTTTTATTGTTGGCCTTAGTTAGATGAATGAGAGAAAAGAAAACTTCTTGGGGTTTGCACTAAGTACTGACAAACATGACCTGGATATTGTAAAACTTATCTGAAGCCGGCAGTAATGAAAAATTGACTGTACAGAAGTTTGACGGCGCGGTGACTATTCCGAGAATTTAAAGTGGAATTCAAGCATTAATCAAAGTCACACATCCAGAAGTTCAATGTTTTCACTGTTATCCGTGTACTAAACCCAATTCTGTCTCAAAACACCAGTCAAATACCGCAGTGTTAACTTTTTTTAATTAGCTTAACAGGCTTGCAGCATTGCCACCTCCCACCTAGATGCCCAACATATGTTAAAGTTTTTTAATAAAAAATGTACAGCGTCGCTTTCCCCATATCTGCCCGATGCCAAAAAAGTATTCGTCAAAACTGGTGAACATTGTGCTGAAACAGAGTTAAACTTTTATATACTGTAACAACTCGGAGCAGTGGAATCGCGTATTTTTAACATCAGTTTTAATGCTTTTGACCTTTTTGGAAGATTTAACTTTTATTTTCACCTTAAACGCAATCGATAAAATATTCAGCGTCTCCAAGTGCTGTACAACATTCCAAAGAACCAATCAAAGGATTTTTTTTTGTACTGTCAACAGAATATTCAAGAAACTCCTTGCTCAATACCCCCATTAACATAAATGTGAACGGGTTTTCCAAGAAACCATGTCTCAAGTAGAAGGACCTTTGACGAGGTTCGTGTCTAACCGATTACCCACTCGGATGTTAAGATATTGAAGTTATTCTAAATTGTACTTTTTAAACATACCGTCTCATGAAAGCTCCGCACAGGGAAGGGGTTACAACCCCTTCTGCTGCCATGGTGTGAGCGACGTAGACTCCTGGCCAAAATTTCAAGTCCATCCCGAAGGGGAGCAGTTCGGGTTGGGTCGGTCTCGGTGGGGTTAAGTGCAGAGGTTCTACACCCATTAGTCCTGGGCCCATAGGACCAAGGACCCGGGCCTCCTTCTACCCGGGAGCGATGGATACTCGCTGAGCACAATGTCAAGACGCGATGGAAATGGATACGCCACCTAAGCGCGTCAACCCCGCAGGGAAGACTACCGAAAACCTCGGTGGGACCGCCCGTTGATCTAGCACACCTTCTTCTAGCTCTGCAGACCCGGGACATTTTAGGCAACCCTGTACCCCCTCCGGGCGGCCGTAGCCTGGCCGGAGGTACCCAATTCCCCGTGGGTGTCGGAAACACACTGCCCCCTCGAGTCCAACCCAATCCGAACAACTCCCCGACTGGAGGAGCTCGGCAGTTCGGCCCGAGGTTCCTCTAGTAACGTCAGAGGTACCACGAGTGCTAAGGGTCCGCAGCGACCGCACCAGGGCACCTGAAGGGGACGGATCCCCTCCGCTACTGGAGGTCTCGGTCGGGGTATGGGTTTCCGATACTATGGTAATTGGGTACGCTTAGCTGGCACAGCCGACCAGATGGGATCGGGAGTGATGTACTAAATCACTGGCGGTGCTACCAGGTATTTCATTATTCTTTCCGTATAGGTTTGACGCGTGTAAGTAGCGATTCCACGGCCACTCTGTAATGGGGGTAGTTTTTACTCAGATATTGTCCTGCTGAAAGACTACAAGGAGAGATATCTGTCTATCCTTGGTTTTAGAGGAGGGGCTTTCGACTCACGGTGGAATCCATTTAAACTATCACAAGAAAGCTATGGGTAATATTCCAACCAATTTCCCCAAAACTTCTTTGGAAGTGTCTTTTGCACATTATAGAAAATT
Source organism: Mantis religiosa (assembly GCA_030765055.1). Taxonomy (NCBI): domain Eukaryota; kingdom Metazoa; phylum Arthropoda; class Insecta; order Mantodea; family Mantidae; genus Mantis; species Mantis religiosa. The sequence goes on from CM060954.1 coordinate 82,524,176, forward strand.
CACTGTTATTTGATTGAAGAAAAAAGAAAGAAATATCTGAATGTAGTGTATGTTGCAAATGAGTTTATAAATAAAAGCACTAGTGAATTCGCAAAACTAGTGGGCACAAATTCAATGCCAGACAAAAGTTTTCAGTTGAATGTCATTGCTGTATAAAGTTTCTATGAGTACGTCTCTGGAGTAAGGTCGTTGAGGTGAAGTGATGAATAGAATCAGTTGATATAAACATTCTGCTGGAAGAGACAAATTTATCTTGTTGAGAATGATTTCTATACCTCCAAGTTTACAAACGCTTTAGCTTATTTTTATTTATCTTTGCAGTATACTGAATAACGGCAATAGTGTTAGTTAACTCGTATGTAGTTGCTTTTCCTTGGTTTTTATTTCTTTCCTACGTATAGTGAAATTCGGAAATATTGTATTCCACCGAAAAATTCCGAAACGAGCTTTTACATATTTTGAGGCTTCCTGAATTAAAAAAATAAAACAGTTTTACGAAAATATGTGTGTATGTGTGAATAGACAGTTTAAATATCAAATCTACTATTTCAGTTCAGCACCTTCCAACTATTCGAAACAAAGGTTCTCAAGAAAAACTGACCTGAAACAACCCTTTACATCGAACATTTTTAAGAAATGATGATTTTTCCAAAAATTACTCTGAAGATTTTGAGTAACGTACCATACGTTTAAGATATTTCTATAAAGAATTAAATGTAAATCTTGAATTTTCTAGGAAGTCCTCTGAAGTCACCTTCATTCTTGATGACTTTTGTTTACTGGTAAATCATTAGAGATAAACAAGCTCTTACAACACAACAAATTTACGGCTTGTTAAAACAGAATTTAAGTTCTTACAATTCATTATTTCTGGGCTGTTTTGCCGCTGTCTGTTGGCGTAAGAACGTCCAAACGTTTCGTTCACAACTGCGGTAGGCATCTTCAGTAGCACGGTTGAAGTTTCCTTTGAAACTTGTCCTTGTCTACCGCAGTTGTGGACGAAACGTTTGGACGTTCTTACGCCAACAGACCACGGCAAAACAGCCTGGAAATAATTAATTGTAATGTGGACTCCGGCCGTGAAAGCTTACGTTCTCTCAGAATTTAAGTTAATTATACTTTTTGTGGAGTGAGCTACCTCCACTTTTTTTTTCTTAAATTAATTTAAATGTTAAGAGAAAAAACATATATCTATGTATATAGGTATATATTTTTCTTTTCCTTATTTAACCGTTTTTTTTATTGTTTCCGTTTAATTACCTGTTTCTGCAGTTTCACACACATACACTATACACATAAACACCCATGCCCAGGGCGGGACTCGAACCCGCGACCCTCTACGCGGTGGAACGCTAGAGACATACGTTCTAACGACCGTGGTTACGAGGGCCGGCTCTACTAGTTATGTATTTAATTTTCCAATATTTATACTTTTCCAAATGAGAAGTCGTTATTCGTTTATGTCCTAAACATGCAAAGAAACTGGAATATCAAAGCCATCACATAGCCATCAGCTCTACAACCATCCACTTAAATCTACTATAATCCCATATTTATTTTGCACCTACAAGAAAATTAGCAATAATTTCTGCAAATATTTTACTCGAATAACGTAAAGTACAGGAACAGGTGTTTTTAAAGTTTCTACGAGAGTAAAGAAAGTCATATGAGTGATAAATTTTTAAGTGTATTTACATATATTGACATCGTCATTCAAATTTCCGGAATCTACGGAGGACAGGGAATAATCTTGGCTGGAGAACAATTCTCACCACCCTCAGCCAGGAATCACAAAGCAAAACTTTTGGCACAACAGGAGTTCTACTGAAGAGATGGTTACCAAATTTCAGTTCCGTTGATTTTCCAAAGCTGTTTAAACTGCTAAAGATGATAGTTACCTTAGAGTAACTTAAGTAAATTTAATATGATTTTTTGTTTTATACTCGTTCTTTTAAGAAAAAGAAAATACTACTTGTGATTTTCATCAAAGAAACCCTATTCTTCGATTAAATATTATTTATCGAAACGCTATAATACTGATTTGGGTATCTGAGTGGTCATCGCACGCCACTGCCAACTACCCCAAGATGTGATGTTTTTCTCATATTGAGAGATCTAGAACCGAATTCGATTACTCTGTTCAGTCCGATGTGCTGAGTAAGAAATATGTGCTTTCGGAGATTTACAGAACATAAAATAACCTAAAGTCTGACAAAGAAATCTCACAGCAAATTTAAACGAAATTTCGCGACCAATATATAGAATGCCACGCGAGAACCAATGCAGTTAAAGAATGTCCAGAAATGAACCCTCAATTTCAATTTGGTCACTGAGAGCGCGCAAACTTGAGAGCTTGGCATGAAGACTACATACCAGACCACCTAACGCCCTCTACGCATATCTTCTACGGATAGAGTAGAGAATGAAGTGCTAGTGTTTTCTACCTTGTCCTGGGGTGAACTGGAAGATAACGTAGGCAGAACTGCCAACTTGTAACATTATTATGGGTGTTTTGTACTTATAATTTGAGAGTTTGTAGATTTACGGTTGTGTGCTGTAGCATCAGTTAAGCCGTACGATAATATTCTTCCCGGTTTATCATTACAGCGAAATGAAACGAATCTGACATTTTCTTCCTCATGCTGATGTATTATTGAAGGGCACAATCAAATCTGAGCACCTAACCTCCTGTTTTGTCCTAATCTCCTAAAACATCCACCACATATCCTACAAAACCCCCATTTTTTCTCTTCTAATCAATATGCACAGAATTATTATCTAATCACAATTAACATAGTCCTGTGAGGAAAATAAAAAATCAGAAGACAAACTGACATTCATAATTTCTGAAAAATTAACCGTAGGAACTAACAGCCTTGGCATTAACTAATTTTCGTTGTCCTAATGTGACTTTTTTCTTCTGAGTGATTTCCGCTCCCAAAGTGTTCAGTTTTATTAAGCCAATAAAACTAAAATTCGGAAAAAAACTGCATTAAATGCAATAAATGGGCTTATTCGGGCTTCCCAGTTTGTGAGAAAATGTGGGGGGCGCCGAAGATGTTCAGGTATCGAGAGGTTAAGGATCTGTATGACATTAACCAATTGTATGCTTATTCAGCTATTAAGGTGGTTCGAAAGACGTGCTAATGCTGGCTGTAGTCATCGATATTGCATGAGCATTATTATTGTTAAGGTTGTTTCAGTATTATAAATTTTCAAAAAATATTTTTTAAAACACTCTTGAAATGTGTGATTCTTCACCAAATTGTGACAATTATTAAGATAATTTTTTTAACTTCGATTCGTTGTATTTGTTTTCAAGTTAAACTAAAAGATGTTTTCCCAGCTAGAACATGTAGACTCTTATGCCAAGGCGTAGTCTCGGATGAACATCCTTCTTCCTTACAGGAAATGGTTCACCAAAATGAAATAAACTCTTCAGATTCTTTTTAAATGTATTGAATTTAATTCATATTTAAAGTTAACAAAAATAGTTGAAACATAATTGAACTAATATCCTTTCACTTATTATATCTTTTGAAGCGTACGTTTTGTATAAATCTCGAGCCAAGAGTTTCTGCATCTTTTCACTATGAAAGTCGAAACCATTCTTTCTTACGTCCTTGTTTACAACGTTCAAACTTATTCTGATCGCGTTCCTCTCTAAAGGAAGATCATTGGCTTTTTCTTTACCATGGCAACTACACAATTCTTGTTGACTACGTCATACGTAGCGAAAAATACAAGCGGTTTATTTTATTTTTTAATTATATATCTCCACTTTCTGAACTTAATTTAAACATATTAATACCTTGAACATTATTCAAAGTAAGTTTAAATTCAACACAACATCGTAAAACATATTAATTGTTTCCCTTTCGATGATCGATTAAAAACAACTGTTGCACCTTTTAGATATACAATATTTTTGGTGTAAAACTAATTCTGGGTCGATGGTATGATGTATTTGCAGTTAAAAGTTAGAAATCATGTACGCGTTTGTGGGTGCAACTTGTCCATCAAAGGCGAAATTGCCTTCTCATTGACGCACGCTCCTCTGAGTGATATATTGAAGGGCTTGTCTCGCGGACCATTCATATTATGAAAAGAAACCGATGAAAAGCGATAACTTCTCAAAGGCGTCTGAAGGAAGCTTGTGACCACGCTCTACTGCTATAGATGCCTTTAATATATGCTTGAAGAACAGCGGAAACTAATTTCACTGTGTTTCAATTGACCGCACGAACTTAAAGGCCTTTCTGGAGCCAGTGTGAATACCTCGGGAGATGCACCCATTACTCGCCTACTCAGAATCAGTTTGTGGTTCCCTAGGAGGTAAAAACTACCATGAGCACTATAGCATGAGGAGAAATGTTTTCCACGGTCTCTCTTTTTTTCCCCCTTGCTAACCAGGACACATTTGCATAAAGAGGGGAAAAACCATGGTACACGGGATATAGTTTTTTAGGGTGGGCTTGCTCACGCCAAGTGACATTTTTGTGACCCGGATTGTGCTAAAGCACGTCTTTTGTTAGCAGTGGCTGCGGAAGTACAATACACATGCAGGTCGGGGCGGACACAGTTTGTTCAATCGATAATATACAGAGCGTGCGGTGCCAGCTCCACCAGCAAACATGTTCCAAACCACACTACTATGGACTAGGGAGCAAATGTATACGTGATGCTATCTTAAGGGTACCTGTCAATCATTTTGAAGCCGGAGGCTGATTAAAGTCATGTTTTCTTCAGCGTTAGTTAATGTAATGAGATACTTCCGCTGAGTTTATACACATGTATCTACTGGTTTACAAGTATGTGCATTCATAACACATCAGCCTAACTGACAGCTGTTAGGAAACAAAATTCTCCTGGGTGCTTAAGTGCATGATATACTTTGGTAGGCAGTTATTCGTCTGAAAACTTAGATATGACTGTTACTGTTGAAATATACCAGACGAATGACGTTAATCCTTCCTCTTATTTTAATCTAAGCAGAAGTAATTGAAAACCTAATTGTAACAGCGAAACATCGATCAAAATTGAAGTTCCCAGTAAGATTAGAGAAAAAATTTACATTTATTTGTTCTCTTAAGAAACACTGGTATCCTAAATTAAAGTATAACGTACAAAAATATTCAGTGGAAAGTATTATTTATGTAAATAAAATGAAGGTACACGCTCTAATATAAATTTTAACAAAAATTCTACAGAACGATTGTTTGACGGAAAGACATGCATCGCCTTTATAGTGTTGTGGGCGCTGTCTATACATCGGAGAGTTTTCCATTCTAAAACTCCCGCATTGAGTAACTATAATGACTACTAAGTTGAAACTGCATTGAAGCGACATTGCAGTATTTTTCGTCGGCATGAGATTGTAATTTATGAAAAATTGTGGACTGTGAAGTTTCAATTTCAAATGTTTAGCATCGTATCGTATGGAAAGAAGTTTTACAAAAGCCAACTTGCTCTGCAATTAGTCTTAAGAGACATCTCAGAAGAGCGTTCGAAAAATGTACCAATTTCGTCAATTTATTCCTCCGCCAGAACATCTCTGACTCCCTTCTGAAGTGATTTTAAACTTCGTTTCCTAAACCTACTATTATCCTGAAGTTACTTCTGACAACACGTCCACTTGGATTTCGAATATCAGGAAATGTTCACTTGATATATATGAATTTTCGGTGAGGATTTTGCTGTGCTATAACAAGGATAGAACAGTAATGTTAATAGAAATATTCTCGTATGCAACACATATTTGAATAAGCTTCCATTTTTGTGATGCAATGAACAAATGTTAATCTAAACAGCACAAATAAAGGCAGTATCCGCAAGTTTCAAAGCCGATACGGATAGTGTAATTCACACTCCTGAAACGAAGCCGGATCACAATATCACAGTGATTCAAGTATGTACTAAAATATATATCCTCAAACACATATCCTCAATATGAAGTATCGCCATCTCTGGCAGCAACATAGGCCAGAGGAACGAAGTGCCAAGTTGGGAAGGTACTACTTGCCGCCCCTTCTGTGGAAAAATTCGTAAAACCATGAGAGTGATTGATGGTTAACAAATTGCAGCTACTTGTTTAGAAGAACATTCCAAACATGCCGTGTGTGGGATTAGAATCGACAGAGCGGCAACATCCATCCAGGTAAGCAACTTGCAGGTACTACTGTGCTCCACTCACAAAAACTTATCTCTCGGGTATAAATTGATATTATTAACAACTACATCAAAATGGGCAGCGGCTCAGATTCTGAATTTCAACAAGGGTCACATAACTATTAGAAAGCATTTTCATAAGGAATGTGTGTTTTAGTGCAGCTACTGTAGAAATTCATGGCATCTAGTGAGTGAGTCCTTGTGTGTGGGGTATAAGGGCCCGTTAGCAGCCAGGTTATGACATCATCTAAGCAATCACGCGGACTTTTTCCATTACCCTCATACTGCATGTACACTTCTTACAGATGCCCCTCTAGTCGAGAACATTAGTCAACAGGAAGTTGTATTTTCTGAGGACAAGTATTATCGTTCACATTAGGAAATCAGGGCCCAGATACAACGGAACATACTGTATATTGCCAAGACCTAAAAACGTGACACCTTCCTTTACAACTCCATGGAGTAGTGTCCGACCGTTATCACACACTGTGCGTTCTCCCTGGACAATGAGTAACGTGCTAGCCCCTAGTTCTCAAGCTCGCGGGTCCAAACCGATGGAGACGATGGTTCTTTTTCTTTTCTTTTTTTCGGGCGTACAAAATCATTAGTACGACTTCTTTCGGAAGGGAAGTAAACCTGATGATCCCATTTTGCAGATTTACCAAGCCTTATAAAGAGGTCTCTAAGCAGAATTAAGCGGTTCTTCCACGCTCAGAACAGAATGAGATACTGAGAATTACAGCAATTAAATAGCGTCTATAAATACAAGTTCAGTTTCATTTCACCAAATAAAGAACGTCGCCACGTCGGTCGTGGTTATACAGCTTTCTTCATAACATGAGGATATGCAGCAGCTTCACCACCAGCGAGGTATGTAATATGCTGAGGCGCTTCTGGATATGCGAATAGGTGCTTAGGCTCATGGCCTGGATTTCTGCCGGAACCCGCACACTCTTCCCGAGCTTCTCTCCTCCATCTTTCCACCTAGGCGAAATCCGTCAACCTCGTGCCACAACTATAGAACAGTAAACTAGCCGCACTCACACATATGCATTATCCTTTCCTAAAAAAAAAATTCTTTTGTTCAAGGAATATTTAAACATACGCCGGTGAAATCGTATGCATTTTTTGAGTGGAATGTATTTTCCCTTTCTTAGATGATAAGAGTAGCATATGGGACTGGTGTACTAGGTTCTGTGTGTGTGGGTGAGAGAGAGAGAGAGAGAGAGAGAGAGAGAGAGAGAGAGAGAGAGAGAGAGAGAGAGAGAGAGAGAGAGAGAGAGAGAGAGAGAGAGAGAGAGAGAGAGAGAGAGAGAGAGTTCAGGATGAGTGGCATATCGTAACGATAGCTTTTCCAGCTGTAAATGTAACACAGTTTCTATCTATGACGACTGAACTATTATCGAATTTGCCGATAAAGCTGTACTTCATACCATGCTCACTTTTGGTATTTTCAGTAAATTTGGGAATTTTACTGATTATTTATTTGCTTATTCTTAAATTGAACTCATCCTATTTAAGCATATCTATGACTGAAATTTTAAAATCCTAAACTAATAACTCTGGATATTTAAGATTTATATCATAGATGTAACATAGTGCAAACATCATACAGCTCAAATTTTATCAATTTCACTCTGATAGTTTGGAAATTATGGTCAAATTTATTTTTGTTACGTTACCAAAAAATTCACTTGCGACAAAATAACTGAAATGTCGATCTAATGTTTAACAACAGGTTCCCAATACATACTTTTTGAAATTGTTCTATGGTTCTCTGTCTCAATAACTTCAGATTCCAGAAATTTTTAAAGCTATGAAAATGGTTCTATTGCCCCAAAAAAGAAATTTTTGTGTTTTTAAGAAAAGAAAGTTTGCTTAGATGTATCTTACAATAAAACCCAGAGCAATTTCTATTTAGTGTGTCTCTGTGAACGCATGTAGCAAGTTTTATTAGTCTAACACTAAAACTGCGACGCAAAGAGCATTTTAAATGAAAGAAAATACTGAACATTTCAATAGCGACTAAAGAAGGATAAAGAATTACAATTCATATCTAACACTAGCATTCACGTAACTTTCAAACTCGATTAGAGCACTTAAAAATTGCATGCGGATACTGAAATGTTCGGTTTCAGGAATGCTTACATTATTTTACAGACTAAAAATAGGAAAAGGTAGTTTTTTTGAAAATTGTTCGTGAAATTTTATTCAGAGATATCCTTAAGCGAGTTGCAAAACTTCTCATGTACTGAAAATTCATGCAACTTAACCATTCATATATAACGGAAGAACTGAGAGAAAAAAAAATACGAAAAAATATTCCTAGATCCTACATGATTATGCTGGCATTATCCTAAATCGTGAATTTGGGGCCTGAACGCAGTTACCCTTTCCGCTGCAAAGTGCGTTCAAAATATACGTACAGTGAGTAATAGCACAAAAGAAGTTCTCATGCATTTGTCCGCCTTTTGTCTACCACTTTTTCTTGTTCTTTGATAGCGAAAATACAAAACGTGATACTTTTCTCGTGTTACGTGCTGCGAAGTCTTGCACATCGCTGTGTTAAACGACACTTCCGGAAAGGCAAAACTTCGTGACTGCAACAAGCAAACTTTTGTGAATTGCAGGAGAAAACTTATTTCGCTGCTTGACACGAAAAATAAACGAAGCACGCTCTGGGATTACACGTTAGGAACATGAAAATGCATGCTCAGGGAAGGCACTTTTACAGCAGTTGAACAAGCGACAGCAGAGGAGGGGTGCGAGTTTCCGACACAACATCGCAGACGATCCTGATTAACGGCTCGTAATAATGTCGTCTGAGAGACTTTAAAATCACTTGATCTATTTACTTGAGGTTGGACGTAATGCGCAGAGAGAAAAGCCATAAAGATAAATGGTGATTTAATGCAACAAATGGTCAACCTCTGTAAGAAATAGTAACGTGTTTGTTAAGCAAATCGAAAGACGTTAGTCCGGATCTCCTTTCGCTTGCACAACGTTTCATTCCAACATTTTCCCTTATGTTCAAAACACAAATGTTGGGTAAATCTCAACTCAGCAAATCCCCTGAAACTGTAGCTATTATGCTTATTTTATTAAACCTCAATATAGAACTAAATTTTATTAGGGAGAACAGAATCTCATACAATGCATTTTTGTTCTTAAAACTTCAGATACTTTGGATAATTTACGTTAGCTAACAGCTAAATTACATTTATAGGTTTAACTTGCATTCACAACCTACCACTGTAATTAAATATAAAACATGTGACTAATAGGTGGCTTTGCAATGGAAACTGAGGCTTCTTTTTTACTTTTTCTCTCACCCATGTTACGTAGGAGAAATGTAGCAAGCCTCCCAAAATCTGATATCGAAATATTTTTGATACCCTTTGAATTAAAATATTACGTTTTTAGAAGGCACACGACCGCTTCTGGCAGGAAGAAAACTCATCTCTAACTACATAGAACATTTATCTAACATATTTATTTTCTCAAAAAATACAGCTTTTTTTTCTATTAAAATAGAGCATGTTTAAAATGCTCCCATAGCAAATGAAATGTATATCTTGAATTTTCTAGGAATAGTCCCTGAAGTCCTCCATTTTTAATGAGTTTTGTATAAACGATAAACCGTTAGAGATAAACAAAATATTACCTCACAAAAACACGCAGTTGTCTTTATAGCTGGTTTCAATGTTCAAATTCCTTTCTCAAAGGGAAGTTGTTATTCTTTCTTTCGTTTTCTCCTTGTCATGCATACAGGACGGAAAGTTAAATCCTTCTCATAGACATCCACACTTAAAAAAATTTGACTTTTGCTTGGGCCTTCTATATTCCCCTATACTTATTGTACCTTGTATAAGAAAATATGCAATAAAGCAATTTCTACAAATGTTTATCTGGGTTAACTTGAAGTAGATAAAAGAATAAGCTTTCAAAAAATATTTTGTTGGGAAATGCGGAGAGGTCATATGAATGTAAATCAGATAAGTAATTTTACCCACATTCAAACCCTATACCTTCCAAAGAGATTGCATTGCAACTATTTATGTGTTTTCCGTTTCTCAGAGGTGTTTCTTCAACTGAAGGTAAAATGTGATTTAGAGCTCTAGCACACGCTTACGACAGGGATTGCGTTTATCAACAAAAATCAATAGTGCAATGATACAGTAACTCTTACTGACCGCAGCAAAACTCGGAGTTATTTGCAGCTCATCTTTGTTTTTCCACAAGCGTCAGAACCATAATTCATAGTTTGGACCTTAAAACTAGCGGTAGCACATGTTTCTTTGTAAAAGACTGCAGTAACCAGCTACAGATGCAATATGAGGTAAGATTATTTCTTTGATAAACATATGATAGGGAATATAGATAAACAAATCTGCAAGTGATAATATCCATATGTTATAATCAATGATAGTGAGAAAAGATCATCAGCTAATTCCTGTTGCAGAAAATGAATTAATAATATAATTAGGGCTCTTAGTTGCCGACAAGAAAATCATTAGCTCAAGGCGTGCCTGGGAATCAGTTATGTTCAGAAATAAAAGATGTAAAACCTCACAGAGATTTTTTAAAAATTAGAACGGCAATAAAGTGTCGTGCGTTTCGCATGCAAATGAGAAGCTTTAAAATTTGAGAATAAGAAGACGCAGAATTTAGATTGGAGATGGATCTTAAATTTATGAAACAGTGCGGATTCCTAAACTTTGTGTCATTTCTTACGTGTTTTACCGTTTGATAGAAGCGTTTACCGTAATGATTATGGGACTGTTACCCTAGCGCCTAGATCCGCGCTAGCGATATATCCACAGATCTAGCCATTGGCGCCAGGCAAGTTTCCGATTAGCATTTCTTCAACTCATACTATTTACGGTTCCTATGACTCTTCCAGAAATAGGATATTGAAACTTAAAAAAATTGATAGTCAGAAAGTAGGGGATTTAGTACTTCAACAGTTACAGAAATAGTTAATACTGCATTCTTAAACAGTTGTCACGCACCTTTAAATATATAATTAACAGCTTCCACACACACATATTCTGAGAAACAGATCTTCTGTTCACAATGGAGCAGTGGGTAACAAATTCATTAACGACCGATGTACCGGAGAGGGCGTCAAAGGTGACGTATGACGGATACTGTTAGGAATACTGACACCATAGTTTTGGAAAAGCATAAAAAATAATAATGAAAATAAGAAATATGGCTTGATGACACTAATTAATCTGATAAAAGATGTTCCATGGTTCTGCCTACCCATTACATTAAAGAACACGAGACACAATGTTAAATTAGTCAGTGGGGCACAGATGGCATTCTGGTTAGAAGAGATATGATCCGCCACAAAGAGAAATAGAGTCAGACAGAGAACATTGGGTCCACAGCGGATGTTCTGTGCTACCACCTCTCAAGAGGAACGGATGAAGTGAAGGAACCGCTAGAGACTACAGTCAGCAGGAAGACGAGAGACAGAGACGCGCAGATAAAGATAGAGTAAGATTTATAGGCATTTATAGAAGGATTTACTGAACAACCAACAGCCTATGAGCGTTCCGTTAAAGCATTTTGTCTTTCTCGCGTCCTATATGTCTACAAAGGGGTCGTTCCAGTTTGAAGCAGATTATAATATCCGAGCAAGAGGGATGCAATTTATAATATTTAATCGTGGAATATACACTCGTGGTGGCTGCCTGTGTGTTCTGAAAATGAGTATCTGAAAACAAACGACTGACAGGAAAATCGAGCTCCAAGCGTAGAATTTAGAGCAGTCGCATACAATTGTAACCATTGTCCATTCTGAAATGAAAATTGCCGCGCTCTGAATTTGCAATTTGGAGTCCACTTTTGCTACTCTAATGAGGTTATTTTCAATGAAAGGGACGGAAAGTCAAGGTGTTATATATAGCTGCTGTTCGCCGAATGAAGCCAAACAATAGCAAGCCAGAACGTAAATAATTCCCATAGTGTACCCGTTGGACGTCTTTTTGACGCTATGTGTCACCCAAAATTACAAGTTTTAAAATGTTAAAGATGTAAACATAAATTACATGATAATATGATTAAGAGAAAAATTATCAAACTTGAACAAAGTTTTTCTTCCCCTATAAATGACTCCATTTCCGCCTCGTCCCTTTATCGTTATCACTTTCTTCTTTCTCGTTCTTTCTTTCTCCACCGCCTCAAGCTCTTCTTTCCGTCATCTTTAGTCTCGCCTTCTTTAAACTTCATGTGAAATGTTGATAGCTTTTGAAACTTTTTCGGAATGTTACTCAAATTAAGGTATAATAATTATAATTATTTGCCATATATTGCGGTAGTGACATGTTTAGGTTTATAGCATAATAACAGCATGCTCTAGAAGATATCTATAACAAGAAATAATTGAATCTAAAATAATTGCACAATTATGAGATTACATTACACTATTTACATCTCAGAGAAAATGTTGGAATTGTCCTCCACCAGCATCTATACATGTTTGCACTCGTCTCACCATATTTTCTGAAGTTTTACGGAGATGATATCGAAGTGAGAGAAGGTTATTTCCAGCAAGGTGGAGCAAAGTGCCATACATCTAATGACACCATGGAACTTGTAACCAGTTTCTTTGATAATCGAATAATCTCAAAAGGTCTGTGGCTCCCCAGATCCTCTGTCCTAACCTCACCGGATTTATTTTCTTGTGAGGGTATTTAAAAAAGAGAGTGTACAAGAATATGCCACGGACAATTGATGTTCTCAAGGAATCCATTCAAACCGAAATAAGTAACATTGGCAAGGATATTCTCCATAAAACTTCAGAGAATATGGTGAGACGAGTGCAAACATGTATAGATGCTGGTGGAGGACACTTCCAACATTTTCTAAGATGTAAATAGCGTAATGTAATCTCCTAATTGTGTATTATATTCTCCCAAAGTTGCACGTGTGTCCTATTATTGGTTCAAAAGTTACGGCCTATTGAAATGGTTTAGGTATATATGAATCACACTATACATTCGCGCTGAATTTGAAACTGAAACGACTACGAATGCCCCTATTGGCACTTTAATATGGATGAAATTATAAAACATTATAATAAAAAAGTTTAAAATTGCGTGCTAATTTACAGTGTGAGCCACTGAAAATTATGATTACGCAGGACCAGAAAAGTGCACTGCAATATGTTCATGTAATTTTTTTTTAGATGATTCCCAAATGTTACTTTTGCTTATTTTGGCGAACTGAAGCTTGGAAGTTAGACACTTTTTCTTTCGAAAGTCTGCTGACGAAATAGGAGCTGACAACAGCCAATGCAGATAACATGAGGGGTTGGAATCTTACTGCAAATGTGGCAGGTTACGCAGAAATGTCACCGGCAAACAACCCAATTGACTTGCAAAACTTTTCCAAACTGTTCCGCGGTGTATTATTCATTTGTTGCTGACGTTATCATGAAAATAGTATGGAATTTAACAGCAAATATATAGCAAACCGCTTACAATGCTGTGGCGAATCTGTTTCTGCATAAGCTATCAACATTAACTTAGCTAGATTGATTTAAGCTTTAAAAGAAAACGTTGTATAAGCCATATAAAATATGTAGTAATATGAATACACGAAGTATGAGTTTTAAATTCAAATTTTTAAACTTTAGAGAGGTCGCCTTCAATTAGAAGTTGTGTTTAGAGCGCCATAATTAAATATTCCCGACTCTTAAATCTTTCTTGTACTTACTACCTTAAAATAATGTGGGGAACCCTTTAGAAATGAAATTAATAAACATATGAGAGGACATTACCTTATCTAGAAGCGTCGAGTTATCATCAAAGTAGCTGCTTGAGGGCGGACATGGCGGCGCTGTTGGACTTCAGTCTGTGAAAAACAAAACGAAAAATCATTATTACAAATATCATCATCCAAATGTTTACAGAACACTGTTTACTTAATATTTGTCACGAACATCACTACAGCTTTATAACTGCGGCATGAAATACGATTTTGATGATATCTTGATAACAGTAAACACAATGCAATCATAAATGGATTCCGGAATACCACACAAAAACGTTTGAAACTGGAAAAGAGTAACGGGGATTTATTAGCGGTTTTATGGGAGTTTTCAAATAAACCGCGTTTGATATGTCATACGTATTATCAATAAAAGCGAAACCATAAAAATGCATGAAAATATACACAGCGGAATGCGGTAGTTTGCTGTTGCTGCCACAATAGGAGAATTATTTGCAGTGTGTGCTGGTTCCAAGTGTACATACATCTATTTGCCGAGGTTTGGTGTCCAGGAATATATACATATGTATGTACACGCGACAGCAATGCAGAGGTCACAGTAAAACGTGTTATACAATAATTTTATGAAACGAAACACTTAGGTTGGGGAAATCTTTATTTTAAAGATTTAAATAATTTGTACATAGGTACAAATGCATATCAATGGTGTAATCCCCAACTGAGAGTTACGTGCTTAGAAAAACGAATAGCTAATAAACTGAACTGGATAATACAGAGGTAAACAAATAAAAATTCTAACACTCCATAAAAATTAACTTTACTGAGAGTCAATGATCGATCTCTGTGATGTAAGTCTGCTAGATATTTCGAAGTGCTCGAGTTCGAATCTCCGTTAGGGTGACCTATCTGGGAACGGCAGTTTTCTTTTATGCTAGGAAGAAGAATGTCGGTGACTAAACTCAAGAAATGTCAGAGCCCTTTCACTATGACATTTTTTTACTCTCCAATGAGCCCAGTGATGCCCAACATGCGAAAGAGGGGAGAGAGGATTTCTCTCCACCTACTGTTCGCCTAAATAAAGGGTATATATAAATAAATATCGGGTTTTCAACTCTTTATAATATTTATTACATCCAACTTACAGTTACAAATGCTATGTCAAATGAAAGAGCAAATTAAAAACAGTTTTACCAAGAACCTTATAAATGTTCAATGTGGCTGCCCTTTGTCACACGGCACACATCAAGTCTATAGCCGAGTTCCCAAACGTTGATAAGTGTGTATTCAGTAATTGTAGCAAAAGCTGCTTCAATCCGGTCTGTTAATTCTGGGAGGTCAGCTGGTAGCGGAGGCACGTACACACGATCCTTGATGAAGCCCCAAAGGTAAAAATTGCATGACGTTAGATCAAGAGAACGTGGAGGCCATACATAGCAAGTCCTGTCATTGGGGCCCTGGCGGCCTATCCAGCGCTCGGATACAGTGACGTTCAACCAATCGCGTACTTCGTTATGCACAATCTTGCTGGAAAGTGAACTTCTCTGGCTCATTTTCTTCCAACTGAGGGAAGAGCCATTGCTCTAGTGTATCAAGGTAACCTACTGGCACAGTTACAGTAGGTCCACCCAAAAAGAAAGGCCCATGAACTTTTCGCCGGGATACGGCACAAAAGACATTCACTTTAGGAGAATCTCGTTGCATTTGTACAATCTCGTGAGGATTTTCTGAGCCCCAGATGCGCGCATTATGAGTGTGAACATGTCCAATAAGGTGAAAGGTCGATTCATCACTGAAGACAACACGATCTATAAAATCGTCGTCCTGAAACAACATGTCGTTTGCGAAGTTGACACGTAATCCGTGGTATGTCGGCTTTAGAGCCTGTAATAACTGTAAACGGTAAGGACGTAGCCGTAAGCGTTTTCTTACAACTTCCTAACAGTCGACACAGGAACTTGTAATTCACCACTAGCCTTCCGGACTGATTTCTTTGGGATATGAGCAAACGACTCTCTCACTCGCTCAACAGTCTCTTTACTTACTCTTGGTCGTCCCGTGCTCTTCGCTTAACAAAGGCAGCCGGTATCTTCAAACTGATGATGCCATCTACGAATGTTATCACTAGGAAGATCACAACCAACTTAATGCGGAACGCACGTTGCACAGTAACTACAGATTCTGTCTTCGCAAATTGCAAAACACAAAACGCTTTCTATTTACTAGTCGCCATCTTTGCTACTACCGCTGTCTGGCGGAGTGCAGCAGAAACATTACACGCACATGCGCACTTGTGCCAACAAGCAAAACTGAGTTGCTTTTTCATTTGCCATATCATTTATAACTGGAAGTTTAATGTAATAAATATTATGAAGAGTTAAAACCTTGATACACCCTGCATAACGAACCTCTCTGATGCTTGATTACGGAGTAAGTGAAGGGAAAACGCTTCATGCCCAAAACAAAGGAAACGAAATAAAGCGGCAGTTGACGTCTTTAGCTCATAAGACAAGACGTTGGCTACTGCTGGACATCACTTCCTTGGCTAAAGGAGGTCAAAATTGCCACAGAGAGAAAAAAGAAGAATGTTTGAAAACAGAGGGAAATGAAAAACAACAACAAATTACAGAAACTTAAATAACTAAGCATCAATTCATGTAGATTCAGTGAACTTTTTTTTTAATTTTATCATTTAATTTTTTAATTTTTTGTAACCATTTATTTAAAGTCGCCTGTTACCTGCTTAAGAAGGAAAAGACTTCTGATATAATGCGAAAACAGACGGAAATGGATTTACAAATTTCTAACCGGACCACGCATCGCCAGTAAGTATTTAGCTCGACACTCACGCCATAACCCGTGTGGACAATGGGCCTGTGTGCTACAACGTCAAAATTACTGATCCACCCCCTAGCACTTGATAAGGGCTAGTAGCCCAACATGACGCACTTTCTAAGCGCACGAAACCCACAAATAAACTCAAAAAGGTAGAGAACTTCAACGATTGATTTGCATTCTTAAACACATTTTCTTCAGGATACAAGAAATCAAATAGGAAGCTTATAAAATGCAGCTGGGCTAATCCTTATTGGTCCCTGCTCTTGTAAGGGGATCAATGCAATATACCATCGCCTCTTGGATATGAGCAAACGGAGTACATTTTGAACATTTACACTACCATCTCGATAGGTAAGGTAATGACAACAAGAGCAACAACTTCCAGTACTGTATACTTTGGCACATGCTGTACAACTAATGGAAATTAATTGTTCTTTCACACTAGCCGTGTGAAAGGGTGGACTATGAAAGGGTAGAATAGACTGAAAACCTCAAAGCCATATCTTGGATTTGAACTACGAATCTTATGGTCTCAGTGGCTATGGCATTGCATTTTTCAGTCCGATTCTATCCTTTCATAGTGCATCCTACGTACGGCTAGTATGAAAGAACAATATATTTCCAATGACATATACTTCAAGAAATTCCTGTATTAGTCCGTAAACTAATATGGCCTAATCAGGACTTATGATATTGATACATTTTTATGTACCTATACAATGTGTAAACTGCATAAAAGGCAGCTTCTATCTGTTCTTCCTGTTGATTTCCTACATCTGATCAATACAATCCGAACCGTCATGTAGGCTTTGCTCACAAATGGGGAAAACCTTTGAGAAAGGGGAAAAAAGCGGCAGTCACCGTGTTTAAGAAGATCGAAGAGAATGGTGACAAGGGAATCGTGTTTTCCTAAGATAGCGTGAATAATGTCAATGGCAAAGGGATGTGCCTATCTGAAGGGGACATTTCGAACTGTTGGGGTTTGCTTCACTACGAGCAAAGGTTCCTTTCCCTCTGCTGCTTTGTTCACACGCAGCTGATAAAACTGGGCACGATGTATGCATAAACGGTCACCTGAGCCAGAATATATAAGAAATATGTTTCTCTTACTCGAAAAGAAAACCTTCGATCATCGCATATTTAATAGCGAATTGCAAATTACGAACATGAATTGGTTATTAGGTGAATGTTAGCATCGCTTTTGATAGCGCAATTATTAACGGGTAAGATTGAAACAATAGGGAGAGAAATAAATAAATGACAATAAATATGTATATAAAGTCAATACTTCATGTAACAAACACACTTGAGGATTTTATCATGAAAAAAAAAGTGATTAGCAAATTTAAGAGTTCAGGAAAATACAGTTGTAGGTCATGATGGCTAAGACAAATAGGTTACATTGAAATCAATTCAACAAGGAAACCAGCTATAGCAATGTATATAGACCAGTTCTGAAAATTAGAACGGGAAACAGCATTCTCAGAATTTAGCAAGTCCAGAGCGATACTAGCGAATAAGAGGATTAACCTTTGGTAACAGTACGACTGTTAATCGGAATCGACTTTTCATCTTCATTGTCTAAATGAAATACAAAAAAGTTGGATAAAAGCCGTTGAAATGGATGGATTACATTACGCATTTTGTGTATAAGAAGTAAAATAAAAAATGACATTTTGAAAAGGTTAAACAATTTAGAGTTAGTGATAGACTGGAAAATAAATCTATAAAATGGTACGGTCATGTACAACAGATGTCCCAGGAAAGCCTAAAGTAATAAATTGGTCACCTCCAGGGCGGAAAAAGAAGAGACGCCCACGACTCACCTGGAGAGGGGACAAGCGATTAGATATAAGGAAATACATGACACATCATGGGAAGACCGTCCTAGTTGGAGACGGGCATTAAAACGCAACGGTTAGGAAAGCTTTAAAAATAATAGTAAACAGGAATGTTAATAGAGAATTGTGATGTACGCGAGCCTTCGCATCTTTATTTCGTGTTTTTTTCGTGCCTTACATGAGTGTTTTACTGTTACCGGTTACAGATATCCATAACGCCTTAAGATCTCGTTCAGATAATACGATACTTGGCGGTCACCATAAAGAAAGCTTTTGATTAGCGTTTCCGCAACTCGTAGGAACATTTTTGTTGTTAAGAAAACAGATATTGTAAACAGTAAAACAACTGATACATTAAGTTAAGAGTATATAACACTTCAGCAGTTAGACTTTCTTGTGATAAGATTCAGGCAACCTCAAACAATCGGCAACTGGCTTCAAATAGCCTATATCTACATTAAATTTATTAACCACTTTTTGTCTACTCTCACACCCAGCCACGCATACCCTGAGAAAATAGCGCTTAATCTGCAACTTCAGCAGCTGACAGCAGATCCATCGAAGACGGGGATATTGGAAAGACATCGAAACACGCCGCAGCAAGTATTTGAGCAGTGCGTTTTGCGCTATGCACATTCACACGTTTAACTGCAAAAAAAAAAAAAAAAAAAAAAAAAAAAAACGCAATTTTACAAATGTTTATTGATTTTGCTTACTGTACTACGTATGTATCACATGCCTGCAATATATAAGAATGAGATGCAACAGTTTGTAAATCACAGTTTTGTCATAATGGTTAAACACCAAAAATATGATTTTGAGTAAATAATAGTTGATATAAAAGCACTTCATACACGAGCTTGTAACTAGACAATTCTAAGCAGAGTAAGGAAAACCAGTGGAGGCTGCCTTCAACGCAGTGGAGGACGGGGGGCGTGGGCGAACTCTTTTGTTTACAATAGTCTATATCATTAGTCATTAATAATCACAAATTGTAACGGGGAGCAAAAATTGTCCCCTCAAGCTCAGTGCAATCAAATACATACTGGATTATCACAACATATCTCCAGAACTGTTAATAGTTTACAAAAAGAATTATAGGAGAATATGATGTGGGAAATTTCGGAAGTGGCAGGGTTACTGGAAGAATTATTGTTGGAAGAATGAAATGTGGATTGATTCATATTGCGAGTGAGGAGCATGATGAAAGTAAGCTCGAGTAGCAGTGTGAACTGTTACTTTTTTGCGACTATATTCTCTTTGCAAAATTGTAAAATCAATGCCGTACAAATAAGCGCAAAGCATATCTTGATTGAAAAGTGGGTGCAATTAAGAGAACAGCGCCAAGTTTCTCTCTTAGTTCTTAATAAGAAGAAGAATGACACAAAATACTTGCAGAGTGAAGGGACAGAATCCAAGAAAGGAATTGTAGGTTACGCCAGACACCCATTGAGTGTACAGCGGAGGTTGCACTCAGGTTCGAGATTAGCTGATGTACCTAATGTGCTAAAATGCGACAGTCCCATGACTTGGGCAGATACACGAATGACACCCCTCGGGCTCATTTGAACACCATTTCACCCATTCCATTCATCGTCCGATATGACAACGTTGGAGGAAGTAAATTACACATACAAAAAAAAAAAAAAAAAAAAAAAAACCAATATTCAGATAACTTAGCGTCATTCTGTAAAGGAACGTCCTCATAGTAAGACTTTTTTTCTTGTGCAGCTCTACAAGTTTGCAGAAACTTAAAACACAACGATGCAACAATAATCACCTTGTGAAAGAACAGAATCTACGGCATTTAAAATTGTAACAGAATTTATTAATGGTTTCGCGGAATAAATCCCACAATATTTAAAGGAGAATAATTGTTATTTTCCAACCATTACAGCATAAAATATTTTTCACTCCGATACTACGATCAGATGTAAGACTCATTGCTCCAGAGCACCGAGGCATCTACAAGAATTCTACCATACCGTCACCAAAGGTGACAGTAATTAATCAAGCATCTTCACGCCTTTTGCAAATTATCCTGTTGCACTGCTATGAACATTGATATATCAAAAATTGTTTCGTCTCGATTTTGCACAGAAAATGCAAAGTTAGATTGGAACAACGTTATATTTTCGTTCAACGTCCAAAGCGGTATCAACACAATGTCCCGAAGCGTTCATAGTTCCAATATTAATTTTATTTTGTGTTTTAATTTTAGAATATGATTTTTCATTTTTTTCTAGTTATTTAAAACGATTGTTTCGAACGAGCGCAATAGTCTCGGCCACTACGACGTCGTACCGTGTTTGCAGTATCACACAATATAGATCACTGCTGTTACACACAGGTACAGCAACAACGTGCGTTGTAAGCAAAGCTGTTACGAAGGTACAAGAAGCTGGCTGTGTGCTATAAGCAAATAACACAATACGTTTGTTTTCTTTTTATTATTTTAATGTATGTGCCTGTATGTCACAATTATAAATGGGAATGATGATTTACTCAATAAATGAAACAATCGGTTAACCAAACAAATATGGGAAAATACATTCGCTGATCATAGAACTGAAAATGCTGAATGTCCATCAACTAAACAAAATAAACATCTGTCGCTTAACATGCTGGGTTATAACGTAATCAAATAATATTATTTATTGATATTTCACTCACAGCGATTAAGTTATTACTTCTGAGATTTAAACTCATTGATCACGCTTCATCTGCTTATGGAAGAAAGAGAGAGAACGAGATGACAGAGATTTTATTTGCTCAAAACACGTAACTATTATTTA
Organism: Mantis religiosa; assembly: GCA_030765055.1. Lineage (NCBI taxonomy): Eukaryota > Metazoa > Arthropoda > Insecta > Mantodea > Mantidae > Mantis > Mantis religiosa. Next base: position 82,545,558 of record CM060954.1, read on the forward strand.
CTTCAATTTCATTTCATCGAGTGCATCACAAAAAGCTGTTTCATATTCATCACACGCAACACTAGCAATGTGCATTTCGCGTTTGGTCTGTATTCCTCTTCTTAAGCATATTATGAAAGCAGCAACATTTGCATTTCCCCCGTTTCGTATCTGAAAGCAAAATTTCCGCTCTGTTCTCCCGCTCGGCTACTAGAAACAAAATTATAGCACCACGGAGCCTTCACAGAAGCAATCTACTGAAGCAGTTTCATGTATGTTGAATGAACAGAAATGCGCTTCTTTTTTCTATTTACCGTTTCCCTTGCGTTTTCTGTTGTCTTCTCAGAATGACTATCTACAGTGAAAAATCGCTCCTGCATACATTCATTTTTTATGCCATTATTCATGTATTAAACGTGTATTAAACTCCAAAAAGACAAAACACACATGACAGAAAAGATAGCCCTACATCTAATTTAAAGTTTCATTTGTCTTGCGAAGACGATTTGTAACCTCAAAGAGAAATTACACCCAGACTTTCAATTAAAAGATGTGCACTATAACAGCAAGTTACGTTACCTAAGAAATTATGAAACTTCAAGGAGGAAATGTCCAACAACCTAGAGCCCCATAACGTACTTTATCAGATATGGGATAGTGACAGCCCGATAAATTACTTGGAATGAAATATCGCGGAATTTGCCTTACTTTCTATGCATATTCTGTGGATTAACAGGCCGCGCCGTGGCTCAGTAGTTGGACCGCTTGGCTCTCACCAAGGCGGCCCAGGTTCGATCCTACGCGACCGCAAAGTGAGATTTGTGGTTGACAACACGGCAATGGGGCGGGTTTTCTCCGGGATCTCCGGTTTCCCCCGCCATCTCATTCCACCGGTGCTGCATCTTCATCTCATGTATCATCAGTGTCACCGCCTGCGGTGTCGTATGTAGTAAAAGTGGGCGTTAAACACTACACATTTCATTTGTGGATTAACACAACATATTCAACTCTGTCTTGCCTTCTTCGTAAGCATGTCCCTTTATACTTCAATATGTTCCTATTCACGTATAAAGGTTTTTTTAACACATACAAACACACATACACGCACTCACACACACATGCACACGCACAACTTCTCTATCCTTGTAATATTAGTATACCGGGTGAGTAAAAAGTATGGAACATGCTTGTAACCCCGCTGTTGCAACTCTATGAAGTGACACTTTTTAGACAAGCTGTAAGATATAAACATGCACTCATATTACTATAATTATAAGTAAAGAGTGTGAGTTTTTTTCTTTCCTTTGTTAAATGGCAACAATTGCCTTTTGCACTCCTATAGTCCTCAACTCTCAGAACGTACAAAGAAATACCCTTTCAAACTGCAACTTAAATTTATTAGACCTTACTGCGTGTGTACTGAACAAAGGAAAGCGCATCATTGCTTCAAATCGAACAGGTTTTGAATTAAACAATACAGTAGGCTACTTCAATATGTGGCTTTGGATTGAATAAATACAGACAAAAGCTAAACTAATAAGGACAACAATGCTTACTTCATTGAAAAATTTTCCTGAAAGTAGTCACGACACAATTTACAGAAAGACAACGAATTGAAATACTAATGATGATCGGATATGGTGATAGGAGGACGACCCAAGAAGAAGCTTTTACACAAACCTCTTGGATGAAATGTATCCAGAACGAAGGATTACTCAATCTATGGTAAGCAAAATTTTGAAAAAATTAAATGAAACTGGAAGTTTTAAAAATAAGGCTAAAAGGTGTAAAAATTACAGTTCAAAAAAATATCTCCCTGTACGTTCGGAGAGCTGAGGAACAAGGGGAAAAAATGAAGAAAAAATGTTTCCATTAAAACAAAAGTCACGCTCTATTCACAATCATAGTAATATGAAAACGTGTTGATATCTTACAGCTTTTCTAAAAAAAAAAAAAAAAAAAAAAAAAAAAAAATCACTTCACAATGTTCTATGCCTTTTACTCACCCCTAGATTTTAATATATTCCAAGTATAAATATGATTGCGTTATTCCCTACTTAGAAATCTCATCCCTTGGTTGTTACTTAAGTGCTTTATGCACTCTCTAACGTATGCATTTTAAATAATCCGATTACAAATACACATTATACCGTACATAAAGAAAAAAATGTTTGAATGCACAAATTTGTGTGCGTGACAAAATCGTTACATTTTCACATATTTTACTAGCATTATTGATAAATGTTACCCATGTAATAACACTTAAAGAACAACAAATTAAGACGAGCTTGGGGCTTTTAAGCTTTGTATAGAGACTGCAAGGATATGAACAAGGGATATTTTTAAATTTAAATATATGGAAGATCGTGTAAAATATCTCAGATGTTGTTTGCGCTAATAATACAGGTCAGTACAAGCTAGAGGATATGGGATTATTCATAACCCAATGAGTGGATAGCAATTAGAACATTCCAACGATGTAAGTATTACGATGAGCATTTACAATTCGTGTTAACATACATTCCTCTAGCTAGAATAAATTGGCGAGAGTTTTAGTAGTTAAATCAGTCCAGATTTTGCAGTCACTCAACTACAACCAAACTTTAGCTTCTCGAAATTGCATTATTGAGAGGCAAGCGTTCACGTTCAGGTCCACACAATCACAGAACTCTAAGGTTATTCTGAAAGGCTTCCTTCAAAGTGTTTCGGTCAAACCGACTATTATTAATGTGGTTTTGAAACTTGCTCTCCACTACTGAACGTAAAGCTTCCTTCAGAAGCATTCAATTACAGCGTTTTATCTGCAGAATACATGCACAACTCAAAAACAGGACGTGGCTTCTCTATTTCTATGAGCAATTCAACTAAAATGTTAACAGAGACAGTGTCAAAGGGTAATGCTAATGGGAAAAAAGTCGGAATACATTAGAAAAAGGAGTCGTAATTCTAGGTCTCAAACGGCAGGCATAAATCGACTGATTGGATACTATTTGTTTTGACATATTTTCAACAGTTATGCTCCTAATGTCCTAGTTTAATATTATGAAAGTGATGTGCTTAAGATATTCAATATTTTTATTTTGCGCTTATTTTTAATGTAACATCCTCAAACCGAGTGTCCTATCGAGTGTCGTGCCGGAGTTGTTATTTCAAATCTCATGGATAATTACTTCGGTGCATTTGACACGAAAATTTTCGACGAACGCTTAGTTCAAGTACAACACAGTTAAATACGATGAAGACAGTAAGTTCGTTGTGCAGGTCCAGCAAGAGTTAAAAATAAACAAACAGGAAAGGAAGGAAGCTGTGCTAATAATTATGTACACTATTTTAATAACTGCAGCTAATCATGACTTAAATTCCTATCCTTTACAAAACGATGCTTAGTTGCAGCAGTATTTAACTTAATAAAAAATTCTTCAATACTATTACTACTTAATGCAAATAATGCTACAGGACGCCAATAAACAAACATCACACCGTTTATAACAGCCGCTATAATTTCTTTTTAACAGAAATCCTACTAATGACCACATTTTAATTTATAGACTCTTTGAAAAGGAGTCTCAAGTAAACCCAAAATTATTCGGTTAGAACAAAGAAAGAAAAAAATATAGATAGAAACAAAGAAACAAACAAACTAAGAATTAAAGAAAGAAAGTAAGAAAGAAAAGATCGCACAGTTAAATTTTTCTTCCTTTTTCATTATTTTAGTTATTAAAAATTGATTTTCATTAAACAATATTATTTCCGGCATTACAATAAAGGTTAGCATACACTTCTGTTATTATGATTCTAAAAGTGTTGCAATTAGAAGACAAGAACATTTTGATTATTTATTATTGTACATTGCAAAAATAGTTTTCAATTTGCAATTAAATTAAGTTTAACGTTTAAATTTAAAATTAAGTATTAACATAGCTCATCCCAAAACTTATCGCTCTAGGAATGCTTCTAGGAGTAACTCAATATTTCCTTCACGAATTTCGTGCTAAGAGTCAGTGGTTCAATCTCTAACTCGGAGTACAGATTTTCAAATACGGCTCTACCCAAACCTTCACCTCCGACTAGTTTATGTGAAGTATCCCCACGGCCCAACGGGGTTCGCACTCCAAAGTAAAATATGCAAGCGCTCTTTTTCTACCCATCCTAATAATCAAATCATTACTTTACCATCACAGTTAAAGGAAATCACCCGTAAGCACTTAACAAATGAGTCCAGACAGCGGTTTATGCAACGAGTTTACCTGAAGGTTTTAAGACACCCTTAAGCAAAGCATAGAAACAAATAAAAATGGTATTCCTTAGTTTAAACAAATGAAATAACATCATTAGTCTACCTGCATAAACCAAAGGAATACTCCTAGAGCAAGAAAATATTAGTTGCAAGACACTGCCTGGAAGTTTCTATTCACCGCAATGTAACAATGGAGCAATAAACATATTAGTATGTATCACCACTACTGGGAGTTTCAAGAGTAGATCTCGCTGTTTGGCCAACAAATTATGTTTAACTTTCCTAAACCAATATTTGCGAGGTTACAAATCTCTTATGTTTAAATTACTTTTGGAAGATATTATGACATATTTAGAGGGCCCCAAAAGGTTCACGAAGGACATTGACCAAGTTTGGGCGTCGACTTGAAAATCCAAAAGAAAGGGGAGGGGAGTTAAAATGCCAAGCATACAGCTTTGGCCAAAATTGAACTACTTGAAACATTAAAAAGAAAGAGTGAAACAAAAAAGGGGAGAACATTTGAAAGGTAGTGTTGCGGATATCTCTATCAAGATTGAACATTGACCTGAACCAACAGAAAATGAGAAAAATTCAAAAGATTTTGCTGTAGAGAGCTTTCCAAGTTTTGGGAGTTGACTTGAAGTAGCAGAAAACAAGAAAGATTACAAGCATTTTGCTTTAGAAAACATACCAAATGTAGTTAAAACAGCAGAACAAGAATACAATTCCAAAAGTATTTTGTAGACACCTCCTCTAATCAAATTGAAGTGTTGAATTACACGGTAGTAAAACAAAAAATTCAAAAGATTCTGCTACAGAGCGCTATGATCAAGATCACCCGTTGAACTCGAACCAAACCAAAAACATAATTTCGACATAATTGCGGTGTGTTTACAAAAATGGAAAAAGAGAGCATTCTGTGCTATTATTCGAACTCACATTATATAAATACTTAAGGTCTACATAATGTTCTTTGTGTAGTGAAAAAATGTGAGTAAACGAACATAGCTCACGTGAAGGGTCAATTTCCTGCAGCATGCCCTTATTTGTTTTTAAACGGTGAGCAAGGGGAAAATAGGGAAAACCCTCACGTGGGTTTTCAAGTTGTGCCCGCTGCATCCTCCATAATTTACAAGCCACGTGCTCCCAAAGGCACTGCAGCTACGAAACTGCTCTCATTAAATGTACAGGCTATAGAAAAAGTGTAACCGGAAAATCAGATATGCCACTTCAGTGCTGCGAGAAAAACTACAAGCGTGTAACAGCCCTTTGTTAAGAGCTGCACTTTGCACTTCCTTGATAAACGAGGGTGCCTTGTTTATGCCATGCTGCTTTCTTACAAAAACAAAGCTAGAGTGTTCTAAAGGTGATCCTTACTGGAAATAAGTAATTACATGTTACACTTCATCAATAAAAAGAGCACTGCCTTATGACGCCAATATTCCGGTATGCTACGGGCTTCTTTACAGTGGCAGCTAGAGAGGGGTGTATTAAAGAGTGTCGTCGAATACGTAAATACGCACATGGCAAAGAAAAGCTGATTCATAATAGATGCACACTCTTGGTGCTTTGCAAGTATTCTATTTAGCAGTATGCTTTTTAACCTGAACTTGCCTAATATTACTGATAGTATACAAAATTCTATAAAACAAATCAATAAAGATATTCTAAAAAAAATGATACATAGAATATATCGTAATCTTTGGGACGTCATGTAATAACCATATCTTAATGCATCTAAAGTAATTTTATATTCTCGTTGAAATATTTAAAAAGAACTGCGTGTTTTACCGCATTTAATTATAAAAATTCGCAGTACATCATCTAACACTATAGTAGTTAAGGTAGCATTATTTATTTTAACTATTAAATCGAAAAGTAACTAAATAATTGCCAAACATTTTCAAATCTAGTGTTAGGTTTTAGCTAGAAAAGATACCGTATGCTACCAAAGAATTCGAATGCAAGATTTCATTGGAAGTAAAAGTTTTGAGGCTCCCTACATGAGAGAGAGAGAGAGAGAAAAGAAAAGAAGAAAATATTTGGTGTGTGTGTGTGTGTGTGTGTGTGTGTGTGTGTGTGTGTGTGTGTGTGTGTGTGTGTGTGTGTGTGCAAACTATATAGCTATACCAAAATTGACACATAAATTCAGATCTTACAAGGAATGCAACACGAATGCATCACCTTAAACAACCCTTTACATGGAACAGTATTCGAAAATTTCGATTTTCTCCAAAATGGTTATAACAATTTCAATTAAAATACCGTACATGTTTAAGAAATTTTCATGAAAACTGAAATACTTATCTTGTATATTATGGAACATTCTCTGAAACCTTTTTCATTCTGGATGATTTTTGCATCGGGGCCTACAACTGATGATACAGCAACTGCTCTTAAGAAGAGTTACCATCATTTAAGCCCTCCGTATTCCCCAAAGCGCATTGTACCTTCAATGGGTAGACCGTAGTATAGGTTAAAAAACCATTACAGCTGTATTCATTTTAAGTGATGTTACTTTTACTCTCTGTAGGTTCAAACATGTTTACGGCAAAAATAACTATAATCAAATTTCAAAACTTATTTCGGTGTCAACGCTGATTGACAATGTTTCTTCAACTTGTTTATACAAAATAAAAAATAAAAATATTTAAACCACAATGGACGTTTCTTCGGGATTTTAATGTTACAAAACCAATTTAGAAAACAGTTTAAATCGTACTTTGTGAATGATGTAGCCGTCTTGCTATACTGCCAAATGGCTTCATGGGAAGTGGAGAAGACATTTTATTCCTACAACACAGTTTTATGTGACAGTAGGAAAAGTGTCCCGACAGAAAATCTACTAAATAGTTGGTTATAACAACATGTAAGAAAAATATTGTTAAATAATATTTTGTACTAATTATTTGCTACAGATACTCCTGCATTTGGTGAGTAATCTGGGTAAGTGTAAAGGAGAGAATGTTTAGCGCTTGAGTGAAAGTAAATATGCTAATTTTCACGAATGTTCATAATGGATTTTATACAAGTATTTACAAACATTTTATGCACTTATAACTTAAAAGCAGTACAAATGGCATTATGACGTAATATGGTTGCTAAGAAAATAGTATTTTGACAGTTTTAACAATTTTAAAGGAAAATGAAAGGTAAATTACCAGACAGTGAAACTCGAACTTCAACTGGAGAGAGATAGATGGCTTCAGGTTAATTGAGTTCTAGAACACCTTAGTCCTGTTTACAATATCAGAGTGCCTCTGACCCTTTGTAGTTCCACATAAAATCCTGGGCATGCTAAATAATGTGTATTCAAAGATCTGTTGAACCGAAATAATCCGCAGGAGAATAACAAAGTGCCTACATGAACTGTACTTCAAGTATTTATCCGTTGCTCCCATCACATCATGGATTGCACCTTTTGTAATATAGGCAGCTTAGAAGTAAAAACTATAGTAGAATACTTTTGAGAATTTTAGAACATTCTGCAGTGCACTGTAATGCTAATTATTCTATCATAAAACACATAAAAATGAAGCGGACTTCCATTCAGGTGTATTTCACTATGAACATCAAGCATTTCTGTTATAAACACTAGTTATGCTTACATGAGTTGTAAATCCTTACATAATATAAAAGTATTTTGTTTTGAAAATATGCATACCTGGGTGAAAGAAATCTCCAAACAAGATAAACGGGCACTGAAAATTACCGGATAAACAGTTCGAAGTCTGAAAAATGAGTTTGTAAGTTTTAATTAGGGATGGGTCGATACCAGTTTTTCTCGATACTCGACATCGATATACGACATTTTTCACAATATTCGATACTTCGCTACTCGATATCGTCATTTCTACTTCTAGTTGCAATACAAAAATGAACCGTGTAATGCCAGTGAAGTGAAATGAATTAGGTGCACATATGTAATGAAACGAAATTTAAAAACATCAATGCACTTATTTTTAAATTCTACATTAGACATTTGAAAGCAAATACGTTTTTCAAGCAGTTCACTTTTATAAGTTTTTGTTAAAAAGTACTAGCATTCTCACTCATTCGGGGTCAAGTCTACTTTTCTTCCTGTCACATATGAGTCCCGCTGTGCTAACTAGTCTTTCAGAGAAAACTGTTGCAGGCGGAATACACAAATATTTAGCGGCTATTTTTTAAGTTTTGGACATTTTGAATTTTTTTTCTAGTAATCCAATGCACAGAATGAGAGAGTGACAAATCGTCGTTGAGATATGCAGTAATTTCTCCTTCGAAACTGTTAATTGGCAGTGAATCTGACATGATTTTCTTGCACAATGCTGCTGTATAGGTGCCACATTTCTCGCAATTTCTCGGACTTTGCAATGTTCTACTTGGGCCAATAATATTTTGTGATTTTAAAATAAAATAAAAATTGCAGAATCACCACCGAAGTATCGAAAAAGCACCGAGCGAATTTTCTTAATTATCGTTCGATGTCGATACCTGGTAAATATCGTATCGATATTGCAAGTATCAGACCTATCCCTAGTTTTAATATCGCGTCGCACATATATTGGTTTGTTTTCACTTTCTGCTCGCTCTCTCTGCACTGCACAGCCTGAATACTTGTCTGTCTGTTTTGCTATCTGGTAATTATAAAACGAATGCCATTGAAAATATTTATAGATTATTCCAGTTGAGATTTTAAAGAAAGCCGACAATGCTGAGAGCCTTATTAATTCCATACAAGTAAAAATGCTCACGAAAAATGATATGAATTTTGTAAATGAAGACAATTAAGTTGTGAAAGCGGTGATGACGTTATTGCTTGCTTGTAGCTAGCAGTTGCTACTCATTGATTTTCTCGCACCAGTGTCAAAATAGGCCGATTGCACACGATTTATGGCGTCGTAAAATACGTTTGAATCCTAGGAAAGCATAATTATTACTTTCAATAACTAATGAGAGATTAAACATCAATGCACCGACTGCTTTATAACGATCACTAGTTACGAAAGAAAACTGCGTAGTTAATTAGAACAAACTGTAACAATATATCAGTACTTTTAGTGCATAAATCCGTCTTTCTCGTTTATCAGGTCACATTCATCAGCCTGAACGTGTAGAATATTTTGTATGTATGGCAGCTGATCAACGCGCTGCTGTACATCCTTCAATGACTAGCTGTGTACAGTTCATGTTTTTAAAACATTCTACTATCGAAAGTAGAGCTAATTTGATTAGAAACATCTTCTCTGCTTTTGGCAATACTACTTACCGAATACCCCACATCGAACGTGGAATGCGAAAGAATACTCAAAAATACGATCAAAAAGCTTAGCCTTTCTGACGTATTTACTGAACTTCTGGATGCCGGCGTTGGTTCAACCTCTTAAACCGCAATCCCATTAAAAATGTAAAAACTGGCCAAGTTCATGCATATTTTGTAAATAAATTTATGTCCCCATGTAGTGGAAGCTGAATCTAATCCTGCAGTACGTCTGCTGCTTTAAGGGGGTCCTCTAATGGGTCGCCATTAGCTCACAGCTAATCCAAGACATACAGAACGCATTAACTTTGGCGAACATTAATTTCATAGCATCTCACTGGAGCATAACAGGAAATGTAACTTTAAAGCATCCAAAGAAGTATATCAACATTTCACCAACAGCACTTACATGCCTAACAGAAACGTGAACTTTCGTGAGATCACAAGCACAATTAGCATCTTCTTGCTACTATAATAGAAAATTAAGAGCAGCAATTATCCCACAGTTAATTAAATACCACTTCGAGGTCAATGACAAACTACTGTTTCTAGACATCTCATCATCGCCTGTGAAACCCATTTACTGGTAAAATCCTCACTAAAAATATAAAACATGCATATCTGTAATTTTTAAACTATGTACAATTAGTTATTTCAAAGATTATGATAGGATTTCCACTTTTCAAGACAGCGTAGAAATATCTTACGCTCTATAGCTGAACAGGCCACCTTACCATATTAAGAACAGAATTTTGCTGTACTATTTTATTCCATGTATCAGACCAGCCTTGTCAGAATGTTTATCTGGACGAGGTTAAATCTCCGGTATTAAAGGGGTTTTCAACAGGAACTTTGTTGGAGGGTGAATGAAAATACAGAATTAAATGGTGACATTTTGGTTGAAGGATTTATTTGCGGAAGAAATTTGTCGTTGAGATGATGTTTGGGGGGGGGGGGGCATTTCCTAAGTGCATGATAATAATCTTGATTTTTATTAGAGGCAATTTTATATTTTTCTTTAATAATTTTATATTTTGTTGTACAAATTTTGCCTCGTCTAGCTTTCAGTCAAAATACGAGCTCATGTATCTCAAAGTCGTGGACTTGAATTCTACCGAGTTTAAAGTGGGAATTTCATAAATAATCATTCATATGATTCTTCACTCACATTTTTATATTGCTTGACAAAATATAATAATATTCACACATTTAAATAAGAATTTCTGAATCATTAAAATTCATAAGCTTTCACGGCCGGTGTCAGTATAATATAAAGCATTAACAGGGTTTGTGGGCCGTGGTCTACCACGGCCCACAAGCCCGGTTAATACTTTATATTATACTTTCTGAATCTTTCACAAGCACTTAAAAATACACGACTTGTTCCTTAGGCGTCAGTTTTACAAAACAAGATTATTGATTTTTATTCTCTTTGTGACATATGCATCTGCACAAATTTCAACATACATGACCTTCACTATAATGTGACATCTTTTACTCGCTAATATCTCGTTCTCAACAAACATTTTAATGCTTTGTTATGCAAATTTAAAATAAAACAAAGAAATAGAAATTATATTTCGGGCTTAAACATAGAACAACGGTTTCGATGTGAAATGAGCCTAATGTATCTACTTTTCAGCCTAAGAGTCTGAGCTCGAATTTCGATTGCAATAATTGCCTGGACCAGCTTTTTTCGAGGTTTTTACCTTTGTCCTCAAAGGACAAATGCGGGAGAACTCGAATTAAGCGAGCGATATTCTGTCCATTTCATTCATCGTTTCTGCATATGGCTGATTAAAAATGACGAACACACATAAAAGCTTACAGCACAGCTATCGGTCGTTCGTGGAATCTTAACAGAAAAGTTGAGAGTGCGCGTTAAGCTTCAACCGAGAAAGTATGCCTTAGGATACCGATAGGAGCGACGTAAACAGTGCTATGCTAGATTCGTACTTTCCCAAGTACTCTGTTCATAAATATTCATTAATACAGGCATGCATACAATCATCTGTTTCGGTAGTTACTCAAACTGTTCTCCATAAGTATCCAAAAACATCTCCAACATTTGTTGATAAAATTTGCATTCATATGCCTCTCTCATTCTTCTATCTCTATACTTACATTGTTCTTCCCTTAATCTACAGTGCTATTTGTACAGACCCCAATTTTAAGGCTTTTCTGATGATAACAGTTGCACGCAATAAGAATTTGGGAACGTGCAAGCATAGCCCTTTCAGAAAAGTATTAGATGTGGATCAATAATAACCTGATAAGGTTGACGTTTTAAAAGTTTAGTAGCATTGTATTCTAAAGCTTTTTAAAAAGCAATTTGAAAGTAGCGCTCACAATGAGACTATACTAGCAGGCCACATTTTAGTTTAAAATTAAAATGAGGAAGGGAGAAAAGCATTAACTAAACAGCGGCATTATGTTTACCGCAATCTTCCTTCAATGCAGCGCCTACTTATGCTACACGACATACAGATTTATTGGGATAATGTTCAAGTGATATATCAATATCACTAAGCTTTTTCGGTTAAAACCTACGTTTAGCCTACGACTTTAGAGGTCAGCGAACCCGTTTGTTTAAAACTATTGACAAGGTTTCTCACTAAATTTTTACTTGGAGGCCGAAATACATTAAATTTGTCTACACACATGCGTGCACTCGTTGGCATACATATGTTCTGACAAAGTACTGTACATAAACCTATGAAGCTATAACTAAATTTTAAAGCTGGTATTTCGACAATGTAAACAATGATGGTTAAGAAATAGGGACGTCATTTTTCAGTTAGAGTATACTTCTGATCAATCAAAAACAATATCTGTTAAAATGAAATGTGTAGTGTTTAACTCCCGGTTTTATTACATGCAGCACGGCAGACGTGACATTGATGATGCATGAAATGAAGATAGAGGAGGAAAACGCAGATTCCGTAGGAAAACCAGTCCCAGCACCGTGTTGTCCACCACAAATCTCACTTTGCGGTCACCTGGGATCGAACACGGCTCGCCTTGGCGAGAACCGAGCGGTCTAACCACTCAGCCATGGCGCCGCCCGGTATCTGTAAACTGCTCCACTGGCCGAGGTCTGCTTCATGTGTTTCTGCATTTTAAGGTTTCTGCATTTCTATAGTCCGTTTCCAAATTGAGAAAGAATAATTATTCATTCAACTGGATGGGCATATGCTTATCACTTGAATTAAAGTATCTTTATTGTATCTTTATCTACATCATTTGAGATTGGTTTAGCTTAAATGTTTTTAGCGCATTAAATATGTATGTCAAATCAATTTTGAAATGTACTGTTTCAGGAAATATGTTCATTTAATAAATGGTATCCTCTAGCCGAAGTAGAAGTACTGCAATGTAATGGGAAATATTAAGTTTTGAAATATAAAAAAACAAACTAAACTAGGTATACTCATTTATAATAACGATTTGTGTTTTCAACTATCACTGACGCCCGCCTCGGTAGCGTAGATGGCGGCGTGTCTGCCTCACGTTCAAGAGGTACCGAGTTGTAATCTCGGTCAGGGTGAGTTACTTGGATAAGCTTTTTACCGGGGTTTTCCCTTATCCTGAAATACGAAAGTCGGGTAACTTTAAGCCCTATGGACCCTGAGCTCATTTGAGCATTATTTCACCCATTCCATTCATTGTCCGATATGACTTAACGTTGGAGGACGTAAATTAAAAAAAAAAAAAAAAAAACTATCATTGACAGAGAACCTTAGCTTAAGAAATGACCTGTGTTTATTTACTCCATTCTCGTATTTCGCAAATGCTTAAACTTATGTTAGTTATAAGTCGATTAACACAACTGAACTGAAAACTTTAATCATTTGTTCACACTAGAAGGTTCCTTAAATTTTAAGTCACATTTGGTATGATAACGCTGAAGGGAGCAAGTTCAGTATCCCGTGTGATTAAGTAAATAAAGACGTTTCGTTAGGACGTGCCGGGAATTGTTTGCCCTGCACCTCGCTGTTTAGAAGATTGGTTCCTACCATTCTCCCTCGTATCCGTGTATCGCCTGATCAGTTGACGCCAAGTCTTTGTGCTTTATAGAGGTTAATACGTGATAAGGCCACATGGCTTATCTGCTATAATGCCAATAAAACCGTATACTTTAGGACAAATCATATTCATGTCACAACAAGCTCTTTTAAAGATATGACTGCTTGCTGTTCATGCATTTCACACATTAACAGTTCGTAATCCTGTTAACAAATATAGGGAAACTAGAACGCAAAAGTAAATCCCTGTTCTTACAGAGGAAAAGACCAATACGTTTGGAGAAACATTATAATGAATTTCCGAGACTGCATAGTAATGGGGCCTTCCTCGATAGCTTAGAGGGTAGCATACTTGCCTCGCGTTCAAGACGTCCCGAGCTCCAATCTCAATCAGGATTATTTATCTGGATAAGGTTGTTCCCGGGGTTTTTCCTTATCCTGAAAGATGAATGTCAGGTAACTACGTTCTATGGACCCTGGCCTCATTTGAACACCATTTCACCTATTTTATTCATCGTCCGATATGACAACGTTGGAGGACGTAAATTAATAAAAAAGTAATCAGCGATTTCACACACTTCAAGCTAGAATGCCATCAAACTTTTAAATTTACATGTCTAAGCATAACATAACTGCAGTTCGGGAAATGTAACCAAGGATAATATGGGTAGACCTACTTTCTGCAAATGGATATCGGATAATATTAATGATCCTCTTCATTCAACTGCATTTAATTATTATTTTAACGACGAAGCATGGTTTTGTTTACAAGGTCATGAATTAATGAGTGTTAATGTAAATTTTCTGAAAAGGAGTGGGAGATTCTGGTGGTTCAAGGGCATCATTTTCACACCTACAAGGAAGCTATTAAGGTTATTGTAATTTGCATAAGAAATCGATGCGCTTGAATTAAGGGGTTAAGAATATCCGTTTTCGATGGCACACAGCGCTCTATCTGGAGCCAAGAAAATTCCTGTTAGATCGGTAGCGTGACAAAAAGGTGGCTGTATTTTTAATATAGTACCGTCATCATTTAGTGTACAGTATGGCAGAAATAAATATATTGGTGGACAGCGCTGGGTACAGTTAAAGTCTATAGCCAACACGTGTACAGTTCGGACTCAAAGAAACCTGACCCTACCGCCCACTAATGACCGCCATAGATCTATCTCCACACTTCAGAAATGAAACACTGACGTTGAGGACCAATAGCAACCCTGATTTTCTCGAAGTGACAGTCGCATGTCTACTCCACGTGGAGTCTTAGTTGCCAAAGTACCAACTTCCAGTTGATCTGTTTCATTACGTGCAGAAATTCGTTGTGTGTCACGATGTAGAGACCGTGGGAGAGAAATGCAGTGGTAAATGCAAATGAAGTAGTAAATAACTTTCAGTCAAGTGAAAATAATCAAAGTGATGACAATAGTGTGAATAACTGGGCCGAGTTATATTACTGGAAAACCTTCAAAAAACAATGGTATAACGGGAACTGTTTCTAAGCAAATTCGAGCGCTTGTTTTGAACACATATAAATATGTGCTGAGAAATAATCTTGGTAAGGGGTCATGCAATGAACCTGATGGTAAATTCTGGGTATTCACAGAAATACACTAAGAAATATTGTGACGAAAGGAATACCAAAGACGCCGATCAAGTGTGAAAACAAAAGGAAAGTAGATAATTATCTAAAGTAGATAATTTCACATGCGATTTAATTCGCCGAGAAATTTATAGATTCCATGCAAAAGGGAGAGCGCCCACCTTAGACGAATTGGTTGCACATTTGCAAGAAATTTGTGATTCTCCTTATGGGCACTGCACTTTGCGCGGTCTCCTAAAGGAGCTGGGTTTCAAATACCGCACTTTGAATAAGATAAGGGTTATTATGGAATCCAGTAGAATGGACATAAGATAATTTATTTAGACGAAACCTCGTACGATACCCATGACGTATCGAGAAAGGTGGCAACCTTGCAGAATGGACTGCGAGGAGGGCCGGGGTTGTAAAACGATTATAAGGGTTCGTCAAAGAAGTCGGCCGACGTGCACACGAGTTAACTAAACAGATTTTACCAACACTAGCTCATGGACAGCATTTTGGGTAGGTGGTGCATGACCCTAGCGCTGGAATTTGCGAAGTGTGAGCTGATCTGCGGAAGTACGGTACAGGACATTAAAGTTTTAACGTGTTCTGCTGCCCAAAGCAGGAGGGAACCTGAAAATTCTAGTAGTAGCTATTAAAGGATTGGAGTTGTGTATCGATTGCCATCTCTGCTACTCCCAAACACACTATACAGTCCAGCTAAAGTGTAAACGTTTGGAAATGGCCTTCGAAACGACTGCAATTACGATAGTAACATGGATTTCCTAGCCCACTCTTTCAGTAGCGTAAATTGCATTATCCGGTACCCGTGTTCGGCGTGGAGTGCGAATGCACGTGTCTACTAACACTTCAAACTGAGTTAATAGACTGACATGCTTACAGTACACGAGTAAACAGCGGTAGGCTACTAACAGGAGATGCGATAAGACCTACGATATGCACATATGACAGCACATATTAAACTAAGTTTGAATACCAGTGTATTCTTAAACAGCATGGATATTTACTTATAGAGGAATCACTGGACTTACCGAGTTTCACGTCCTCCTTGGCATAAACCTCTTAATGCTTATACCATATGCTTTCTCAAAGTTTTAACTACCTCTAGTATCCGACAATGGTTCGCATAGAGAGTACTGCATTCCAAACAAAAATTCCATAGCGAAATTACACCAGAAGTGTACCTTTTGAACATACACTTTTAGAAAGAGTTAAGCGCGCATATTGCATCAGTGCGCGCATGATGTAAACAGTATAACAAAAAGTAAATAAATGAATAAATATAACGAAAATATAAAATTTGCCACATGTCATTCAAGAAAATCTCTCACACTAAGCTTTAAGTGATTTTTTAACTTCTTAAACCTGACTTTAACTAAAAGATATATTTAGATATTGCTCACAAAAACAATTGTACATCAGTGTTCGTGGGATATTCCTCCTTATTGGTTTGAATATTGACAATACATTTTTTGAAATGGCCACTGGTTGCTGCATGTAAAGATTCGATAATATGCTTCAGTATTTTGTACGGTTCTTGAACTTTAAGGGAAGTCGAAATCTGATTTTCATGATTTTTTCAGGTTTTAATTGCATAGGAATATTTCGAATCTGCTCTTCATTTTGGTGCAACTTTCATAGTGATATACTAATTGTAAATAGTTTAAACATATTGTTGAATATATTTCTGCGTTGTAGCTTTTTACACAATTTTGGTACACTCACTTGGTAAATCATCAACAGCTCTTTAAGATATTGTTATTAGATATTATATCAGAAAAGTATTATTATTATTATTATTATTATTATTATTATTATTATTATTATTATTATTATTATTATTATTATTATTATTATTATTATTATTATTATTATTATTATTATTATTATTATTATTATTATTATTATTATTATTATTATTATTAATTATCATCATCAGGATGGAGATTTCAGCTCATTCAAATCAACGATTGCAGCTAAACCTTACGAAGATCTACTGCTAATCAAACTGGAAAGTTTCTGCCATGTACAAAACGGAATGGGTACAAGATTGAGAAAAGTTAGACACTTGCAAAAACAAAATTAACTGATGGGAAAACAATCAGAGGACGTCTGACAGACTCAATCATAAATCAGCTAACTGAATATTGTGGGAAGGCTATCCAGAGAAGATTCAAATAACATTGAAGGCATGACTAGAGCAGTGTGAGCTACCTACTTTCACAAAGTTTCCACTGATATCAAATCACTGCACAACTTTTGCTCTGTGGATTGGTGGAAATGTAAAAACAGCAGAAGCAGGTGATAAACTGGATGAATTTCATCAAAAGCAGAAGCAGGTGAACTGCATGAATTTCATTACAAGAATCCCATACCTAAGGCAGCAATTTTGGTATTTAAACCTATTTATGTAGATCTGGCTTATCCAGAATTGCTGAGAAAGTGACAAAGAAAACTCAAAATGTGAATGAATCTTGTAATACTCTAGTTTAATCTCAGGTACCTAAAAATGTTTATGCTGGTCTGAAAATTCTAAATTTCGGTGCAAATGAAGCAGTTATCACATTCAATCAAGGGAATGCGGGTGGAATAAGTGTACTGAGTGAAATGGAAAAGTTTTATTGGGTATAATACTAGAAATACTCTAAAAGAGCTCGATGTGGCAAGAGTACGTAAAGTAGAGCATTTGTCTCGGGCGACTAGGTCGCTAATAAGAAGAAAACGGAACCTTATCCAAGTAGATGTCACAGAGGACTATGAAGCTGGAGGATTTTGTACACCATAAGTGGACAGTTTTTTTTTTAAATTTTATGTATGAAAGCAATTTCTGAAAAAGTAAAATTTTGTATAAAAATGCCACATTATCTCAGAAACCAACTGAAAAGTGGCTTTGTTTCCATGTAAAGGTTTTTATATACAAGGATCATTTTTAGATAAATTTTAAGAGCTTTATTTAGAAAACCATAGCATTCCTTCTAATGAAAAGAAGTATTTTACTTTTAATCTATCAATTGTAAAGGTATTGTTGAATATACCTTTAAAATTTTAGCTCATTATATTAAGTTGTTGCTGAGATAATGGGTCAAACATTAACTTTAGCAAGATAGACTCCCCTTAAAACGAAATGTAGGTACATATATTGAAACCTTTCTGCAAAAAATATCCTAAATTAATATGAAATTTAAAAATAAACTTTTATCAGAATAATTTGTAGAACATGGTGCAAGTAAAGCAAGTTCAGCAAGTAAAATACTGTTCAGATATATGTCGGTGCACGTCAGCTTGGAAAATAAAATGCAGAGATTGACGCAGTGTCATTTTTAACTGTCTAGTGGACAGGGCGTTATGAAGTGCGGATGAATGCAAAATCAACCTGTGTCTGTGACAATGTCACTGAGGAGGATATCTTGGGACAGCCAATCTTCTCTTCATATTTATGAGCTAGGGGGTTCAGGCGCCAATATATGTATCTGAAATTACAGCGAATTGCTGTACAACAGGAAGATAAAGGTGACTATGATCTTGATATAACTAATGTTCCGGCTAAGAGGCGTCAGTAGCGAAATTGCCCTCAAAATACTTTTGAAAAATGCATGCTGTTCTCTACGCATAAGTAAACTACTGTACGTTTATTTTTGGTTTTAAATACATAGTAACAAAATTAGCTATTTTTTAACAACTTCTGATGGGCTACTGCACCGATTTAATGGAGTTAAAGAGGGTGTTTAATGAACTACACTGGAATAATTTCAGCGATTGTAGACGTGACTAATATAAAAAAAAACTAAGAATGTAATGCATGGTCTAAGGCTAAACATAACGCAGTTCATTTTGTTAAACCTAACAGGCATCAGATGCTGATAAGTTATTTAAACACGGCGGGTGAAATTATTGGATTAGATTGTCTTTAAAACTGCTTTCCCAGTATAACAATATCGATTCTTAAAGTTCTAAGGATTTAAGTCCTCATAGATATATCATATCTCCAACTATTCACCTCCCACTGCCACACTGAACAGCGATTAATTCCTTTTTGCATCATGTAGTCTACTCCAGTGTTGTTTCTGTAACTCTACTGCTGACCCAATGCGTAACGTCAAAATCTGGTATTCCAGAGGTCAGTGGTTCGGTTTCTGTCATGTAGTTATTTTTCTTCTTCGTGTTTTAACACATAAATACTAAAAGGAAGACACGGCGTGGTTCCTAACTAAGAACGCGAATCTGATTGACCAGTGCAATAAGACTACTAAACTTTTTCTGGATCCACCTTAAGTCTCTGGTGTATGAACATCTATTACCTCAGAAGAGGACCTAACTACCCGAATAATAGCAGCATATGAAATTATTCAACACACATAAGGAATTTTGGACAGAGTACGACAGTCGTTCCTTTGCCGCTGTCAACTTTGCATTGAAAACGCAGGTCGACATTTTGAGCAATTCCTATAAACCTGACGTAAAGAGTTGCATTTCCTTTTTATTTTATCTAAGTTTGTTCACACCTTGAACCACCTCCCATTTAGACGTACAGCATGTAGAAGTATTACGCAGGATTCAATATTTGTTAGAACGAATTTTAATTAATTTCACCGACAAGGTGAAAATACATACATTTATACAACAATAAAAGCTTAGACAAAATACTGAAAACAACCAAACAAACAAAACAAATATAAAAGAGGGACATAGAAATTAAGGAGACTCGAACTCGTTAACTTTTGACTCTAATGTAATAACCATTGCGCCAGAGGGAGTGCTCCTACACGTCTCTTCTTTTTCGTGTGTTATACTCAAGTGTAATTAGTGGCGTACTGGCACTTTGGAAACTTATAGCCGTACCTTCCACATTTGAAGCAAAAGTCCATAAGTCTCCTATCTCAAAGTACTTATTTAGGATATCTCCACTTGCTCAAAAATATTTCGGTAGTTCATTAACATCCTGTATTTCTAATTGGACGTGTTGGGCAATTAAGTATGTATACAAATGGGCTCGGAGATCTAAAATAAGCCGATAAACATCTTAAGAATAAATTATTCATTTATAAAAATTATTGATCTCTATATTCAATACTTGTGCAAGTGAAAAAACATTACCTGGTTTTCTACAACAATAGGCAGGTATTTTAAAGCAGCACAACTGCTATGCTGTAAAACAGAAGAAAATACAAAATGTTTTGCATGATTCATCAAGCGCAGAAACGTTATATCTGGTGCCGCAAGTACAAGAGTGAGATCATAACCCAAAACAATGGCAAGAAGATAAAGCAGGAAGAAGTCAAGAACTCATGTTTTGTTTGACAATCAGCGGAAAGCCGAAACATTGACAGCTTTTGAATGAGTGAGGTACCGAAAATTTGTATTCAAAATCCATAGGATCACAATGAAAATATCGTTTGCGATAATAAAATATATGCAGAGGTTAGAAAGAATGGCGTATCATCCATTTTAAGAAAAATTAGCTTTCGAGCGTGCGTGCGTGTGTGCGTGTGTGTGTGTGTGTGTGTGTGTGTGTGTGTGTGTGTGTGTGTGTGTGTGTATAACATTTTCTTCCTCTAGATAAACATTGTTCAAACAGAATGTACCTATGCACCTCATTTTGGACAAGTCTTTAAGTAGTTTAAATTTCCATAACGCTCTACTAAAGAAAATACCAAAAGGAATAAAATAAAGAATTTTATGAAATTCAATTTTCAGAGTGTGTAAGAGAGAAGCAAGTATGCAAATAAATGGAACGCAAATGGCATCGTTTATTCCTCTCTCTCTCTCTTGCACTCCGTAATCCCATGAAGTGAATACAAAGATTCAAATCAGAATTATTTTATCTTCCTCCGGCTAAATCAGAGAAAAACTGAGGTTGGAATATCCCTTTGAAGGATTCCAGCAAACAGGTCAACGAAGAGTGAATTCTAACTTTGAACACGCACAAAGACCAAACAAATGTGTACTTCTTCTGAAAATGATTAATATTTTAAAAATAAAATTGGAAACTAAAAAAAAAAAAAATTGCAAATGTTAAATACTTGTATGCTTCCATTTTAAACAGATTGGAAAAATAATATGTTTGCTCAATTTTGACGTTAATACCTCGATTGTCAAGAAATTTCTGAAAATGTTTGTGCTGTATTTTTCAAA